>JARHVA010001850.1:552500-727500 GCA_037957365.1 Torreya grandis | reverse complement strand
GTTTAGGGTATAGGGCTTAGGGTTTGGGGCTTAGGGTTTAGGTATTAGGGTTTAAAAAGTTTAGGATATAGGGTATTACAGGGTTTAGGGTCTAATCATGAAGGAAACTAAGGATAATTTTAGTTGTTTGAACCTATTTGTGAGTACATAATGTGTTTTTTGGTTTGATTAACCCTAAATGTCATTAAAATTAGAGAAAACTAGTCCATTCAGGTAGTTAGTGGTGAAATTTAAGCCAAATTTATCTACATGAACCTAATTCTTAGTTTAAACGATGGTAGGGCTCAAATGATTTGTTTAGGGTTTTACTTAAGTTTACAATTTATAGTTTAGGGTTTCTATGGATTTGGGTTTAGGGATTAGGGATTAAGTAAATTAGTGTATCTAGTGTATATGTTTTAGGGTTTAGGTCTTAAGACTTGGGGTTTATAATTTATGGTATACGGTTTAAGGTTTACAGTATAGGGTGTAGGGTTTAGGGTCTAATTGTAAAGGTGATTGAGAATAATTTGAGTTATTTAAAACTATTTGTGAGAAAAAAATGTATTTTTGGATTTCATTATCTTGCATGTCATCATAGATCAAGTGAATTAATCACTTAGGTATTTAGTGGTGCGATTTGGGCTAAATTTATCCCTATAAACCTAATTATTAGTCTAAATAATGGTGATTAGGGTTCAAATGATTGGTTTAGGGTTTTTAAGGATTAGGGTTTAGGGATTAAGTAACTTAGTGTATCTACGGTATAGTGTTTAGGGTTTAGAGTTTATAATTTAAGGATTTAGGGTTTATGGTTTAGGGCTTAGTGTTTAAGGTTTATGGTATAGGGTGTAGGGTTTACGGTCCAACCATGAAGGAAATTGAGGATAATTTGAGTTATTTAAACTTATTTATGATAACAAGTTGTGTTTTTTGGTTCTATTAGCCCCCATGTCATCATAAATCAAGTGAATTAGTCAATTGAGGTAGTGAGTGGTGTAATTTGGGCCAAATTTATCCCTATAAACCTAATTCTTAGTTTAAATAATGGAAATTATGGCTCAAATGATTAGTTTAATGTTTTAGTTATGTCTATGATTTATGATTTAGGGTTTCTAGGGATTTGGGTTTAGGGATTAGGGATTAGGGAACTTAGTGTATCTAAGGTAGAGGGATTATGGATTAGGGTTTATAATTTAGGATATAGGGTATAGGGCATAGGGCTTAAGGTTTAAGGTTTAAAATATTGGGTGTAGGGTTTAAGATCCAACCATGAAGGCAAATGAGGATAATTTGAGTTGATTGAACCTATTTGTGAGAATAAATTGTGTTTTGGGGTTTTGTTAGCCCCTATGTCATCACATATCAATTGAATTAGTTAATTGGGTCAATTAGTGTTGTGATTTGGGCCAAATGTATTTGTGTAAACCTAATTCTTAGTTTAAATGATGGTAATTAGGGATCAAAATATTGGTTTAGTCTTTTAAGTGTTTATAATTTATGGTTTAGGGTTTTAAGGCTTCAAGTTGAAGGCTTAGGGATTATAGATTTGGGTTTTTAATTTAGGGTTTAAATTTAATGGAAATTAGTGTTTAGGGTTTAACATTTAGGGTATAGGTTGTAGAGTGTAATGTTATGGGTTTAGGTTTATGGGTATTTATGCATACACCAAATACCACATATGAAATATTTCTATGTAAGCAGTTTTATTATGTACATGGTGATGATATTACTAGAAAAAAAATGTATGATCAACATTATTTTTTTACATTTAGGGTTTTTTCCCCTATTTACTCTTCTTTATTTCATTCTGCACATTCTACATTTCTTTTTTTACTAATTTGATAACTGACCCTACCCTTAAAAGTAGAAAACTCTGTGTAATCATGGTTGCCTAAAGAGTGCAGTTGTATTTTTTAATGATTTCATCATTTTCCCCACTTGGTACTACACATAAAGTAGGTCTATTTTTTAATAGTTATATTTTTGTCCTCACCCTAAAAATTTGACAACTTTGTGTAATCATGGGTGATGACTTTCTTGATAGTAAGAAAAAGAAGTTAAAGAGCAAAATGCCAAAGGAATTAGAAGTGAAGAGAAGAAAAACAAAATGCAACAATTTCTGTTTAAGTATACTACCCCTAATGAATTGATTATCACAAATGATGATGAAATGAACAATGATAGTATAAAAAATTCTAAAAGCATAATTATGAATTATGATAGTATACCAAATTACAATGCAAGTCCACATTCAAATTTTAAGGTTTTTAATTTTGGTGGTAATTATATTATGCATTATGATGTAAATTGGATGGAAACATTGATTGGAGAAAGTAATAATCAAGAAAATAATATGGGAACACCGTCGAATGAAGAAATTAGTAATGAAAAAATTAATATGAAAACACCAAATTAATTAAATCTACCATTAAGAAAACCTTCTGGGATTTTTAAAAGAAGATCCATGTATTTAAATTAAATTGATGAAATTTTTTTGAAACCAATGCCTAAAAAAATGTCCGACCACCATATGAGAAGAAAAGCTTTTTTTTAAAAAGATTTTCACTTTGTAAAATTAAAAAAAAACTCAAATATGCCAATTGTTTTTTACATTGATGAAAGTACATAAGATGAGACCTATAATGCACACCATAGAACTAAGAACATCTAATATTGATGGTGTAAAAAAAATGTTTGTTGAAAATTTTCATAATGATTACCATCAAGTAGGTGTGAATAAATACACCAAAGATGGTAATGCTACCTGATGTGTTATTACAACTTCTTTGGTAAGTTTTCAAACAAAGAATAAATGATTTATTAAACAAACAAGCCAAAAATTACACATAAATAGAAAAACACTAAGGAAAGCAATTTGGAGGCATACAAAACTTGATGTTGCAAATAACAATGACTTCTGGGCATTCTCTGGTAGACTCCGATGAAAATAAAAGGCTATAGACAATGACCTACAAGATTTACTTAATTTTTTTTGGAAAGATAACACAAGGGTATCACCTAATATTAGAAATGTAGTGAAAATAAGAGTGGGTTCTCGTAATCATGAACCAAATTCGAAACATTTTTTTGATATGACTCAAAAACAATTGTACTCTAAATTTGTCAAAACATATCCACATATTCATATTAGTCAAATATATTTTAAAATGGACAAACCCTTCTTTGTAAAATTATTTCACACATGCACTACTTGTTTTTTATAGGCACCATGTTGAAGTTTTTATGAATTATGATATTTTTATTATGTTTTAATAATTTACATACTGATAATATTTTTTAGGAGTGTGGACTAGAATCCTCACTAAAATCAACAAGGGAATCTATTCCATTCATTTTTATTATATACGAGATAAACAATGTTTTATAATAGGGCATGTTTGATACTTGAAATGTTTATGGTGGATTTACAAAATTTAAAATTATACCCATGAGGATATTACACATGAAATTAGACAAGAATTGGTTGGCTTTATTAAATATAAATCTATGACATATGACAGGACATCCTAGGGTTTCTTCACAAAAAATTTAATATATTTTGATTTATTTAGTGTAATTCCTTATAACTTGAAATTCAAGTAGAGGAATTTGATAGGCATGTGGTGGTTATTTCATTCTGTGGATATAATTTATAGTTTATATTTTATGCCTATCCAAAGTTTTCCTAATGATTTTACCTTATAGGGAAATGTCATCTTGCAGCTAGAAAGGGTGCTTTGTATCCTAATCAGGCATACTCAGATGCCAATAATGTATTCATATAGGTTAATCATCACCCTTATGTGGTGGAAATGCAAGTTTTTATAAATAAGGCCTTGGACATAGAGATATATAACTATGGCTTAGATCTTGACAATGTTGCTCAAGGTCAAAATTATTGAACAAATGGTATTCACATGGATTATAAGGTCATGGCAATGGGAAAATGTGTAAATTTAACATTTCAAGGTGTTATAAGTGATGGATTTTGAATTGAAGTTATTAGAATAAAAATGTCTTTTGGAGGCAAAGAAATTATCTCTTAACTACATACGAGTTGAATTTTAGGACTGGTCACTTAATCCTATGATATGAGTTAATTAATGATTTATAATCTAATGGATTCAAGGTGAAAGTATAATAATTATATAGGAATGTGATGGTTATTATGGTTCATTTATATGATTTATGGTTTTCATTTTATGCCTGTCCAAAGTTTGCCTTAAAAACAATAATTTTACATTATAAGAAAATATCATCTTGAACCTAGAATGGGTTCTCCATATCCTAACTAGGCATACTAAGATGACAATAATGTGGTCTTAGAGGTTAATTTCCACCCATGATCTAGTTTTGATGTCATTTTTTAGCAACCAAGCCTCGAAGATAGAGATCTCCAACTATAGATTGCATCTTGACAATGTTTCGTATCAATGTTGCTCAACATCAAAATCTTTGTAAAAATGATGTTTGAATGGATTATAAAGTAATTATGTTGTAAATGTGTGTAAATTACACACACACACACACACACACACACACACACACACACACACACACACACACACACACACACACACACACACACACACACACACACACACACACACACACACACACACACACACACACACACATATATGTTTTTTAAGTGTTGGAAGTGATGTATTTTTAAGTGGAGATCCCAGAAGTATAAATGTCTATGGGAGGCAAAGACCCTGTCTCTTAACTACACAAAAGTTGTATTTTAAGACTAATCACTAAATCCTATGCCACAAATTCATTAACTATTGTAAATATAAGGTATTTAGTGTGAAATTATAATAATTTTATAGGCACATTATTTTTTTCAATTCTTTGATGTGATTTACAATTTCTATTTTATACTTGTCTAAAGTTTGCCTTAAAAACAACAATTTTGCCTTATAGGGAAATATCATCTTGAGGTCTGAATGGGTGCTCCATTTCCTAACTGAGCATACTCAAATGACAAGAATATAATCATAGAGTTTAATTTCCACCCTCTATGTGGTGTTTATGCTAATTTTTATCCAAGAGTCCTCAAAGATAGATATCTCCAACTATGGCTTGAATATTAACAATGTTTCTTATCAATGTTGCTCAAGGCCAAAAATGTTTAAAAAAGGGTATTTTCATGGATTATGAGGTTATGGTAGTGGGAACACATATAAATTACACATCTTTATGTTTTATAATTGATGTATTTTTAAGTGAAGGTCCTGGAAGCCAAAATGTCTATTGGAGGCATAAAACATGTCTCTTAACTACATAATATTTACATTTTAAGATTGATCACTTAATCCTATGCCACGAGTTTGTTAATGAGTTTTAATATGATGGATTTGGGAAAAATTATAAGACTTTGATAAGGACATGATGGATATTTTGTTTCATGTATTTAATATATGGTTTTTGTTTTACGCATGTCCAATGTTTTCCTAAAAACAACAATTTTACCTTATAGAGAAATGTCATTTGGAGGCCAGAAGGAGTGATCCATCTCATAAACAAGTGTAATTATATGCAAATAATGTGGTAATAGAGGTTAATTACCACCATATATGTGGTGGTAATGCTAGTCTTCATCCAAGAGGCCCCAAAGATAGAGATATCTAAGTACAACTTGGTTATTGATAATGTTTCTTGTCAATGTTGATCAAGGTCATAATCATTGAAAAAAATAGTATTCACATGGATTTTGAGGCCATGAAAGTGGAGTTTTTGTATATTATACGTCCTAAGGTGTTGGAAGTGAAGTATTTTGAATTAGAGGTCATGGAAGAAGATATGTCTATTGGAGGCAAAAAACTTATCTTTTAACTTCATAAAAGTTGTATATTAGGACTGATCACTTAATCCTATGCCATTAGTTCATCAATGATTTTAAATCTAAGGGAATTAGGGTGAAATTATAATATTTAGATAGGCATGTGATGGTTCTTTTTATTCATAGATAGGACTTATGGTTTCTATTTTATGGATGTCCAGAGTTTGCTTTTAAAATAACAATTTTGCCTTATAGGGAAATGTCATCTTGAGGTTGGAATAGGGGATTCATCTCCTAATTAGGCATACTCAAATGTAAATAATAAGGTCCTATAGGTTAATATCCACCCATGACATCGTGGATTTTCTATTTTTTAGCCACAAGGCCCCAAAGATAGATATATCTAACTATAGCTTGCATCTTGAAATGTTTCTTGTCAATGTTGCTCGAGGCCAAAATTATTGTAAAAAATGGTATTTGCATGGATTTTGAGGATGTGGTATGGGAAAATGGGTAAATTAAACATTTCAAGGTTTGAGAATTAATGGATTTTAAAGTGGAGGTCCCAAAAGTGTAAATGTCTATTTGAGGCAAAGAACCTATCTCTTAACTACTTAAAAGTCGCATTTTAGGACTGATCATTGAACACTATGCCATGAGTTCATTGATGACTTTAAATATAAGAGAATCAAGGTGATATTTTAATAATTTTATAGGCATGTGATGGTTATTTTGGTTTGTGGATTTGACTTACACTTTCCATTTTATGCACAGTCCTAGAATATTCCTTGGATGCACAAAAAGTCCTATATCTCTATTTTCAGCCCTAGACACATGCACATCAACTTGCTTGGATGCACATAAAATAAACTCAAAGAAAACTCACACATATAAAACTAACAAATAAATATACATGATATAATCTAATTTCATTATTCTCACAATATCCTTAGATGATATTGGGGATGAATTAGTTCAAATTAGTCGGTTTGAGCTCCACTAGTGCTTGAGAAGCTATTGAGAGATATCACTCTTCTTCATTTCACCACATATATCCTCTATATTTTCCTTCTTAGATGTTACAATTCCTTAATTATCCATGATTACAATCTTATATTGTTATAAATTAAGGTTTATTAGCTTGCATTCAAACTCAATGGATTGGCATTCTACATATAATCTCCATGATAACCTAATTAGGCTTCACAACAAGACCTTCCTAAATGTTATGAGTTATAAATAATTAATGAATATAATCTAAACATTTAAAAACAATTAATTAGATTTATAAAATATTTTATCACCTACACATAAATTTTCAAGGTGTTTGGATTAATAGAACTTGATTTCTTGCACTGTTAGCATTCCTAAGAACTAGTTTTAAACACTTTTGCATGTGCAGCTCTATAATTTTGAGTTTTCTATCTCCACAGTTATTATAAAGACATGAGACCACCATTTTATTTAAAATAATACCCTGCATATTCATCTCATGTATAATAGGTTTTGGATATCTAAAACTATAATTATGCTCTTTTTGTGCACTTAGGATCTCTTAGGGCAACAAGCATACTAGTTTAGTAAAATATTTATATTTTGAGCTCTATATGGTATTAAGAGATCATTATTTTTGTGAAATTATTGTATGGATCACATATAAATATTAAAATAATTTAAATTTCATGTTCAATTGAAAAAAACAATCTAAAATGTATTTTCAGGTCTGCAGGCCTATAAGTGCTCACTGCTCTTGCATAGTGAATCATCTAGCTCCATTTTATAGGTCTAAAGGAGCTTGAAAAGGGTAATTAAGTTCATGATGAATCATTTTAGTGATGATAATTACTTATTATATTTTATTATAGATTTAATCATTAAATTTTCCACTTCACTTGAATCCAAACTTGGTATACTAAAAAGGTCAACAAGAGGAAGACAAATCCAAGCTTAGAATGACCTAATTTGGCCCAAGATTCTCACTCTACCACCTGCCCTCAAGATATTAATCCAAAATATTTATTTTAAAGTGGAGGTATAAAAACTGTAAATGTCTATTTGAGTAAAAGAACCTATCTCTTAACTACTTAAAAGTTGCATTTTAGGACTGATCATTGAATACTATGCCATTAGTTCATTGATGATTTTAAATATAAGAGATTCAAGGTGATACTTTAATAATTTTATAGGCATGTGATGGTTCTTTTGTTTTATGGATATGACTTATGGTTTCCATTTTACGCACAGTCCTACAATATTGCTTGGATGCACAAACATTCCTATATCTCTATTTTCAGCCCTAGACACATGCACCTCAACTTCCCTAGATGCACACAAAATAAACTGAAAGAAAACTCACAAATAAAAAAATAACACATAAATATACCTGATATAATCTAATTTGAGTCTTCTCACAATATCCTTAGAGGCTATTGGGGATCAATTAGTTCAAATTTGTTGGTTTGAGTTCCACTAGTGCTTGAGAAGCTATTGAGAGGGATCACTCTTCTTCATTTCACCACATATATCCTTTATATTTTACTTATTTTATGTTTAAATTCCTTAATTATCCATGTTTTAAATCTTATAGTGGTATTAATTAAATTTTATTATCTTTCATTCAAACTCAATGGATTGGCATTCTGCATACAATCTCCATGATAACCTAATTAGGCTTCTCAACAAGACCTACCTAAATGTTATGAGTTATAAATACTTAATGAATAGAATACAAAGGTTTATAAAATAATTATTACATTTATAAAACATTTTATCACCTACAAACAAATTTTCAAGGCATTTGGATCAATAGAACTTGATTTCTTGCACTATTATCCTTCCTAAGAATTAGTTTTAAACTCTTTTGCATGTGCGGCTCTATAATTTTGAGTTTTATATATCCTTAGTTACTATAAATATAGTATATCACCATTTATTTATTTTTAAAATACTACCCCACATGTTAATTTAAAGTACAATAGGTTTGGATATCTAAAACTAAAATTATGCTCTTTTTGTGCACCTAAGATCTCTGAGGGCAACAAGCATACTAGTTTAGTAAAATATTTATATTTTGAGCTCTATATGGTCTTAAGAGATAATTATTTTTGTTAAATTATTGTATGGATCCCATATAAATATTAAAATAATTTAAATTTCATGTTCAATTGAAAAAAACAATCTAAAATGTATTTTCAGGTCTGCAGGCCTATAAGTGTTCACTGCTCTTGCATAGTGAATCATCTAGCTCCATTTTCCAGGTCTAAATGAGATTGAAAATGGTAATTGAGTTAATGATGAATAATTTTAGTGATGATAATTACTTATTATTTTTAATTTTAGATTGAAGTATTGAAGTTTCCCCTTCACTTGAATCGAAACTTGGTATACTAAAAAGATCAACAAAAGGAAGACAAATCCAAGCTTAGAATGGCCTAATTTGGCCCAAGATTCTCACTCAAAAACCTATCCTTAAGATATTAATCCAAAACATGGATTTAAAATTTGATGTCACAAAAGTGTAAATATCTATTTGAGGCAAAGAACCTATCCCTTAACTACTTAAAAGTTGCATTTTAGGACTGATCATTGAATACTATGCCATGAGTTCATTGATGATTTTAAATATAAAAGATTCAAGGTGATATTTTAATACTTTGATAGGAATTTTATTGTTATTTTTTTTTTGGATATGACCTATGGCTTCCATTTTATGCACATTCCTATAATATTGCTTGGATGCATAAAAAGTCCTATATTTCTATTTTTAGCCTTAGACACATGCACCTCAACTTGCTTGGATGCACAAAAAATAAACTAAAATAAAACTCACACATAAAAAAATAACACATTAATATACCTTAGATCATCTAGTTTTAATATTATCCCAATATCATTAGAGCCTATTGGGGATGAATTAGTTCAAATTTGTTGGTTTGAGTTCCACTAGTGCTTGAGAAGCTATTGAGAGAGATCACTCTTCTTCATTTCACCACATATATCTTATATATTTTCCTTATTTTATGTTTTAATTCCTTAATTATCCATGTTATAAATATTATAGTTGTATAAATTAAGGTTTCTTGTCTTGCATTCAAACTCAATGGATTGGCATTCTACATACAATCTCTATAATAACCTAATTAGGCTTCTCAACAAGACCTGCCTAAATGTTATGAGTTATAAATACTTAATGAATGCACTGAAAAGGTTGAAAAAATAATTATTACATTTATAAAACATTTTTTCACCTACACACAACTTTTCAAGGCATTTGGATCAATAGAACTTGATTTCTATCACTATTATGCTTCCTAAGAACTAGTTTTAAACAATTTTGCATGTGCAGCTCTATAATTTTGAGTTTTCTATCTCCTTGGTTACTATAAACAAATGATACCACAATTTATTTTTATAAAATAATACCCCACATCTTAATTTCAAGTAAAATAGGTTTTGGAAATCTAAAACTAAGATTATGCTCTTTTTGTGCACCTAGGATCTCTTAGGGCAACAAGCATACTAGTTTAGTAAAATATTTATAGTTTGAGCTCTATATGGTATTAAGAGATAATTATTTTTGTTAATTTATTATATGGATCCCATATAAATATTAAAATAATTTAAATTTCATGTTCAATTTAAAAAAACACTCTAAATGTATTTTCAGGTCTACAGGCCTATAAGTGCTGACTGCTCTTGCATAGTGAATCATCTAGCTCCATTTTCCAGGACTAAAGGATCTTGAAAATGTTAATTGAGTTCATGATGAATAATTTGAGTGATTATAATTACTTATTATATTTAATTATATATTTAATCATTGAAGTTTCCCCCTCATTTGAATCTAAACTTGGTATACTAAAAAGATGAACAAAAGGAAGAAAAATCCAAGCTTAGAATGGCCTAATTTTGTACAAGAATGTAACTCAACCACATATCCTCAAGATATTAATATAAAATATGGATTTTAAAATAGAGGTCCCAAAAGTGTAAATGTCTATTTGAGGCAAAGAACCTATGTCTTAACTACTTAAAGGTTGCATTTTAAGACTGATCATTGAACACTATGCCATGAGTTCATTGATGATTTTAAATATAAAAGATTCAAGGTGACATTTTAATACTTTAATAGGCATTTTATGGTTATTTTGGTTTTTGTATATGGCTTATAGTTTCCATTTTATACACATTCCTATAATATTGCTTGGATGCACAAAAATTCCTCTATCTCTATTTTCAGCCCTAGACACAAGCACCTCAACTTGCTTGGATGCACACAAAATAAATTTAATGAAAATGCACACATAAAAAAATAACACATAAATATACCTGATATCATCTACTTTGAGTCTTCTCACAATATCCTTAGAGGCTATTGGGGATGAATTAGTTCAAATTTTTCGGTTTGAGTTCCATTAGTGCTTGAGAAGCTATTGAGAGAGATCACTCTTCTTCATTTCACCACATATATCCTCTATATTTTCCTTATTTTATGTTTTAATTGCTTAATTATCCATGTTTTAAATATTATAGTGGTATAAATTAAGGTTTATTATTGTGCATTCAAACTCAATGGATTGGCATTCTACATACAATCTCCATGATAACCTAATTAGGCTTCTCAACAAGACCTGCCTAAATGTTATGAGTTATAAATAGTTAATGAATAGACTACGCATGTTTAAAAAATAATTATTACATTTATAAAACATTTTATCTCCCACACATAAATTTTCAAGGCATTTAGATCAATATAACTTGATTCCTTGTACTATTATCCTTCCCAAGAACTAGTTTTAAACACTTTTGCATGTGCAACTCTATAATTTTAATTTTTATATCTCCTTAGTTACTATAAATACATGATACCACCATTTATTTATTTTAAATACTACCCCACATCTTAATTTCAAGTACAATAGGTTTTGGATATCTAAAACTGAAATTATGCTCTTTTTGTGCACCTAAGATCTCTTAGGGCAACAAGCATACTAGTTTAGTAAAATATTTATATTTTGAGCTCTATATGGTCTTAAAAGATCATTATTTTTCTGAAAGTATTGTATTTATCCCATATAAATATTAAAATAATTTAAATTTCATGTTCAATTGAAAAAAACACTCTAAAATGTATTTTCAGCTCTACAGGCCTATAAGTGCTCACTGCTCTTGCATAGTGAATCATCTTGCTCCATTTTCCAGGTCTAAAGGAGCTTGAAAAGGGTAATTGAGTTCAAGATGAATCCTTTTAGTGATGATAATTACTTATTATGTTTTATTAGAGATTTAATCATTGAATTTTCCCCTTCACTTGAATCCAAACTTGGTATACTAAAAAGGTCAACAAAAGGAAGACAAATCCAAGCTTAGTATGGCCTAATTTGGCCCAAGATTCTCACTCAACCACCTGTCCTCAAGATATTAATCTAAAATATGTATTTTATAGCGGATGTCCAAAAATTTTAAATGTCTATTTGAGGCAAAGAACCTATCTCTTACTACTTAAAAGTTGCATTTTAGGACTCACCATTGAATACTATACCATTAGTTCATTGATGATTTTAAATATAAGAGATTCAAGGTGATATTTTAATAATTTGATAGGAATGTGATGGTTATTTTGGTTTATGTATATGACTTATGGTTTCCATTTTATGCATAATCCTATAATATTGCTTGGATGCACAAAAAGTCCTATATCTCTATTTTAAGCCCTAAACACATGCACCTCAACTTGCTTGGATGCACACACAATAAACTGAAAAAAAACTCACACATAAAAAAATAACACATAAATATACCTGATATAATCCAATTTTACACTTCTCACAATATCCTTAGAGGTTATTGGGGATGAATTATTTCAAATTTGTCTGTCTGAGTTCCACTAGTGCTTGAGAAGCTATTGAGAGAGATCACTCTTCTTCATTTCACCACATATATCCTCTATATTTTCCTTATTTTATGTTTTAATTCCTTTATTATCCATGTTTTAAATATTATATTGGTATAAACTAAGGTTTATTATCTTGCATTCAAACTCAATGGATTGGCATTCTACATATAATCTCCATGATAACCTAATTAGGCTTCTCAACAAGACCTGCCTAAATGTTAGGAGTTATAAATACTTAATGAATATACCAAAATGTTTTAAAAAATAATTATTACATTTATGAAACATTTTATCACCTACACACAAATTTTCAAGGCATTTTGATCAATAGAACTTGATTTCTTGCACTATTATCCTTCCTAAGAACTAGTTTTAAACACTTTTGCATGTGCAGCTCAATAATTTTGAGTTTTCTATCTCCTCGGTTACTATAAATACATGATACCACAATTTATTTATTTTAAATAATACCCCACATCTCAATTTAAATTAAAATATGTTTTGTATATCTAAAACTAAAATTATGCTCTTATTGTGCACTTAGGATCTCTCAGGGCAACAAGCATACTAGTTTAGTCAAATATTTATATTTTGAGATCTATATGGTCTTAATAGCTCATTATTTTGTGAAAGTATTGTATGGATCCCATATAAATATTTTAATAATTTAAGTTTCATGTTCAATTTAAAAATACACCCTAAAATGTATTTTCAAGTCTGCAAGTCTATAAGTGCGCATTGCTCTTGCATAGTGAATCATCTAGATCCACTTTCTAGGTCTAAAGGAGATTGTAAACGGTAATTGAGTTCATGATGAATCCTTTGACTGATGATAATTACTTATTATATTTAATTATAGAGTTAAGAATTGAAGTTTCCCCTACACTTGAATCCAAACTTGGTATACTAAAAAGATCAACAAAAGGAAGACAAATCCAAGCTTAGAATGGCCTAATTTGGCCCAAGATTCTCACTCAACCACCTATCCTCAAGATATTAATCCAAAATATGGATTTTAAATTGGAGGTCCAAAAAGTGTAAATGTCTATTTGAGGCAAATAACCTATCTCTTAACTACTTAAAAGATGCATTTTAGGATTAATCATTAAATATTATGCCATGAGTTCATTGATGATTTTAAATATAAAAGATTCAAGGTGATATTTTAATACTTTGATAGGAATTTTATAGTTATTTTTTATTTTGGATATGACTTACTATTTCCATTTTATGCACATTCCAATAATATTTCTTGGATGCACAAAAAGTCATATATCTCTATTTTCAGCCCTAGACACATGCACCTCAACTTGCTTTGATGCACACAAAATAAACTAAATGAAAACTCACACATAAAAAAATAACACATAAATACACCTTATATAATCTACTTTTATTCTTATCACAATATCATTAGAGGCTATTGTGGATGAATTAGTTCAAATGTATGGGTTTCAGTTCCACTAGTGCTTGATAAGCTATTGAGAGAGATCACTCTTCTTCATTTCACCACATATATCCTCTATATTTTCCTTATTTTATGTTTTAATTCATTAATTATCCATGTTTTAAATCTCATAGTGGTATAAATTAAGGTTTATTATCTTTCATTCAAACTCAATGGATTGGCATTCTACATATAATCTCCATGATAACCTAATTATGCTTCTCAACAAGACCTGCCTAAATGTTATGAGTTATAAATACTTAATGAATAGAATACAAAGCTTTAAAAAATAATTATTACATTTATAAAACATTTTATCACCTACGCACAAATTCTCAAGGTATTTGGATCAATAAAACTTGATTTCTTGCACTATTATCCTTCCTAAGAACTAGTTTTAAACACTTTTGCATGTGCAGCTCTATAATTGAGTTTTCTATCTCCTCGGTTACTTAAAATACATGAGACCAATTTTTTTTTTTAAAAAAAATACCACCCCACATATTAATTTCAATTAAAATATGTTTTGGATATCTAATACTAAAATTATGCTCTTTTTGTGCACCTAGGATCTCTTAGGGCAACAGGCATACTAGTTTAGTAAAATATTTATATTTTGAGCTCTATATGGTCTTAATAGCTCATTATTTTTGTGAAAGTATTGTATGTATCCCATATAAATATTTTAATAATTTAAATTTCATGTTCAATTTAAAAATATACTCTAAAATGTATTTTCAAGTCTGCAAGTCCATAAGTGCTCATTGCTCTTGCATAGTGAATCATCTAAATCCACTTTCTAGGTCTAAAGGAGATTGTAAAGGGTAATTGAGTTCATTATGAATAATTTTAGTGATGATAATTACTTATTATATTTAATTACATATTTAATCATTGAATTTTCCCCAACACTTGAATCCAAACTTGGTATACTAAAAAGATCAACAAAAGGAAGAAAAGTCCAAGCTTAGAATGGCCTAATTTTGTCCAAGAATGTCACTCAACGACATATCCTCAAGATATTAATACAAAATATGGATTTTAAATTAGAGGTCCCAAAAGTGTAAATGTCTATTTGAGGCAAAGAACCTATCTCTTAACTACTTAAAAGTTGCATTTTAGGACTGATCATTGAACACTATGCCATGAGTTCATTGACAATTTTAAATATAAAAGATTCAAGCTGATATTTTAATATTTTGATAGGAATGTGATGGTTATTTTGGTTTTTGGATATGACTTAAAATTTCCATTTTATGCATATTCCTATAATATTTCTTGGATTCAAAAAAAGCCCTATATCTCTATTTTCAGTCGTAAACACAAGCACCTCAACTTACATAGATGCACACAAAATAAACTGAAAGAAAACTCACACATAAAAAAATAACACATAAATATACCTGATATAATATAATTTGAGTCTTTTCACAATATCCTTAGAGGCTATTGGGAATGAATTAGTTCAAATTTATCGGTTTGAGTTCCACTAGTGCTTGAGAAGCTATTAAGAGAGATCAATCTTCTTCATTTCACCACATATATCCTCTATATTTTCCTTATTTTATGTTTTAATTCCTTAATTATCCATGTTTTAAATCTTATAGTGCTATAAATTAAGGTTTATCATCTTGCATTCAAACTCAATGGATTGGCATTCTACATACAATCTCCATGGTAACCTAATTCGGATTTTCAACAAGACCTGCCTAAATGTTATGAGTAATAAATAGTTAATGAATGCACTAAAAAGGTTGAAAAAATTATTATTACATTTATAAAACTTTTTATCACCTACACACTAATTTTCAAGGCATTTGGATCAATAGAAGTTGATTTCTTGCACTACTATCCTTCCTAAGAACTAGTTTTAAACACTTTTGCATTTGCAGCTCTATAATTTTGAGTTTTCTATCTCCTCGGTAACTTTAAATACACAAGACCACAATTTATTTTTTTAAAATAATACCCTAAATCTTAATTTCAATTAAAATAGGTTTAGGATATCTAAAACTAAAATTATGCTCTTTTTGTGCACTTAGGATCTCTTAGGGCAATAAGCATACTAGTTTAGTAAAATATTTATATTTTGATCTCTATATGGTCTTAGTAGCTAATTATTTTTGTGAAATTATTGTATTTATCCCATATAAATATTTTAATAATTTAAATTTCATGTTCAATTGGAAAAATTACTCTAAAATATATTTTCAAGTCTGCAAGTCTATAAGTGATCATTGATCTTGCATAGTGAATCATCTAGATCCACTTTTCAGGTCTAAAGGAGATTCTAAAGTGTAATTTAGTTCATTATGAATCCTTTGAGTGATGATAATTACTTATTATATTTAATTATAGATTTAATCATTGAATTTTACCCTTCAATTGAATCCAAACTTGGTATACTAAAAAGATCAACAAAAGCAAGACAAATCCTGTTGGGAAATCCAGAACAACAAACAGCTCTGATTCCACTTGTTAGGATCTTGCTCCTCCAATAGATCAAAATATGATTACCTTGTATAAGCAACTAAACATGGAATTATACCAGACTGAATAAGTAACTAGAATTCACACATAACACATAATATGAGAGACAATACACACACTTGTATTAATACTCATACAGAAAGAAAATACAATAAAGAAGATGCCACTTCTTCTTCACACCTCTCAGAGGATTCCCACACCTCAAGTGTTTAGCTATTCTCAATCAATATTTCACTCTCTTACCAAAATGGTCCCAACACACAACTCACACACAGAATTAGTGTTCACCTCCAACTAGTCAGTAATAACACTGCTAGTACACCAAGTACTCAAAGTAATTCAAGTAGATCTCCCATGAGCTTGAAACAACCTACAATTCAAACTGATCTAACTTACCATGTAGATCTTCTCCTTGATCTTGCAACAACTTGCAAATCAATGACCTTACACTTGTGGAAGGAACTTCCTTGCCTTCCTTGCTTCGCACTCTAAAGAATCTCTTCCTTGAATCCTTGATCCTTAATTACAATACAACCCATGAGTCTATTAAATAGATCCCATGAAAACAATAATTAGACACCTAATTACAATAATTAGAAATGCAGCTCGAGACTATAATTAGCCCTTAACATGAAAAAAATTAGTTCGTTAAAAAACTATTCGTGAACTGGTAGTTCTGGAATTGCATAGGCGACTGACGTCAGTCCCTGTCTGCCTGGAGGTGACCGACGTCAGCCGACCTCCTATCGATGTCGGTTGCCTTTTGTTCACACCTATTGATGTTGGTTGGCTTCTATACCATACTCTGCCAATGCTAGTCTCCCTAGAACTCAGCAACCTCCTCCATGTTTGCATTGGTTGAAGCTTTTAGCTCCACAACCTAACAATCTCCCACTTAGAGATAAATAGCTACAACTGTACCTATACCTGTACTCTGTCTAATTTGTTTCCTAACTTGTATCCCTCTTCAAGTTCAACCTTGAAGACCAACCACCACAACACCTATGGTGAACCTCCTATCATCCAAGTAACCTGCCGCATCCGCATCTACAAACACATGTAGAAAAGAACTTGACCCTGCATAGCAAGTGCACCTACTGCTGGTCCCTCTCAAATATCTAAGAATCCACTGAACTGTCCTTTAGTGCTTCTTTCTCGGATTGGCTCCAAACTTTCTGACAGCTCCCACTACTTGGGAAAACTCAGGTTTAGTACACCTGTACTCAACCTCATTATGTGAATCAAGACACTGTTCATAGAGCTATCCACCCATCGGTGTGCTAACCAGTTTCACATAATAATCCTAAAATAAAGTCAACCTGTGACCTTCCATGTCCCTAAAACACACTCATGCCAAAGAATCTTGCTGCTCCTAGATTCCTCATGACACACTTCTGAGCTAGCTTTACCTTTAGTTCAATAACACCCCTATATATGTAACTCTGCAACAAGCACACAATACAGTAATAGGATAATGTAACTAATATTATCCAACTTGGTAAAGAGAAACACAATGGTCAAACCTCCATTGTCTCACGGCTTACTCAAGACCATATACTCTGGCCTACTGTCTCACATGTCCATTTCCGCTCTTATTTATCCTTAAAATCCATTCATCTCTCAGTGCTTTCTTCCAGCTGGAAACTCCACCAAAAACTCCTATTTGGTTCTTCTCTAAGGAATCACATTCCTCATACATGCCAAGTTCCCACTATTTCCTAGATCTACCTGCTCTGCTTCTTTAACAACTTCCTGGTTCTTGACCATCAGTGAGCAACAAGTAGTGTAAAGAAGGGAAATGATGAATTTAAGACTTACTTACCACTTCAGTCCTCCATATGGGTGCTTGAGACTCTTTGACAGCTTGTTGTCCACCCAAAATCTGTCTCAATGACTGATGCTGGTCACATCTCAGTCTGCACCCGACCGAAGTCAGTTCCATGTGACTGTCACCCTGTCGACGTCAGTTTCCCCTGGCCGGCACCAATTTTTACTTGCCCTGAGTCACCAAAGTCAGTCTACACATAGCCGACGTCGGTCCCTGTCTAGACGCTGATGTCAGTTTTCTAACCGACGTCGGTCTCTATGTTTTGCTTGTGAGAAATGACTTTTTCCCACGAGCTCCTTTTGGAACAAAACCTTGTCCAAATCACCCTTGCTTGGCTCAGAATTCCTCAGCCCCTTTGAATGATACCTGTCCATCATCTTCTCCTTGAAAACCAAGGTTTTTTTGTTCTTGTCACTAACATCAGATTTCTCAAGAAATGTCACTTTCTTCTTCTGCATACAGAAATCTTGATCCACGCCTTTCAAATCCAAAAGCATACCCTTTGACTCAAGAACATGCATCTCCTTCTTATCCATGTGACCAAGCCTATTAAGCCACATCTTTGAATCTACAGCTGAAGTAGATAACCCAGAAAGAGAATCAGTAATACAAGTAGATAGATAAAGCATACCTACTTTCTTACCTCTAGCTACAATAAGTGCACCCTTGGAAACTTTCCAAGAATCCACTGTGAGAGTTACTGTGCAACCCTCTTCACCCAACTTTCCAACCAAAATTAAATTCCACTCCAGGAATGGGACATGCATGACCTCCTTCAACACCCATGTGTTGCCCATCTACACTTTTAGCTTCACTTTCCCTTTGCCAACCATTTGACAAGGCTTACCATCCCCTAAATAAATTTCTCCAAAGTCTCCCTGGACATACTCATGAAAAAATTCCCTATTTGGGGATGCATGAAAAGAAGCACCAGAATCTAAAATCCAAGATTCTACTTTATCCAAAGAACATACCAAAGCATCTTGTGCAACATATTCTACAACATCTGCTTCTTCTTCATGTCCTTCATGCTGATCTACAATCGATCTGCAATCTCTTTTTAAGTGCCCTTGCTTTCCACACTTCCATCAGGGTATTCTGCCATACCTAGATTTGGATCTCCTGCCTATCTTGGACCTTGATCTCCCATGCTCAATCTTCTCTCTTTGCCTTCCTCTACCTTCAAAACTCAAAGCAATCCCTGATGATTCACTTGTGCTTTTCCTACGTATCTCTTCATTCAAGATCACACTCACAACATCATCCACTTTTAAGATTTTTGAAGCAGACGCAGTATTGCTTACTGCCATTACCAAACTCTCCCAGCTTTTAGGTAATGAGCACAAGATTAAGAGAGCTTTAATTTCATCATCAAAAACAATATTGACTAAACTTAACTGGTTTACCAAACCATGGAAATCACTAAGATGGCTATGTACAGATCCACCATCCAACATTTGCAGATTAAATAATTGCTTCATAAGAAATACCTTATTCGAAGTGGAGGGTTTTTCATATAAATTTGCCAAAGATTCCATCAATTCTACCATTGTCTTACACTGTGATAAGTTTGAAATCACAGATGATGCAAGACTCAATCTTATAGATCACAGAGCCTTCTGATCAAGAATGTTCCATTCTTCATCCTTCATATATGTGGGCTTGCTAGCAACCCCACCCAACGGTAAGTAAAAATCTTTCTGATACAGATAATCTTCTATCTGCATCCTCCATAATTGGTAGTTCTTGCCATTAAACTTCTCCATTCGTAGCTTAATTTCATCTACCATTTCTATACTTCCACTCAAACAGAAACCCCTGTGAGTAACCTGTAATCAACACACTAACCAGATCTAATACAACCTGTTAGTAAACCCAACCAAAAGCTCTGATACCACTTGTTGGGAAATCTAGAACAACAAATAGCTCTGATTCCACTTGTTAGGATCTTACCCCTCCAATAAGATCACAATATGATTACTTTGTATAAGCAACTAAACATGGAATTATACTAGATTGAATAAGTAACTAGAATTCACACATAGCACAGAATATGAGAGACAATACACACACTTGTATTAATACTCATACAGAAAGAAAATACAATAAAGAAGATGCCACTTCTTCTCCAAACCTCTCAGAGGATTCCCACACCTCAAGTGTTCAGATATTCTCAATCAAGAGTTCACTCTCTTACCAAAATGGTCCCAACACACAACTCACACACAGAATTAGTGTTCACCTCCAACTAGTCAGTAATAACACTGCCAGTACACCAAGTACTCAAAGTACTTCAAGTAGATCTCCCATGAGCTTGCAACAACCTGTAATTCATACCGATCTAACTTACCATGTAGATCTTCTCCTTGATCTTGCAACAACTAGCAAATCAATGACCTTACACTTGTGGAAGGAACTTCCTTGCATTCCTTGCTTTGCACTCTAAAGAATCTCTTCCTTGAATCCTTGATCCTTAATTACAATACAACCCATGAGTCTATTAAATATATCCCATGCAAACAATAATTAGAAACACAGTTCGAGACTATAATTAGCCCTTAACATGCAAACACTCGATTTGTTAACGAATTGTTCATGAACTCGCAGTTCTAGAATTGCACAGGCGACTGACGTCGGTCCCTGTCTGCCTGGAGGTGATCGACGTCAGCCAACCACCTATCGATGCCAGTTGCCTTCTGTTCACACCTGCCAATGTTAGTTAGCTTCTGTACCATACTCTGTTGACGCTGGTCTCCCTGGAACTCAGCAACCTCCTCCATGTTTGCATTGGTTGAAGCTTTTAGCTCCACAACCTAACAAATCCAAGCTTAGAATGGCCTAATTTGGCCCAAGATTCTCACTCACCCGCCTATCCTCAAGATATTAATCCAAAATATGGATTTAAATTTGAGGTCCCAAAATAGTAAATGTCTATTTTAGGCAAATAACCTATCTCTTAACTACTTAAAAGTTGCATTTTAAGACTGATCATTGAATACTATGCCATGAGTTCATTGATGATTTTTAGTATAAAAATATTCAAGGTGATATTCTAATAACCTTATAGGAATTTAATAGTGATTTTTTTTTGATATGACATACGGTTTCCATTTTATGCACATTCGTATAATATTGCTTGGATGCACAAAAAGTTATATATATCTATTTTCAGCCCTAGACACAAGCACCTCAACTTGCTTGGATGCACACAAAATAAACTGAAAGAGAAGTCACACATAAAAAAATAAAACATAAATATACATTATATCATCTAATTTTATTCTTCTCACAATATCATTAGAGGATATTGGGGATGAATTAGTTCAAATTTATTGGTTTCAGTTCCACTAGTGCTTGAGAAGCTATTGAGAGAGATCACTCTTATTCATTTCACCACATATATCATCTATATTTTAATTCCTTAATTATCCATGTTTCAAATATTATATTGGTATAAATTAATGTTTATTATATTGCATTCAAACTCAATGGATTGACATTCTACATACAATCTCCATGATAACCTCATTAGGCTTCTCAACAAGACCTGCCTAAATGTTATGAGTTATAAATACTTAATGAATAGAATACAAAGGTTAAAAAATAATTATTACATTTATAAAACATTTTATCACCTACACACAAATTTTCAAGGCATTTGGATCAATATAACTTGATTTCTTGCACTATTATCCTTCCTAAGAACTAGTTTTAAAATCGTTTGCATGTGCAGCTCTATAATTTTGAGTTTTCAATCTCCTCGGTTACTATAAATACATGATACCATAAAATTTTTTTTAAATACTACCACACATCTTAATTTCAAGTAAAATAGGTTTTGGGTATCTAAAACTAAAATTATACTCTTTTTTTGCACCTAGGATCTCTAAGGGCAACAAGCATACTAGTTTAGTAAAATATTTATATTTTGAGATCTATATGGTCTTAAGAGATAATTATTTTTGTTAAATTATTTTATGTATCCCATATAAATATTAAATAATTTAAATTTCATCTTAAATTTAAAAAAACAATCTAAAATGTATTTTCAGGTCTGCAGGCCTATAAGTGCTCACTACTCTTGCATAGTGAATCATCTAGCTCCATTTTCTAGTTCTAAAGGATATTAAAAAAGGTAATTGAGTTAATTAATAATAATTTGAGTGAATATAATTACTTATTATATTTAATTATATATTTAAGAATTGAAGTTTCTGCTTCACTTGAATCCAATCTTGGTATACTAAAAAGATCAACCAAAGGAAGACAAATCCAAGCTTAGAATGGCCTAATTTGGCCCAAGATTCTCACTCAACCACATATAATCAACATGTTAATCCAAAAGATGGATTTTAATTTTGAGGTCCCAAAAGTGTAAATGTCTATTTGAGGCAAAGAAACTATCTCTTAACTACTTAAAAGTTGCATTTTAGGACTAATCATTGAACACTATGCCATAAGTTCATTGATGAGTTTAAATATAAAAGATTCAAGGTTATATTTTAATAATTTTATAAGCATGTGATGGTTATTTTTTTTTTGGATATGACTTACAATTTCCATTTTATGCACATTCCTATAATATTGCTTGGATGCACAAAAAGTCGTATATCTCTATTTTCAGCCCTAGACAAAAGCACTTCAACTTGCTTGGATGCACACAAAATAAACTAAAAGAAAACTCACACATAAAAAAATAACACATAAATTTACCTGATATCATCTACTTTGAGTCTTCTCAAAATATCCTTAGAGGCTATTGGGGATGAATTAGTTCAAACTTGTCGGTTTGAGCTCCACTAGTGCTTGAGAAGTTATTGAGAGAGATCACTCTTCTTCATTTCACCACATATATCCTCTATATTTTCCTTATTTTATGTTTTAATTCCTTAATTATCCATGTTTTAAATCTTATAGTGGTATAAATTAAGGTTAATTATCTTGCATTCAAACTCAATGGATTGGCATTCTACATATAATCTCCATGATAACCTAATTAGGCTTCTCAACAAGACCTACCAAAATGTTATGAGTTATCAATACTTAAATAATATACTAGGAAGGTTGAAAAAATAATTATTAAATTTATAAAACATTGTATCACCTACAAAAAAAATTTCAAGGCATTTGGATCAATAGAACTTGATTTCTTGCACTATTATCCTTCCTAAGAACTAGTTTTAAACACTTTTGCATGTGCAGCTCTATAATTTCAAGTTTTATATCTCCTCGGTTACTATAAATACATGATACCACCAATTATTTTATTAAAATACTATCCCAAATATTAATTTCAAGTACAATAGGTTTTGGATATCTAAAACTTAAATTATGCTCTTTTGTGCACCTAGGATCTTTTCGGGCAACAAGCATACTAGTTTAGTAAAATATTTATATTTTGAGGTCTATATGGTCTTAAGAGATCATTATTTATATTAAAGTATTTTATGGATCAAATATAAGTATTAAAATAATTTAAAATTCGTTTTCAATTAAAAAAACACTCTAAAATGTATTTTCAGGTCTGCAGGACTATAAGTGCTCACTGCTCTTGCATAGTGAATCATCTAGCTCCATTTTCTAGGTCTAAAGGAGCTTGAAAATGGTAATTGAGTTCATGATGAATCATTTTAGTGATGATAGTTAATTATTATATTTAATTATATATTTAAGCATTGAAGTTTCCCCTTCACTTGAATCCAAACTTGGTATACTAAAAGGATCAACAAAAGGAAGACAAATCCAAGCTTAGAATGGCCTAATTTGGCCCAAGATTCTCACTCAACCACATTTCCTCAAGAAATTAATCCAAAATATGGATTTTATATTAGAGGTCCCAAAATTGTAAATATATATTTTAGGCAAAGAACCCATTTCTTAACTACTTAGAAGTTGCATTTTAGGACTAATCATTGAACACTATGCCATAAGTTCATTGATGAGTTTAAATATAAAAGATTCAAGGTTATATTTTAATAATTTTATAAGCATGTGATGGTTATTTTTTTTTTTGGATATGACTTACAATTTCCATTTTATGCACATTCCTATAATAGTGCTTGGATGCACAAAAAGTCCTATATCACTATTTTCAGCCCTAAACACATGCACCTCAACTTGCTTGGATGCACATAAAATAAAATGAAAGAAAACTCACACATAAAAATATAACATATTAATATACCATATATCATCTAGTTTTAGTCTTCTCACAATATCATTAGAGGCTATTTGGGATGAATTAGTTCAAATTTGTTGGTTTGAGTTCCACTAGTACTTAAGAAGCTATTGAAAGAGATCACTCTTCTTCATTTCACCACATATATCCTCTATATTTTCCTTATTTTATGTTTTAATTCATTAATTATCCATGTTTTAAATCTTATAGTGGTATAAATTAAGGTTTATTATCTTCCATTCAAACTCAATGGATTGGCATTCTACATACAATCTCCATGATATCCTAATTAGGCTTCTCAACAAGACCTGCCTAAATGTTATGAGTTATAAATACTTAATTAATAGAATAAAAAGGTTGAAAAAATAATTATTACATTTATAAAACATTTTATCACCTACACACAAATTTTCAAGGCATTTGGATAAATAAAACATGATTTATTGCACTATTATCGTTCTTAAGAACTAGTTTTAAACACTTTTGCATGTGTAGATCTATAATTTTGAGTTTTATATCTCCTCGATTACTATAAATACATGATACCACCACTTATTTTTTTAAAATAGTACCCCACATCTTAATTTCAAGTACAATAGGTTTTGGAAATCTAAAACTAAAATTATGCTCTTTTTGTGCACCTAGGATATCTTAGGGCAGCAAGCATACTAGTTTAGTAAAATATTTATATTTTGAGTTCTATATGGTATTAATAGATAATTATTTTGTTAAATTATTGTATGGGTCACATATAAATATTAAAATAATTTAAATTTCATGTTCGATTGAAAAAAATAACTCTAAAATGTATTTTCAAGTCTATAGGCCTATAAGTGCTCACTGCTCTTACATAGTGAATCATCTAGCTCCATTTTCTAGGTCTAAAGGAGCTTGAAAATGGTAATTGAGTTCATGATGAATAATTTGAGGGATGATAATTACTTATTATATTTAATTATATATTTAAGCATTGAATTTTCTCCTTCACTTGAATCCAAACTTGGTATACTAAAAAGATCAACAAAAAGAAGACAAATCCAAGCTTAGAATGGCCTAATCTGGCCCAAGATTATAACTCAACCATATATACTCAAGATATCAATCCAAAATATGGATTTTAAATTGGAGGTCCCAAAACTTTAAATGTTTATTTTAGGCAAAGAACCTATCTCTTAACTACATAAAAGTTACATTTCAGGACTGATCATTGAACACTATGCCATGAGTTCATTGATGATTTTAAATATAAAAGATTCAAGATGATATTTTAATAATTTGATAGGAATGTGATGGTTATTTTTGTTTGTGGATATGACTTACAGTTTCCATTTTGTTCACATTCCTATAATATTTCTTGGATGCACAAAAAGTCCTATATCTCTGTTTTCAGACCTAGACACAAGCACCTCAACTTGCTTGGATGCACACAAAATATACTGAAAGAAAAGTCACACATAAAAAAATAACACATAGATATGCCTTATATCATCTACTTTGAGTCTTCTCAAAATATCCTTAGAGGCTATTGGTGATGAATTAGTTCAAATTTATCGATTTTTAGTTCCACTAGTGCTTGAGAAGCTACTGAGAGAGATCACTCTTCTTCATTTCACCACATATATCCTCTATATTTTCCTTATTTTATGTTTTAATTCCTAAATTATCCATGTTTTAAATATTATAGTGGTATAAATTAAGGTTTATTGACTTGCATTCAAACTCAATGGATTGGAATTCTACATACAATCTCCATGATAACCTAATTAGGCTTCTCAATAAGACCTGCCTAAATGTTATGAATTATACACAATTAATACACTAAAAAGGTTGAAAAAATAATTATTACATTTATAAAAAAATTATCACCTACACACAAATTTTCAAGGCATTTGGATCAATAGAACTTGATTTCTTGCACTATTATCCTTCCTAAGAACTAGTTTTAAACACTTTTGCATGTGCAGCTCTATAATTTTGAGTTTTTTTATCTCCTAGGTTACTGTAAATACATGATGCCACCATTTATTTTTTTTAAATACTACCCAACATCTTATTTTAAATTACAATAGGTTTTGGATATCTAAAACTAGAATTATGCTCTTTTTGTGCACCTAGGATCTCTTAGCGCAACAAGCATACTAGTTTAGAAAAATATTTATATTTTGAGCTCTATATGGTCTTAATAGCTCATTTATTTGTGAAATTATTGTATGGATTACATATAAATATTTTAATAATTTAAATTTCATATTAAATTGAAAAAAACACTCTAAAATGTATTTTCAAGTCTGCAAGTCTATAAGTGCTCATTGCTCTTGCATAGTGAATCATCTAGATCCATTTTCCAGGTCTAAAGGAGATTGCAAATGGTAATTGAGTTCATGATGAATCCTTTGAGTTCTTACAATCACTTATTATATTTAATTATATGTTTCAGCATTGAAGTCACTTGAATCCAAACTTGGTATACTAAAAAGATCATCAAAAGGAAGACAAATCCAAGCTTAGAATGGCTTAATTTGGTCCAAGATTATCACTCAACCACATATCCTCAAGATATTGATATAAAATATGGATTTTAAATTGGAGTTCCCAAAAGTGTAAATGTCTATTTGAGGCAAACAACCTATCTCTTAACTACTTAAAAGTTGCATTTTAGGACTGATCATTGAATACTATGCCATGAGTTCATTGATGATTTTAAATATAAAAGATTCAAGGTGATATTTTAATAATTTATTCTAATTTTTGGATATGACTTACAGTTTCAATTTTATGGACATTCCTATAATATTTCTTGGATGCATAAAAAGTCCTATATCTCTATTTTCAGCCCTAGACACATGCACCTCAACTTGCTTGGATGCACATAAAATAAAATGAAAGAAAACTCACACATAAAAAAGTAACACATAAATATACCTTATATCATCTACTTTTAGTCTTCTCACAATATAATTAGAGGCTATTGGGGATGAATTAGTTCAAATTTGTTGGTTTCAGTTCCACTAGTGCTTGAGAAGCTATTGAGAGAGATCACTCTTCTTCATTTCACCATATATATCCTCTATATTTTCCTTATCTTATGTTTTAATTCCTTAATTATCCATGTTTTAAATCTTATAGTGGTATAAATTAATTTTTATTATCTTGCATTCAAACTCAATGGATTGGCATTCTACATACAATCTCCATGATAACCTAATTAGGCTTCTCAATAAGACCTGCCTAAATGTTATGAGTTATAAATACTTAGTTAATAGAATAAAAAGGTTGAAAAAATAATGATTACATTTATAAAACATTTTATCACCTACACACAAACTTTAAAGGCATTTGGTTCAATAGAACTTGATTTCTTTCACTATTATCCTTCCTAAGAACTAGTTTTAAACACTTTTTCATGTGTACCTCTATAATTTTGAGTTTTATATCTCCTCGGTTACTATAAATATATGATACCACCATTTATTTATTTTAAATAACACCCCACATCTTAATTTCAAGTACAATAGGTTTTGGATATCTAAAACTAAAATTATGTTGTTTTTGTGCACCTAGGATCTCTTAGGGCAACAAGCATACTAGTTTAGTAAAATATTTATATTTTGAGCTCTATATGGTATTAAGAGATAATTATTTTTGTTAAAGTATTTTACGGATACCATATAAATATTAAAATAATTTAAATTTCATGTTTAATTGAAAAAAAACTCTAAAATGTATTTTCAGGTCTGCATGCCTATAAGTGCTCACTGCTCTTGCATAGTGAATCATCTAGCTCCATTTTCCAAGTCTAAAGGAGCTTGAAAATGGTAACTGAGTTCATGATGAATAATTTGAGTGATTATAATTACTTATTATATTTAATTATATATTTAATCATTGAAGTTTCCCCTTCACTTGAATCCAAACTTGGTATACTAAAAAGATCAACAAAAGGAAGACAAATCCAAGCTTAGAATGGACTAATTTGGCCCAAGATTCTCACTCAACCACAAATCCTCAAGATATTAATCCAAAAGTATGGATTTTAAAGTGGATTTCCCAAAATTTTAAATGTCTATTTGAGGCAAAGAACTGATCTCTTAACTACTTGAAAGTTGCATTTTAGGACTGATCATTGAACACTATGCGATGAGTTCATTGATGATTTTAAATATAAAAGATTCAAGGTGATATTTTAATAATTTTATAGGCATGTGATGGTTATTTTTGTTTGTGGATATGACTTAAAGTTTCCATTTTATGAACATTCCTATAATATTTCTTGGATGCACAAAAGGTCCTATATCTCTATTTTCAGCCCTAGACACAAGCACCTCAACTTGCTTGGATGCACACAAAATAAACTGAAAGATAAGTCACACAAAAAAATAACACATAAATATACCTGATATCATATAATTTGAGTCTTATCACAATATCCTTAGAGGCTATTGGGGATGAATTAGTTCAAATTTGTCGGTTTGAGTTCCACTAGTGCTTGAGAAGCTATTGAGAGACATCACTCTTCTTCATTTCACCACATATATCCTCCATATTTTCCTTATTTTATGTTTTAATTCCTTAATTATCCATGTTTTAAATATTATAGTGGTATAAATTAAGGTTTATTATCTTTCATTCAAACTCAATGGATTGGCATTCTACATACAATCTCAATGATAACCTAATTAGCCTTCTCAAGAAGACCTGCCTAAATGTTATGAGTTATAAATACTTAATGAATAGAATAAAAAGGTTGAAAAAATAATTATTAAATTTATAAAACATGTTATCACCTACACACAAATTTTCAAGGCATTTGGATCAATAAAACTTGATTTTTTGCACTATTATCCTTCCTAAGAACTAGTTTTAAACACTTTTGCATGTGCAGCTCTATAATTTTGAGTTTTCTATCTCCTCAGTTACTATAAATACATTATACCACCATTTATTTTTTATAAATAATACTACACATATTAATTTAAAGTACAATAGGTTTTGGATATCTAAACCTAAAATTATGCTCCTTTTGTGCAGTTAGGATCTCTTAGGGCAACAAGCATAGTAGTTTTGTAAAATATTTATATTTTGAGCTCTATATGGTCTTAAGAGATAATTATTTTTGTTAAAATATTTTATGGATCCCATATAAATATTAAAATAATTTAAATTTCATGTTCAATTTAAGAAAACATTCTAAAATTTATTTTTAGGTCTGCAGGCCTATAAGTGCTCACTGCTCTTGCATAGTGAATCATCTAGCTCCATTTTCCAGGTCTAAAGGAGCTTGAAAATGGTAATTGAGTTCATTAATAATATTATTAGTGATTATAACTACTTATTATATTTAATTATATATTTAATCATTGAATTTTTTGCTTTACTTGAATCCAAACTTGGTATACTAAAAAGATCAACAAAAGGAAGACAAATCCAAGATTAGAATGGCCTAATTTGGCCCAAGATTCTCACTCAACCACATATCCTCAAGATATTAATCCAAAGTATGGATTTTAAATTAGAGGTCCCAAAATTTTTAATGTCTATTTTAGGCAAAGAACCTATCTCTTAACTACTTAAAAGTTGCATTTTAGGACTGATCATTGAACACTGTGCCATGAGTTCATTGATGATTTTAAATATAAAAGATTCAAGGTGATATTTTAATAATTTTATATGTATGTGATGGTTATTTTGGTTTGTGGATATTACTTACAGTTCCATTTTATGCACATTCCTATAATATTTCTTGGATGGACAAAAACTCCTATATCTCTATTTTCAGCCCTAGACACAAGCACCTCAACTTGTTTGGATGCACACAAAATAAACTGAAATAAAAGTAAAAAATAAATAAATAACACATAAATATACCTTATATCATCTACTTTGAGTCTTCTACCAATATCCTTAGAGGCTATTGGGGATGAATTAGTTCAAATTTTTCGGTTTGAGTTGCACTAGTGCTTGAGAAGCTATTGAGAGAGATCACTCTTCTTCATTTCACCACATATATCCTCTATATTTTCCTTAGTTAATGTTTTAATTGCTTAATTTTCCATGTTTTAAATCTTATATTGGTATAAATTAAGGTTTATTAACTTGCATTCAAACTCAATGGATTGGCATTCTACATACAATCTCCATGATAACCTAATTAGGCTTCTCAACAAGACTTGCCTAAATGTTATGAGTTATAAATACTTAATGAATATAATAAAAGAAATTAAAAAATAATTATTACATTTATAAAACATTTTATCACCTACACACAAATTTTCAAGGCATTTGGGTCAATAGTACTTGATTTCTTGCACTATTAGCCTTCCTAAGAACTAGTTTTAAACACTTTTGCATGTGTAGTTCTATAATTTTTAGTTTTATATCTCATCGATTACTATTAATACATGAGAACACATTTTATTTATTTTAAATACTAATCCACATCTTAATTTAAATCACAATAGGTTTTGGATATTTAAAAGTAAAATTATGCTCTTTTTGTGTACTTAGGATCTCTTAGGCCAACAAGCATACTAGTTTAGTAAAATATTTATATTTTGAGATCAATATGGTCTTAAGAGCTCATTATTTTTGTGAAAGTATTATATGGAGCCCATATAAATATTAAAATAATTTAAATTTCATGTTAAATTGAGAAAAACACTCTAAAGTGTATTTTCAAGTCTACATGTGTATAAGTGATCATTGCTCTTGCATAGTGAATCATCTAGCTCCATTTTCTAGGTCTAAAGGAGCTTGTAAATGGTAATTGAGTTCATGATTAATCCTTTGAGTGCTTATAATTACTTAATATATCTGATTAGATATTTAAGCACATAAGTTTCCCCTTCACTTGAATCCAAACTTGGTATACTAAAAAGGTCAACAAAAGGAAGACAAATCCAAGCTTAAAATGGCCTAATTTGGCCCAATATTCTCACTCAACCACTTGTACTCAAGATATTAAATGACCAGGAAAAATCAACATGACACTTACATGATTTCAATCTTTTCACATACTTAAAATAAATAAATTCTAAAATTCTAAATTCTAAATTCTAAATGATGTAGAGATTGACTTCTAGGATGTTTATCAAGGCATTTATTGATTTATTTGACTACCTAATACTCTAATAAATCTTGACACCATCATCTCATCGTACTTTCAATGATGCTCCTACATTGTGTATGTTTCAACAATATTCAATAGACTATAATGTATATGTTTAATGCTTAACAAAAGTTTAAGTAATATAATATTTTGAACATGTAATAAGATATCTAATAAATTATGATAAAATTTAAAAATTGAAATAAAAAATAATATTTAAAATTTGAAATGTGAACAATGTATGTATATAATAGATTCATAAAAGCCATGTGAAGGTGTACAAAATGTGATCAAGTTTGATACAATATCATGGGTCAATGTCATATAGGTTTATAATATTGGAAACAAATATACATCAAGCCATATAGGCATAAAAACAAATGTCATAATACATGATCATAATCATCAAAATGCATCACTTTCTTTGCCTTGCTTGTATAAGCCTCTTCCTATGATGCCTTGCTCACAACATGAGGTGTCAAATCTAGACAACTATGATTCTTCCTCCAATCAAAACTCACCTATATATACAATTGTTAATATAAAAATATTGTCAAAATATTTACATGTATTGGAATAATATACTTAAAAAATTAACAAGTTAAGTTTTTAAAATAATATAAAAATTATTCAAAGGGGAACTTACCATAAGCTAGAAGTCACAATCAATTTAGGACTGGCACTCAATAGGGTCAATGATAGGTTCATGATGGAAAATGGGTTTGTGAAATGGATCAACAATAGGATTTGGTGACATGCTCATGATGATATAAGGGTTGAGTCCCTACAAACACACACACACACACACAAAATAAAAACACACACACACACACACACACACACACACACACACACACACACACACACACACACACACACACACACACACACAAAAAAAAAAAAAAAAAAAAAAAAATTAAATTTAGTTCATAAACATTTAATTCAAATAACTAAAAAATTGAAATATAATATAAAAATTTAAAAATTAAACTATCAACTATACCATGTCATGCCTGCTAATCATTTCAAGAAGACCATAATTCATCATCGTAGGACTCTACATATGTAAGTATTTCATACATCAACTATTTTCACAAGTACAAAGGACAATTATAAAAAACACATCCATATTTACACTTAAACATTATAATAACTCTCATGTACCTCAGTGATTTTCTATGAAAATGAAATCATAACATCAACACCTACATTTTCTCCCTCCTAAATAGATGATAAAGTGTCTAGTGTGGCCATCAATTGAACAAAAAAAATATCGTTGTTTGTCAATTCATCATCATACATATACAAGTTTGTGAATAAGACTAGAGTTTTAAACACCAAAGAGGCATAATTGAATCATAATTGATCATAGTTAGTAAATTTAAGTTGGGTATTTTCATCAATAACATTAATTAATCCTTTAAAATCATCTTTGTCTAGGTATATATAGGTGTAGTAGTAACAACACACATTCTCTTATGGCATCCAACATCGTGTTATATCATTAAAAAATCATATACTATATTGATATTTCTATATGAAAAGTAATTAAATACCTTTTAATTTCTACAAATATTTAAAATTTAACAAGTCTAAATGTTTTTTACAAGTAAAATTTTAAAGCTACCTGGGAAGTTATAGCCAAGGTGTCTAGATCAAATGCAGACAACTAAAACATAGTGAGGTCAATATCATCTAGGCCCATGAAAATAATACCATGAGTGGGATGTATGATATCCTCCTACTCCTTGGATTTAGTGCACATATCATTACATGATTTGCAATACTGAGCTCATCAAGTAACAGTGTTAGATGAAGTATAACCATGTCCAGCCTAATGGGTAGAAGTATGATAAATCCAAATCATATCTTGAACAAGGGTGTTATTAATAAACTTAAGCACATGAAAAGTATCATTATTTATTATGCCCTTGATAGTAGAGGGTAAGGTCTCAAGAGGATGTGGTTTGTCAATACGTACTCTTGCAAGCTGATTAGGGGCATAATGTACACTTGGGCTATCCTATGTAGAGACCTTTCCTCTACCAAAGAACTTCAAGAAATAAAAATAGTTTAGAATTTGATTTGACACAAATTTAAAATACAATTTTATGAAAAAATACATCAGTACCTCACTATTGTTTCAAGGTGTGTGATCAAAGACCATCCACCATCTATCTTAAAAATTCCATTTGATCAAATAGTGAGTGCATAAGTGGATTGAAATATGTTTGGTCTTCACATATAGCAAATCACTAGTTTTCCCATCAGTGATAAGGGCACAAATTTGGGATTTATTTATATTTTTATCTTTCACAATGATTATAAATAATTTTTTGGAATAATACGATCTACATATATTTATATAGTTAGACCAACTATCAATTTAACCCGTTAATGAGTTAATTTCACCTACTAATGTCTATAATGTGTTTGACAGAGAAAGGCAGTGGGGGTTGTTTACATGGGGATACCTCAATGTCTTAATTAGATTATCAAATTCTAACTTAATTTCAATGACATGTGATGTTAAATCCTATTGACTACCATGGACAACTTTAGGAACTATAAGAGGGCTCGGAGGGTTTCTTGGGGGAGGAGGGATAGGAGGGATTTTTAGTAGAGATGGGATAGGAGGGATTTATGGGTTAGGAGGGATAAGAGGGTCAAGTTTTTATTCAATGTCACTTGCCTCTATAGATGCTGAAAAACCAATAAATAATTTCAAGGAAAATATAAAAAAATTAATAAATTTTGTTTTTAAATGCACTAAAATACATTTGCATACCTCTCTTTAAGTGTGGCATTGTCAAATTTAGGTTTCCCTAGTCTCACTCAAGCATGTATTTGCTTTTTTTATCCTTTACTTGATGTTTTCATTGATGAAAAATGAATGGCATAAATGATTATTATATGGTTTTAAAACAAAATAAATATGTACATAGTTCTATTGTTTTAACACTACATACACAGTTTAATCACATAAGTGGTTTTAAAACCACATACATGATTTTGGCTTAGTAATACAAAACCTATGTCTTAGAACCATGTATGAAGTGGTTAATAACCACATATATTGGACTTACTTCTTGAAATTATGTCTTCTTTTTTGCCCCTCATCTATGTGCACTTACCCTATGATTAAATAAATGTAAATCAAGCAATAAATGATTAAAATGACTCTTTGATGAAGAAGGAAAAATTATGTTGTATATTTCCCTTGAAATAAGATATTCATGTTGTGAAGAGAGAATTATTTTAAGGGAGATAAATTATTAGACATGTTAAAAATTAGGAATATATTTATTTTTTAAGAAGAAAGAATGCATGGACTATTCATTTTTTTTGGAGATAAGATGGCTTAGATAACTAATGGAAATATTTGGAGCATTGATTTAATGCACTGGTTCCCTTTGATGTATATTTAATTTATTGTAATAATATGAAAGCTTTAAAGGATAGAGCAACAAAATGGATTCCTCAATTTCACAATATAGACTATGTGAAAACATTATGTGGATGGATGAGTGGATCATGACTCAAAATCATCTCATAATTGATATCAAAATAGGATCACAATTAAATTTTCTAATCAAAACATAAACTATGATAAATAGGTGCATATGATTTAATTTAAATACAAATTTCTTTTCCTTAGAAAGTAAAATATATTGATAGGAAATCTGAATATTTATTTAAATAATTCTAGGGATCGTTATGAAATGTTGTTATTATGAGATCAAGATTAATTAGCATGAAACTAATTAGTTTGATTCCATTAATATTGTAAAGGGATAAAATGAATGCTTATTGTTTTTGGGTGAAAAATAATCAAACCTATGTGTTAATCCCTTATAAGTTATCATATACATTGCAGTTCATAGTAATTCATATTTAATTATGCTTATGCATTCCAAACCATTGAGTTAAGTAGTTTGCATTAATTTAAAATATTAATAAACCTTGTTTTTTAATTCCTTGGGAATAAGGTGATATGAATCGAACAACAATAATATTGTATTACATCTTATGATTTCTTTTCTTGTTTAATGGACCTCCCATTCATGCGAATGGAGATTTGCATCAGACCAATAGAAATATATTAAAATGAGTAACCTTGGTTATATGTACATCCAATTAATAATATTGACCTATATCAATTAAATGTTACAGGGTGACAATATGGTCTTAGACATACGATGTAGGTGTGTTATTAGGTTAACTAACCTACACATTTTATGATGTATTATAATAAGTTAGTTGTCTATGACTAATTAATTTTATAAGAAGATCCTAATAAATAAATGATTTCACATATTTATGGATCAACATCTATCTATTTTTGTATTATTAGATAATAGCCTCAGAGATAAGGTAATAAAAAGATTAACTTACAAGATAATGATTAAATATGATTTAGGTATAAAGAAGCTTTTAACTAGAATGGTTGTCACATGAAAAAATTATCTTACTATAATTATAAGATTATAGGGAAATGATTAGTTCTCATTTCTATCTCTTTTTAGATAAGAGAAATGATTAAACTTAAGTTTGAGATAACTATTAGTAAAGGACTTAAATTCTATCTTATTTTAATTTAGAAGATGACCATTATCTTATTTTTGTGTATAGTCCATCAACCAAAGCCATATGTATCTTAGTTGTAAGGTAATGTAAAGGCTTAAAAATAATTTGGATGAATGAATACTTAGAATATGAAGGGGGTTCGTCTTAGGACTAACTTAATATGAAAAAGATTTAAAATGTTTTGAAAGCTAAAATATATCATAGTGATGCTCATTATTGAATGAAGAAAGGCTTTATAAAAGATATTAGACCTAAGTTAGACCCATAAAAATTATTCATCCTCATTTTAATTTGATAGCAATATACCCTTCATCGGAAGTTAAATAAATAAAATTTAGCTAATTTACCCATTTTTGGTGTTAAAATCTTTTTCCTTTGAATAATCGGCCTTTAAGGATTTAGAGTAGGTTGAAATTTTCATAGGATTAAATAATAATTTTGTATTTATAAATCCAAATATTATCCATGAGAGGGATGCTACATTTAGAATCTAAAGTATGGGAAGTGTAAATATGTTCTAACAATTCCATTCCTTCCCTTTTGAATTATGGGCCTTAGGTTTATCTTTTCTTATATAGAACCAAGGCCCTAGTCTCCCATTTTCACATTGTTGAAAGGATTTTTTAAGACATATACTTGGAATCAAAGTAATCATTTATATCTTTTCTTTGTATTGGACGCATAAGGTTAGGCTCAATCACATGGATTTGAAAGTTGTTTTGTCTTCAAAAATTTATGTTTATTTAATCCAGATGCTCGGCATAAAAGTTGGAATTACTCTCTTTTCTTTGCATTAGCTACATATGTTTAAGCTCAATCACATGGATTTGAAATTTGATTTGTATTCAAAGCTTTGTGTTTATTTATGCTCAGTCATATGTATTTTTGGATTAGTCACATGACTTTGACTTTGGCACTAATTTCCTTGCTTAGTCAATTGGCATAAAACTTGTTCTTACTGTATTTTGGCCAAATTTTTAGCTTAGCTTATTTTCAATTTATTTGATTGTTGAATTGGGTGTAGTGATCCATTTTCATGATTTTTTAGCTCACTAAATAGTATCACTTATTTGTACAGTAATTCAAGATTTCCATTCATTTTCAATCCACCATGGTGCAACCTTCATAAAAACATTCCCAAGGCATTAGTTCAACTTCATCTATTTGTGCCATTTATCATAATCTCATAAAATTCCAAGTAGATGCATTTATTTTGTAGTCAGTATAGCTTATCACACATCATTTAATGTGATGCAACCAATTAAAACTCATCAAAAGCATGAAATTGAATTTTTATCTAGTGCCACATGTTGAATGTTTTCACACGCACACATTGGCATATAAATCAAGAGTTTCATGGTTTAAAATCCTTTAGATATTTTCACTTGTCAAGCTCATGTTTAATTGTGGCTTCAAGCATTTTATCTAAGGCATTTCCATTGAGTAGCACATGGTCTTGTGAATATATAACAAGATTCCATATGGATGAATGTCAAGGCATCACTCAGTATAAAAGGTATAACTCCTTCACTTAGCACCATATGTTGTAATGCCATAGCTTGCCAAATTTCTAACAAAATATTTATAGTAAGGTAATATATGGGACTTGTGAAGCAACACCTTATTTTCACATGGGTGGTCCTAATGGTGTCTCCAAAATATCAATTGGGATCCAACATCAATATTAAAATTAGGATCCAATATCTCCTTAATGATAGTATGGTAGATATGATACTCAATAGTATAAATAGGGTTTTTTATGGGTAATAGTGTGAAGGTTTAGATTTATAACAAAATAGAGGAGGATATAGAGGGGAAACCATGGTGGATAATCACTTCACATGAAACTACCTGACTAATACTCAAAGGCATATATACTACATCTTTTATAGTGTTACAGGACAACACTATACTAAATATTATTTGGTTTTAGAGAAGCATTAAAAAATAAACCTATGTGGGATGTAAACATAATAAATGTGCATCATAATAAAAATATCCATAAAAGTAGATACAAGGCAATAACATATAGATAAAGTATTTCCTCCTTTATAAATTCCATAGGATCAAAGGATCATAAAATTTTAGAATGATAAGTGTCATGACCTTGCAATGGAAAAAGGGTTGATGTACCAAGCAACCCTAGTTATTCATAAGATAAAATAATAGGCTATGTCAGAGGGTGATGATGTATCCATCAATACATAAATATATGAGCATATTTTCTACATAATGAGACAAGAGGGAGTATTAAATACATTGACAAACTTTTTCAAACTATCAAGAATAATGTAAAATGAATATATCTCTTAAAATATTAAAAATATCTTTCAGAACTTTCTAGAGTGTGCATAACAAGGTCAAAAACATAATGAGAAGGTGGTTTTATACATAAAGAATAGGAATCCATGGGATGTTGATTCTCGCATGCATATTTAACTAACTAGATATGAAGTACCTAACTCTATATTTTATTATAAAAACACATTAAATATGATTCCATGGTCTAAAGGGGAAGTTATTGGACAACTAACACTCAGCTATAGCTCAATCACACTGAGCATCATAGATTATGATATATTAGAGCTTATCATTCAACTATAATATGTAAAAATAAAAGTGTTTGACCTAAGCTTGTGATGAGATTTTGAAGTGATTGACACAAAGATTAATGAAACACATTATCTTACATTAATTAGTAAAAAATTGGCCTATAATGTTCATATGACCATTAATATGGTGTGACATCAAATAGAAGCACATCAAGGGGATAAAATCATCATTATACACTTGAATAAAGTAGAGAAAAAGACATAAATTATACCTAAGGATCTAGATTCACTACATTCATATGAAGATAATAGTTGATTCAAGATAACTACATAATTTAAGCCTAATTCTATGTAAGATAAAGAATATAAAATTGGTCAACCAAAAGCATAGTCTTAATAACAAATGAAAATAAATGAATAATCTTATCGTAAAACCATGTTCATAAAGGCACCATCATTGCATTTTGAAATGGATGAATATAGGTCACATTCTATGTGATCACTAACTTAGTCCAAAACATATTTTATGTACAAAGCAGATGTGATAGATATATACTATACAAAGCCAATTAAGGAAGGTATTTTACCCTACAATAGTATGTCCTTAGCTAGTGGTGACTTAGACATCTACATCCTAAATTGGTCAAGTGGAGATCATGATGTACACATAATGCACATGGTATTTTCCACACAATGTCATTTACCTAAATACTTGGTAGCTAATGACTTGAATAAATCTATTCTAAGGTTATAACATCATGTTCCAAACATAGACCAAAGGGTGAGTGACCTCATATATGAACTAAAATGAACTACTTCAACTTAGTGGGTAGTCCACTGAACAAACTAGTTACCATGGGATGAAGCATGTGAATTAATGACTATTTAATTTTAAATACTAATTACTATTCAAGAATAATTGACCTTTTTCAAGGAAGGATAATACCCCAAAATGCATGTGCATAAGTGTGTGGGTGTATGGACTATGTAAGGTGTAACCCAAATATTAGGTGCACATTTTTAGATATACTATGGTATCACTCATTATAACTTGATATATACACCAAGAACATAGACAAGAGATAAAGCATTGGCCATAAGTTCAACATGATTTCATTCAAAAAATTGTTTTTTAGGATGAAAATCCTTTTGTGTAAAAATATCTACAATAGTTTAAAATATTTCTATGTTATGGATGAGTATAATATATGAGTACTATGACAGATTCATCTTCACAAGAAGAAGTAACATGAAATTTGAATTTAGTTATCCAAATTTACAAGTCAAGAAAATAAAAAGAGCAGGGTCTCATTAAATCATGCAATAGGATCGTAGATGATGAAAATTTTACAAAGTCCACTAATAGTCGTTAGGACTTAGATTTGAATGGATTATTTGAACCAGAGTGAGAAGTGGAGGAGCCTAAAGCCAAAGTTGTAGATCAAAATGAATATCAACAACTACAAATTATTAATATATAGGTACATGAATGATGTATAACAATGCAATATTCCATCCTAAGTGGGTATAGTAATATATATCGTTAGCCCTTAAATAAAATGGTATCAAATATTAGGATAGAAACAACACCAAAGCTTACGAGTTTAAGTACTACTAGATGCAAAATGAGACTTAAGAGGTATTATAATAACTATGAGATTACTAAGATGTTTTTCTAATCAATTTCATAAAAGTGAAATGTGTAGACCCTTTTTTGGATGAAATGCACATAAAACTAAATGAGTGCACATGACCTATGAAAAAGAGACAATATAGGTTAAACCCCAATATGAAGTTAAAAGTAAAGGTTGAACTGGATTACATGCAACACAAAGTAATTATATACCAAGTGGAGAATATAGATTGGGTCAACCCAATGGTAGTAGAGCCTAAGCAGTCTAAGAAATTAGACTATGTGGGGACCACCATGTGATGAATGATATCATTATAAATGATCCATTTCCAATTCATTTCATATACAAACTATTTGAATTAGTCACTTGACATCAAGTGTACTCTTTCATGGATGGGTTTAAGAGATAACATCAGATTCCAATGATAGTAGAGGATCAAGCCAAGATAATATTTGAAATCGTGTGGGGATATTTTTCCTGTAAGGTCATGTTGCTTGGTTTGAATAATTCTCCAATTGTGTTCTCTAGAGAAGTGGTTACTAATTTTAAGGATTTCATCCATGACTTTATTGAATTCTATCAAGACAATTGGGCTGCCTTTTCCTTGTTCAAAGAACACTTGTCTGAAATAAAACTTATGTTGAAATCATCTATAGATTTACACATTTCATTAAATATGAATAAATGATTATTCTTTCATGATTTTTGTTGTCTTGTTGGGGCACATTGTATACAAAAATGGGATCTTGTTGGATAAAGCCAATGTTGAAGTAATTATGTGTATGCCACCTCCCATAATTTATAAATAGGTAAAATCATTCTTGGTGCATACATGATATTAAAATAAATTCATAAATAAATACACAATTGTATCTACTCCAATGGAGAAGTTACTATGAAAACATACAAGGTTTGAGTGGATAAATGAGTGTTAAGAAAATTTCATGGATATAAAGTAGAGATTAGTCACAACATCAATTTTTGTTTTCCTTGATTAGAACAAACCTTTCCATGTGCATGTAGATGCTTCAAGAACAATGGTAGGAGATCTTGTCACATAACTAGGAGACAAAGGACTAGACCATCCAATTCACTTTACAAGCCATAAACTATCAACTATAGATAAAAATTATATGACAATAGAATGAAAATCTTTGGCCAAGGTCTTTGCACTTCAAAAGTTTAGACATTACCTACTGTAAAACTAGTTATAATTTTTCACGGATCATCAAGATCTAAGTTTCTTAGAAAATAATCATAACTTATGGGAAGAATATCTTAATGGTTGAGGTTATTTCAAGAGTTTTAGTTCATAATCAATGACAAGCTAAGAAGGGAAAATGTGGGTCTAAATCATTTGAGCCAGATATGTAATGGAGAAGAACCATAATAACTATAAGATGAACTATTGTATGCATATTTATTTCATATCTCTATGATTTATATAACATGGAATAAATTGTAAATTTCCTTGAGCAAGGGATATTTCATGTGCACTACATACAAGGAGACAAATTAGTTGATTACTATAGATATCCCATTTAACATCATTAGCATATTAATGTAAAATATGGGGAAAGATGATGTGATACACATATTAGATTTGGAGCATGAACGACCTTAATTTGTTCATGAATTACACCAATTAATCACATTAAAAAATTTCGTAGGAGAAACAACTAAAAGGAAGATAATACAAAATGGTTTATGGTAGCCAACCCTATTTCAAGATGTACATCAGGTTGCAAAGCATTATGATATCTACCAAAGGATGGTTAAGCCTAATTAGAGAGATGAGATGCCATTAAATCTTATGTTATTAGAAAAACCATTTGAGCAATGGGGAATTGATGTTGTAGGGTAAAACAACACACCTAATAAGAAAAATAATGAAAGATACATGATCATTATAATAGACTAATTTACTAAATGGGTAGGAGTTATTATGACCTCAAGTTACAATCCTAAGGACATATCTAAGCTCCTATATGAAAATGTTATAACCAGATTTGGGGGTACAATAAAATTGGTTAGTGATATAATTATGCATTTATTAAATAATACAATCAATACTCTCACTTAATAATACATGATATAACACCATAAAAACAAAACTTATCATTTTTAAGTAAATGGACAAAGAGAGACATAAAATAAAATCCTTGGTAAGATGTTCACTAAAATATAAGAAATATACGAGATGATTGGGAGGATCAGATTCTTGTGATCCTATAGGTGTACATAAAAATTAGAAATGTGTGATAGGTTTCATGCCATTTCATATCATCTATGGACTAGAAAAAATAATGCATATGGAATATATAGTTCCTAGTATGCATATTGCAATGATCATGAGACTAGGGGATATAGATTATTTATAGGCATAATTGATGTATTTAAAAAAAATGGAAGAAAATAGGTAAAGAGCACAATTGAACCATAAATTTAATAATCTAAGTCAGAAAACATGGCATGATCACAATCTATAATCTAAAGAATTCTATCTAGAATAAGTGGTCTTACTCTATTGTAGTAGATTTAGATAATTTTTGGGAAAGTGACACGTTATATGGAAGGGATATTATATCATCCATGATGTTTTACATAAAGGAAAAATTATCTTAAAATGTTTCTAGGGAACCATTCTATGTGGATGTGTAAATGGATGTGGACTTAAGCCTTGCCTCAATAAATATCTGTCAGTTCTCATAGAAAAATCAAAGAGTAGTTGAGTAGCACCATGTAGTTTACGATTTTTTTATTAATGTCTTATTTTATTATTTTGGTTTTTGGTTTGTTTGTGTTTTTACAATTCTATTTCTTTGTCTTAAGACATTAGAGCTAGATTTTAAAATTCAAAGTCATATAGTGTAATTTTTTAACAATTCTAGCATGAGGGAAGATAGCTTGCAGTGATTACAAAATAATACTCAATTAAGTCTAGGAATAAGGCACCAAAAACCCAAGTATGGAGAAATGATAATCAATGGTCATTCAAAACAATTAATTATAATACACTTGAAAGATTACGTCTTTCCCAAAGGAGATTGAATGTCAGAATGAAAGGATGAACAATAAAAGAATGTGGATAGGTGAGAATGCAATGCATCACACCAACAACTATCATTAGAGGGATCAATTTTTTCAAAAATAGAATAGCAACCAAAACATATCCATCAAATATTTGACATTAATTCACTAGGCTAAATTGCGCATAACCAACAAAACACATATAAACCAATCTATTAGATGTATTTGAGTGGAAGAAGATATATAACAAGGGAAATGAAGAACAAAAATAAATTACATAACTTTATGAATAAGATACCTATGTTATTTGATCCTAATATAATTAATTATGCATATATTCCTTTACAATACCACTCAAATTAGATAAATGTTTCTATCAAGTTAACAACAAAAACCATGGATCAGGCACAAAATTTAATCTCTATTATAGATGAATAGAAGGAATAAATGGGGTTTTGATTAGAGATCTAAAAAACAAGATATGATGAGCCAAACCCTATTGGTTTCATTGACACCATAGAGGCAAATATATTTGTTCAAAACTAATCTGAAGAAGCATAGAGTACACACATACCAAGTATGCACCTACCAAGTGTAGAATAAAGTGGGACAAGACTTGTGGGATGACATTAAGTAACATACTCCAATAATAATAGATACTATTGGGAATGATATAGTTCACCAATGATTTCAAATTTATATTTTTCACATGAATCTAGATCTAGGATCTTCCATTGCATGGGGTAACACTATCCATTACATGAAAGCCCACCACCAGCTCTAGTGCACATGTTAAGGACCCATTATTTATCCAGGGTGTCTACATATATCTAGAAACATATAGTTGATTTTATAGATCTAGTGGTGGAGGTAAAACCAAAATAGGCCTAAGGACTCAATAAAAAACTTCATTAGATGGTCCAAGCTTACAAGAGAGTAAATAATAATGTCACGCCACCATCATCTTCCAAGCATAAGACATAAACATGAATAAGTATTGTGATTGAATTGAAATCATCAACTGATTCATAATCCCAAATTGATTAATCAACTCCTATGCAAGATACATAAGAGGTAACTCCTCCACATCCTATGTAACTTATCGAATAAACAAATATCTTAGCACAAAAACAAGTTGCAATGGTGCAATATGAAGAAGAAAAGGCATAACAGGTGGTTATGAAGGAGGATTAAAATGTATAGAGAAAGAATAAAAAATAATAAGCTAAACACAAGGTACCAAGGAGGAAGAACAATGATATGAACAAATGAAAGAGGATAAATTCAAGAAAAAAGTTGAAGAAGTTGAGGTAGAAAATAAAAGGGCCAAATAAGTGGAGGCAATGAATTAAGAAGAAGAATAAGCTATAAGGAAATAATGAGGTAGATCAAAATAAGAAGCATAGGCAACATAATATAATAATGATGAAGTTAAGGCCATAGTGAAGGCACAAGAAGAGGAAAAGGTGAAAGAAGCATTATGCATTCATGAGAAGCAAGAAAATAAGAATACTCAAGAATATGAGACAAAATATAAGGATAACGCAGATGTAAAATTTAAAGCTAAGGTAGATCCAAAAGCCAAGGTAGAGGCATATTTCAAATCCAAGGTGGAGTTATAATCCAAAGTTAATGTAAAGGCCCAAATCAAAGATAAGGAAGAAATGGAGCACAAGGCTAAACATGAGAGCATATCTCAAAAGCCAACTGATGCCACTACAATAGTGAGGATACCTAATACCCAACAACTATATTCCATATCATAGGGCTTATATTCTACAAAAGGGGGATGCATAAGAGGAGGCATCACAACATAGGCCCCATATCTCTACCCAATAGTTACAAAATATCTCATCACCCTCCATACGTTGCATACCATTTTATATACCTATGGTGTTGATAAAAAAAAACACATGTGGCATCTACATCCTTAACATTGGACTTGACTATATCCATAAAATAGGCATTATTGGATGTGTTTCAACTACCTTTATCCAATAAAATCAAGGGAGTAGATACCTTTTAAGATTCTATCATGTAAAAGGTGTCAGCCTTGGAGCAGGAGGTGTTATAGTTGATGGAGGAAAACATAGATATCAACCTTTACCTCACCAAATCTCATTAGTTAATTAATATTGTATGTCTTACCTTCATGACTCAAGTTTTTGGTGACAAATTCAAGTTAGAAGAGAAACAACTCACAACCCTTCTCTCTCCACTTAAAAAATATCAGTGTGTTGTAGACACCTTGCATACAAGGCTAGAACCTCAATGTTGAGACATAAGTTATTTTCTTGCTTCTATAGGAATATGAATGTTCTTTTGACATTGTTGTGTACCAAGCTCATAACATAGCTTGTAACATTCTCAATTGGAAGTAACAATTATCCAATACATGGAAGGAGGCCACACCAGACTTCACAAAGGTGGATAAAGACAAAGCTAAATGAATGACCATTCTTATAACTCATATGCACTGGAATTCACACTCAAACAATTGGCTGAATCCAGAGATAATGTTATGTTGAATATATAGATTTGGCAAAATTAAATGCTACAAAATACCTTTATCAATGTTCAAATAAGGAGGTACATAGATAAGATGGAGGAACTAGTCTAAGACTTTGAATTTAAAGTATATAATGTTCAATCTATGATCCTAGTGATGAGGGATGAGTATAATCAATGTTTAGTTGAGTGTCAAGTGTCATTTTGCACAATAATGAATATTGTTAGAGAATCTCTAACGAATTAGACATTGTTCAAAAATGGCATGTCTCATTTGGATAGATATGTCGTAAATATCATCCAATAACATCAATTTGTTCCTTCAAATTAGTTACAATAGGAACTCTATCAGTGAAAAGTTACAATAGCTTCACATCTATCCCTTATCCCCAGCCATAGCCTCACTTAATTTATACAACAAAGTTCATTCTACCACCTTTGGTATAGCTACTGCACACACTCCATGTTTGAAATTTGAAGCATTTTTTAAAAACACAACTTTGAACATTAAAAGTAGGGTCAGGTTAGTTGAAAACTCAAAGTGGTGCCCACTTGATTATGCTAATATATTTAAAACCAATAGGGTGATAGATTAGTATGTTACTTATTTTAAACCCAAAAGGGTAGCTACATAGTGTGCAAGGGGTGAAAAACAATAAAAAACACCTTGATTATTTATAACATTTTTTTATTATATCCTAGTTCCTTAAAACATGTACAATTTTGAGCTTTAGCATGGGGCATACTTCATGTTACTTTGTGTCAAGATTATAAAACTATTTAAATATAGAAAAGTATTGGTAGTAAATAGGGATACAAAAATTTTAAGGAATATAAAGATAGTAGAAACAATTCCTTTACACGAAACCTTGAGAGGAGAATAGATAACCAATTTGAAATATTATAGAAATGATAAGAAAAACACATAACCAAAATTCAGCATGCAATAACAAGTAATATACATGGGGAAAACCCTTTTGAGATAAAAACTCCACACTCCAAAGCATCCCAATGTATTATTCAAATCACCAAGATTACAACACAATTGTAGAACAAGCCTTCCAGGAGCACCACTTGTATACACTCAGGAGAGGAACTAGTTCAATAGAGTTTTAGTGCCTTTGCACAATTCTCAAGATTACAATCTTACAAACAAGCTTAGCTTCTACTTTCCTTACATTTATAAAGGGGAACATATCTCATTTATAAAAATTATAAATAAGAAGACACACAAGGAAACTTCATGAGCAATGCAAGGAAAATTCGCCACCCTTTAGTGGCACCACTATTTAGCATTATTAAAAAGTTTGTAGTCTTGTTCTTTGGTCAAAAATAGACCCTCCACTTATGACACATCAAACCCCACTCTCACAAGCCTCTAAAATTGTGCCCCACTCTCATGTGTTCCTCTGAAATGGAATAGTAACTTGTTCCTCACTATCCCATTTGTATATATGAGTCAAAATATTCCACAACTTTTGACTTCTCTCAAATGTTCCAAAGATCTCCCGCATGTGCTAATGTTATCCACTATCAAAATATTTTCAATTTAAAATTAAAACAAATGTCCCATAGTGGAATGGTATGCCCCATTCCATCATATGCACTTACATCATGTAGATTCCTCACATGGACCATGCCAAATCATTACAAGCCACATCATCATCTGCATCACCACCTCCATCACCTACTATATCACATGCATAGTCATTTCCAACTCAACACTACCACCTCATCACATGAATAGTGACTATGAATAGTATCTCATGAATAGTGTCCTAACTTGTCAAGGTTGAGACACCTTATTTCCCAACATTCTCCCACTTGTCAAATACCTTGCAAGACCCAAAGGAATCATACCAACATGATCTTAACATCTAGGGACCAAGAGGCCCATAAACTTTGAACACCATCTAAATTTTTCTATTCTCATAGGCTTAGTCAATGAATTTGTAACATTCATCAAAGTCTCTACCTTTATCATCTTCACCCTACCATCCTCAACCATGTCTCTCAAAAAATGATATTTTACATCAATATTTTTGGTCCTGGCATGAAAATTTGGGTTCTTTACTTGGCAAATAGCACTTTGACTATCACAATAAATTGTCACTGTAGCCTGTTTCAACCCAATATTTGAACACAATATCTTAATCCAAATCGCTTCCTTATAGGCATGAGTAGATACCATATAATCTACCTCTATAGTATATAAAACAACCATAATTTGTTACTTACTCATCCAACTTATTGTACCACCAAACAATGTAAACACATAAGCACTAGTGGATATTTTGCTATCAACATCACCTGCCCAATCTGGATCCACATAACCAAAAATGTCAAGATAATGTCTATCTCCAATCATGTTACTATGATAACATAATGAATACTCTAAGGTACCCCATAAATATCTGAAGACCCTTTTAACTATATCCCAATGAAATCTACTACGATTAGACATATAATGGGAGAGAACTCCCATTGCTTGGGCAATATTTGGTCTAGTACAGACCATAGCATACATTAGACTTCAAACTACACTCTGGTAAGGCACTCTGGTCATATCTTCCATCTTTGATGGTGATCTAGGACATTATGCAGTAGATAAATTAATTCCTAATGAAAAGAGAACACATAATGGTCTGCAATCCTACATGTTAAATCTCTGTAAAATAGAATTTACATACTTACTCTGACCGAGCAATGGCTTTCTATTATGTCTATCTCTTCTAATTTCCATCCCAAGAATATGTCTCACAACACCAAGATATTTCATCTCAAATTTTACTAAGATTTGTGATTTAAGATATAAAATCAAAACTTTCCCATTGCCAATAAACAACATATCATCAACATATAAGACAATAATCAGGAAATAATCACCATTAGTGGTATAATAAACAAAATGATCGGATTTAGACAGCTCAAATCCTAAACTCAATACATATGTATCAAATTTTTGGTACCACATCCTAGGACTTTGTTTGAGACCATAAAAGGATTTTTTTAACTTGAAAACCAAATTTATTTTACCTTTCACCACATAATGCTCTGGTTATGTCATATAAATATCCTCCTCTAAATCACCATGAAGACAGTCTTCAAATCCATTTGCTTAATCTCTTAATCATGAGCTACTAAAATAAAAAACAAGAATCTAATGGATGTCATTTTATCTATAGGAAAAAAAAATCTCAACATAATCAACATCCTTAATCTGAGATTATCCTTTTGTAACCAACTAAGATTTGTACTTTTCAACACTACCATTTGAACCAATATTTTTCTTGAACACCCATTTGCATCCAATGAGATTATGTCCTTCAAGTAATGGTACAAGATCCCATGTATCATTCTTCTTCAAATTTGCCATCTTTTCCTCCCTTTTTAACTTTCCAAGACTGTACATAATTCATATCCAAAGCTTCATCTGTGGATCTCAGTTGATCAATGTTAGTACTCAAAATAAATATACATCTCCAATCATTAAGAGAATATATTTTTAGTGGTTGTCTATGCCTTATAGACCTTCAAACAAGTTAATGTGGAGGTTCTTATTCATCTACCTCCTCTTATATAGATTCAGAGTTTGATGAGCTCTCCTCAACTTCTTGTCTCTCTCGTGGCCTTGACTCAACATTCTCAGGGGTAGGAGGAAGTTGAATCACATCTTTATTTTCTATCTTCTTTGGTTGTAGTGTAATAGAAGAAGGCTTAGTCTCAATAAAAATAACACTTTTAGAATATATTACCTTCTATGCTATTAGATCCCTAAGCTTGTATCCTTTCACACCATAATTGTGACCAAAGAAGATACATTTCACATCCTTATTTTCCAACTTTTTGCACTTCTCTTTTGGCACATATGCATATGCCTCATAACCAAAAACTCTAAGATGTATCAATGAAGGATTTTGGCTAGACCATGCCTCCATGGGTTTTTTTATCAATAAACTTTGATGTAGGAGACCTGTTGATTAGGTAAAAATTAGTGGCTACAGCATCAGCCCAAAACCTTTGTTCCAATCTAGTACCACTAAGCATACTCCTAGCCTTTTCTATCAAATTCATGTTCATTATTTTTGTAAATCATTTTTTTGAGGTGAATATGGAGTTTTATTTTGTCTCTATATACCACAATATTTACAGAATCTATCAGAATCATTAGAGCAAAACTCACTGCCATTGTCAATTCTCAAACATTTAATTGTTTATCTAGGGTGCAATTCAAACATTGCTTTAAATTCTTTAAATCAACTAAAAACTTTATATTTACTCTTTATGAAATAAACCCGTGTCCTACTATAATCATTAATAAATGAAACATAATATGTGGAATTTTCAAATTGAAGGAACATTAATAGGACCAAATACATCAGAATGAATAATATCCACAACACCACTCGATTTATGAGAACTAGAGTAAAAATGAACATAGTTATGTTTACCATAAACACAATTCTCATAAAAATCAAATTCAAGATTGCAGTTAATCACTATTCAACAAGGTTTTTATTCTTCAAGGTCCTTACACTTTTTTCATCAATATGGCCATGTCTCTGGTGCCATAACATAGTCTTCTCTGTAGGTAATTTTAACTCCATAGAATGAGCACCCTTAGGTACCCAAAAACCATAACCATATTTTGACATATAAATATATTTATCCATCAAAGTGGCCTCAGATATAGTCTTCATAAAATTGCTATTTCACTCAATTATGCATGTATCAGTCTTGTACAAAGTGTCAATCTGAACACTTTTAGCTATCACCATAGCACCTCTAACCATCTTACAACCTACCTTAGAAAATGAAATATGCACACGTACATCAATTATTTTGCTCATAGATAATAAATTATGAGCTATCCCTAGGATATACAATACACCATCAAACCATTTAATTCTTCCATATAGAAATCTAATTTTTACTCGACCATGGCCAATGATGGCAAGAGAAGAAACATCACCCAAGTAAACCTTACCTCCATCAAACTCCTCATACATAGAAAACTAATTTTTATTATAACTCATATGAAAGGATGCCCTAAATCAATTAACCATGCATCATTACCTACATGGGTTTACAAGGCTAAAATTAAACCTTCACTGCCTTCCTTCTGAGATTCTAAATCATAATCATAATTATTTTGTTTCTTCTTGTTTTACATTCTAATCAATAGTGAACATGCTTCCCATAGTTATAGTATCTCACCTTGGTCTTTCTAGGAGACTTAGATCTCCCCTTGGACTTGGATCTAGACTTTTCTTGCTTCTCATTCCTCTTGCCTCTTTCTTTAGATCTTCCATGAACATTTAAGGCCTCTTTGACATTGATAGAAACTTTCCTTCTAATTTCTTCAAAAAGCAAGAAACCTACAACATCCTCAACTTTCAAAGTTATATAAGTACTTCCTATAGCCATCATAAGAGAATCCCATGAGTTAGATAGAGAACAAAGTAAAATATGACATCTCTCTTCCTCATCCACTTTAAAACCAACTAATACTATTTGAGCCACCATCATATTAAATGCTACCATGTGGTCTAAAATTTGTCCACCATCATCCATTCTCAAATAATACAATTTCTTTCTCAATAAAATTTTATTTACAAGAGACTTAGCTTGGTAGATCTCACCTAGTTTATTCTATAACTTCTTTGTTGTAATCTCTTTGTGGACATTAATAAGTATTGAATCTATCAAGAACAATTTGATGAGACCTTAGGCTTTTTGATCTATCACATCATACTTAGATGTTTCAGTTGGATCTATAGGTCTTTGGACATTCTCATCAATAACATCCTATATATCATGATCAATCAACAGATCTTCCTTCTTCAACTTCCACATCTCAATATTGATGCCTAAAAAATTTTCAACTTCCATTCTTCCTAATGTGTTTGTAATCTTAAAATTCTTGGAACAAATAACTCCAAATATCTCTTGTACAATCTCCCACTCAAACTAGATTACTTCAAAAAATACAAAAAACATACAACTAGAACGAAAACTAGCTAGGCTCTGATACCACTTATAAGGAATATAAAGATAGGGAAAAAATTCATTTACACTAAACCTTGAGAGGAGAATAACAAACTAATTTGAAATATTACATAAATGATAAGCAAAACACATAACCAAAATTTAGAATAACATAACCAATGATATACATGGGGAAAACCCTTTCGAGATAAAAACCCCACACTCTAAAGTAGCCCAATGTATTTTCAAATCACCAAGATTATAATACACTTGCAGAGCAAGCCTTCTAGAAGTGCAACCTATATACACTCAGGAGAGGAACTAGCTCAATAAAGTTTAAGTGCCTTTGCACAACTCTCAAGCTTAGAAGCTACAAACAAGCTAAGCTTCCAATTTCCTTACATTTATAAATGGGAACATATCTCATTTCTATAAATTATAAATAAGAAGATAAATAAGGAAACTTCATGAGTAAGGAAATGAAAATTCGCCACTCTTTAGTGGTACCACTATTTGGCACTATTAAAAAGTTATTAGTCTTGTTCTTTGGTCAAAAATGGACCCTCCACTTATGACACATCAAACCCCACTCTCATAAGCCTCCAAATAGTGCCCCACTCTCACATGTTCCTCCAAAATGGAATAGTAACTTTTTCTCCACTATCCCATGTGTATAGACAAGAGTCAAAATATTTCACAACTTTTGACTTCTCTTACATGTGCCAAAGATCTCCCATATGTGCCAATGTCCTCCACTATCAAAAGCATATGAATTTAAAATTAATTAAAATGTCCCATAGTGGAGTGGTATGCCCCACTCCATCACATATACTTACATCATGTAGATTCGTCACATGGGCCATGCCAACTCATTGCAAGCCACATCACCACCTACATCACTACATGCATCACTTGCCACATCACATGCACAATCATTGCTAACTCACCACTACCACCTCATTATATGAATAGTAGCTCATGAATAGTGTTTCATGAATAGTGTCCTGACTTGTCAAGGTTGAGACACCTTATTTCCAAATAAAATTACAAAATATAATTGATAGAAAAGTGTGCAACTCACACTATTTTGTCTTTTATATCTACGTTTATATGTATTCAACACTTGAAATAATGTCAAGGGTCTTTAAAATGTGAAGATTCTTTCTTTTGTTTGTAACAAATGTTGAAATATGAAATGACAACAACTTGTAAAAGATCTATATATAGCGATCAATTGTATTGTAAAAGAGTTTTGATGTGATAGAGATTTATATGAAGTTTTGAAATAGTCTCTTGAAGTGTTTTTATCATTTATATATACACAATGAATTATTTGTTTGTCTAAATTTGTTAGTAATGTATATTATATTGAATGTTCGGTAACTATTAAGTATGTGTTTCAAGGATAAATATATATAATTTAACTAATGAATGGCTAGATTTAGCTTGAATTACTATCTTTTTTATACATTTGTTACATTTTGCAAAGTTATACATGTATTAGCGTGTTATGGTGAGTTTTCTAAGAACCTCTACTAACAACAAAACTCTAAACTTCTTTTTCTTTTTCATGTTGATGCATTTTTTATTCTTTTATCCAATTTCAAATAATTTATATTGAAAATTTATCTTCTTAATTTTTATGTATTATTAGTAAATATGCCAATATCAATAAAAAAACCTTTAGAATTATGAAATAATAAATTATTAAATCAAGAAATTACCTCAATACCAATCCACAAGAGAAAGTAAGAGACAAGAATTTTCAAGTGGGTAAACCATTTAAATAGAAGAAAACCTCATACTTATTAATAAGGATTAAAAACTAAAATTCTCCAAGTATAATCTCAGTGGAATATAATAAAATGGAGAAGAGATAAGGGCATCAAGCCATAAGAGAGAATCTAAAGATTAGTAAACTAGTAGTATTCTAGTATATAAGGAGCGAAGAGAGAGCTCATTAAATAAAACTATAAGGAAAGAGGAGTTACATAACTTTATTGTGTGTTATAAATGTCTCTAACAACTATAAAGTGAGTGGGGTGTGTGTGAAAAGTGTTGGAAAAATTATATGCGACATGCAACTCCAAGATTCTCTACAAAATGACAAAATAGATGTGAGACATCATAAATCTAAGATAAGTGAATTTATCTTAATAAGAAATTCAAATCTAAAATAGAATTCTTATTAACCTAAATTTACATAGATAAATATTAATCTCCAATACTCATACTTAATATTTATTTATGGGTTAAAAAAGAGTATAAAATATTAAAAACAAATAAGGGAGTTGGATTAAATAATACTCCTCCTTAATGGAAACTTCCTTTGAGACGAATTATAATGTTATGAGAAAATAAAGAAGAAGAGAAGGTGACACAAATATTTTTATCAATATTATTGTGTAATTAAAAATAATCTCTAAAAATATTTTTTGGACAAGATGGTTAATCTGTTTAGGAAAAAAGACTAACAAAAAAGAAGATGGCACAAAGTGATCCAATGTAGCTACAAAATAGAACCTTGAATCAATATTCATGTTAAGTAAACAATATGCCATAAAATATGATCTACGTATAATTATGTGAATAAACAAATATCTAAATCAAGAAAAAATGAGAAAAATCAAAATTTCACAACAAATTGTGGAACCTAAAAAAAAAAAAATTAGTCCAAAATAATTAGTTAAAAAACATATTTCTTTGACAACTTACAAGAATAAGTAAGCACAAAATTAATGAATTCATAGAAAAATAAGTTTTAAACTTATCAAAATGGAAACAAAGAATATGTGTTACTTTATATATATGTTTTTGTGTGTGTGTGTCTGTTTATATATATATATATATATATATATATATATATATATATATATATATATAATTAAGTAATTATTAAAATAAGATACATCAAAGTTTTGAGAAGATACTACTTTTTTATAGATACAAATTGGTTTAATCATAGGATCAGGGTTTTGGTGGTTTTTCAACAATGTAATATGGAATGAGTTATTTTACCATAATATTTTCATAGATAAAATTTTATAACATTTTTTAAATATGATGCATGTGTTTACCATAATGCTCACCAAATTTACCATGTTTAATCAAAGTAGGAGCATGATAAACATTAAAATTAATAGAAACCTTATGATATAGAGAAATATTATTGTGTAATATCTTTTTTTGAGTGGGACAATACGAATTCAAATTACCATTGGAATCATTAAAACTAAGCCATGTAAAATTCACTTTAAAGACAATCAAAATGGGCTTAACAATTTCATTTTTATATTTTTCTAGATCATCGCTAGGATAACCCATATTTTACATAATTTTTAAACCAATATTAGAAACATTATGTTGAAAAGTAGTATGGTAGTGAGAAGAATAAATATCACAATTTAAAGAAGTATTATAGGTATTAATGATTTTAAAGAATGTAATTTTGATGGTAAGAGAGTCAACTTAATTTAAATTTTTTTGAATTTTTATTGTGTGAGTTTTTCAAAAGAAGAATGATTTAGTTTTGGCATTCAAACTGATATTTTACATAAATAATTTCATATCATTTTTACAATTTTTTAATTTAATTAAGTAAATCTTCATTTGATTTTTGATCCACATCACTGTAATAAATATTTTTCATAAAATAAGTTACAACTTACAAATTTTAAAAGACATAACACATAAAAAATGATAATATAAATGAAAAATAAACGTATGTCAAACTTACTTTAAAATAAAGGTCATTACATAAATTAAATTATTTAATCGCCAAACTATATATATATATATATATATATATATATATATATATATATATATATATATATATATATAAGTTTAAGCAATTTAGATTGAATGCTAATAAAAACACTAAAGAATTTGATTCAAAGTAAATGTCAAAAAATGACAAGACATGACCAAAAAAAAAAGGAGGAAAAAAAATCCCACGGTTTTAAAATCTCCTTTTCACATAAAGATTGGAAAAGTTAAATGATATTTTGTAACCCAAAAATAATTAAATGACCTTATATGTTTGAATTTGAATACCATAGAAGTACTACACATTAAAAAATCCAATTTAAAAGATTATTGTTAATGGAGAGATTGCTATACAATGAACCATATTCTAAATTAGTTATGATAAAATTAAATAATAAGCACCTCATATCAATTTAGCATAGAAATCATGCTACGTTTTAAGTATTAAATAAAAAGGTTTAAGTCTTAATGATAAAATACACAATTCTGAATTTAATATAGCTATAATATGCTTTAAGCCACATCATTTTTCAAGCAAAGGATCAAATATGGTAATAACACCTTGGAAACAGGAAACGTGAAAAAATGTCTTTGGAAAATAACATTTATAAAGTAAATAATGCATTATGTATAGGCTGTAATGAGTAATAATATAAGAACATTAGGAGAAAATAAAATGCCTAACATATTTAAAAAAAAATCATCAACGCTTCAACAAGAGCACTACAAAGAAAAAAGGAAGATAAAAACATTAAAAAAATGATAGAGGAAAAACATCAGGCAAAAAAGGGGATTAAACCAAACCAAGAAAGTATTTTGAATAGATACCAAGAAAGGTATTAAACGAACATGTATACACCCAAATCATAGAATTTGGAACAAATACGGTAAAATGACTTTACAAATATTTAAAAATTACCATCAGATTCACATGTATTAGTATGCATAAAGACAAATAAAATAGGAAGATAAATATCAAGTGCAATAAAATAAAAGTAGTATATATCAGGATCAAATGCCAAGAAAGTGCAATAATAAAAATCTAAATAAAGATAGAAATGCTAGATAAAGAGAGATCAATGAGACTAATTGAACAAAAATGCTAGGCAGAAAGATGATAAAAATAAACTAATATGAAGGAAGGCATATAGCTTTGATTTAAGCAAAAGCCATAAAATATAGAAAATATTGAAGAAGAAAAAAATAGTTTTAAATTTAAAAACAACAAAAAAATAATTTTAGGTTTGATCTTTCACCCAAAATTAGTGTGATATAAATGAATATTTAAAAAACTAAATGCTTATGTATTATACAAAAGGAAGAAATGACAAATATTAAGGGATAATAATAGCTGAAAAGAACTAAAATAAGCTATAAACATCTTTGATATCACCGTGTAATTCTAAGTTAGAATGTACATATGAAAAAAATGAATATATTCATCTTAACAATTAAGAAAAACAGTGAAGAGAAACTAAACAATAGTTTGCAAGGGTGTAAATCCTTTAAAAAAAGGTGAAAAATTAGAGTTTCATCACCCAATAATATGCAATCACTCAACATTCAATGTTAAAAAAATGCACTCTAGTACAATGCTAATAATTATGCCAAGATCAATTAAAAAAAAATCAAAATTATGAAATAACTAATATGTAAATGAATCAATAATAATTTAATAGAAAACTAAAAGAGAATGTAAGAGGCAAGTATTTTCAAGTGTGAAAATTGTTAAATGGAAGAAAATATCACATCTATTAAGAAGGTTTGAAAAGTAAAATTTCTTCAATTACAATTTCAAAGGGGGAAAAAATGGGAGATAATAACAATGTAAAAACTAAGTAGTAGTCTAATGTATAATGGGAGAGGATAAAGTTCATTAAATAGATTTAAAAAGAAAGAGGAGTTACTTACACAACTTTATTTTATGTGTTAAATGTCCCTAATCCCCATAAAGTGAGGGGTGTGCATGTGAAAATTGTGGAGAAGTTACATATGGCATGTAACTCCAAAATTCCATACAAAAAGTCAAAATAATTGTGACGCCTCATAAACTAAGTGAATTTATTACAATACAAAATATACAACTAAAATAGACTTAGGACTAACATAAACAAATATTAATCTCAAATATGTATGTTAGTGATTTTCATGTTCACACTTGCTTTGAAGTTCACTTTAGGTAGTGTTATTACCAATGTGTGATTTATTATGTGATAAATTTTATTTAATGAACATTAATGTTTCCTAAATTGTGTGAGAAGGGTTAGGTGTAACTTGAATAAAAAATCCACTTGTTAATTCATCAATTAAAAAGTATCACTCACCTTTTTATTTTCCTATATACGACCTTTTATGCCCTTATGGAAAGTAAGGAACACTCAACATCACACTATATTTTCTTGATGTTATTTTTCTTTTATAGACCTTCTTATGTTTCACTTAAGGGTGGTGTAGGTATAAATATTAATTATACACCTTCAATTAATTTAACTTAGGTTGTTAGCTTTTTCACTAAGGATAGTGTGTGCACATGCCCAAGTATGAGTTGAATGCTTACCTATCTCACATGTGCCACCATCTTTATATGCAACCTTTAATGTGGACAATATGAGAAAAAAAACAAAGGTATAATTTTTCTATATATTATTATGTTCCAATTTGTATTTGATATAATTACTAAAATATTGATTGAATAATATGTAATATTTTATTTCTTATTTTAGTTCTTCTTTTCTCACATTTCTCTTAGATTATCTATGCTTTGGTTCTTATTTGATCTTAGATAACACATATTATAGCAGTACATAGACTTTTAATGTATATGCTTACTATATTTTATCTTTGATATGTTTATTTTAATTAATAAATTTATTTTAAAGCTAATTATATTCATTTTAAATGCATAACACAAGAAAAGGAGAAATGTTTTTTTTGCCAATGGTAGTTTAAATCTCAACCTAATAAAAGCCTTATATGAAATTCAAAACACTGTGATCTAAAATTTATAAATAAACTTATTAAATATTTTATATCACTTGATATTAATATTTTTAAATCTCTATGTTATATGTATTTCCCATTACTCCTATGTTACAAATTATGGAAACACTATATTTATTAATCTCATTACTATTATTCTCCTTTATAAATGTGGTTATTAGCCTATGCCTACAATTCACTATTTTCCTAATATTACATTTTAAATTTAAATGAAAACTCAAACCGTAATTTATTTTAAAATCAAAAGTAAAGACTAGCCATAATGTTATTCTGGTTTGTATATATTTAGGTAATGAATACCTATCCCTCTTAATATGTAAAGTAAACTAATTAATTTTAAAAAAAAATTAATTTAAGTGTAAATAGATATAAAACATATAAGAAAATTCAAATTCTTAAGAATAAAAATGATAATCTTAATTTAAAATTAATAAACTATTAATATTCTCTCTTGGAAATAATATAGTTTTCCCTTTAATAATAGTGTGGTTCATTAAATCTAATTTTAAGGTGTTTATATATTTATAATAGAAAAATTATTTGTTTAATAATAGTTTTAAAGATGTATCATTAACTAGTTTTTGTAAGAGTTGAATAAATAATATCAAATAATTTTATTGTGAAAATGAGAAAGCATATTATTCTAGACACTTTGAAAAGATCCTTTTTCCTTTATTTTTTATTGTTTTATAAATTTTATTGAATATTTTTATAAATAAGTAATTTGGTCAAAATTTTATAATATGGATTCTCTTGTTGACTTATATGGCATGAAACCTCTATTCTCGATCTCCATAATATTCTCCTAATTTTAACTTTCAATTTACTTGTACTATATTGTGATTGACCATACAATCCCAACATTTTATGCAATCCTAAAACTTAGATTTTTAATCCTCTAATGAATACATAAGCATATCCTCTCTTTCTACCTTTCTCTTTTTGAATAATTGGAGATTAGTGTCAAATTTCAATTAGAAGAGCCTAGAAACATAATATTGTTATAATTCTTTTTATTTTTCTTTTTTCTTTTTTCTTTTTTTTATAAATAAAGAAAAAAATATAACAATACAAAACTTATCATTATGTGAGCTAACAATTTATTGTGAAAAAAATAATTGAACAAAATTTTAAGCTAATTTTGCTATGTGATATATATATGTGTGTGTGTGTGTGTGTGTGTGTGTGTGTGTGTGTGTGTGTGTGTGTGTGTGTGTGTGTGTGTGTGTGTGTGTGTGTGTGTGTGTAATTTTTAAAGGTTATTTAAATAACACAAGACACCAAAAAACTTAATTTAAGAACCTTATATTTTTTATTCCTCGATACTAAGTGTAAATATAAATTCTCTCTTTATAAGAAGATATGAGTCACCTTATAAAACAAGGTCAAATGAGTGGAAGATCCTATTAATAGGTGAATAGGTCTAGAAATTAAAATTTTAGGAAACAAACCACCTACTAGAAGAATTTGTACAAATTTTATAGTTTTTAAAGAGAATTTTAATGGTTTAGATAATCACCTTATTTTAGTGAAGGTATTTAATGAGACATTCATAACAACTTCAAGTATGCATTTCTAGTTCTTGATCATAGAGATATATTTTTTAAAACATATAAAAAAAATATGATCTACTAGATTTTTATGTTCACTTTATTTTTTCATGTTTTAAATATCATTTCGTGTTGAGGAAAACCCCCAATGTTTAATCATACCAAGATTTTTTTGTTGTATACTCTAAGATCTTAATTCCTAATTCTATTGAGTACCTAATTCTCATCATATAAAATTGTAAATCATACTAATTTAAGTTTTATTATCTAACCTTAATATATATTGAATTCATGTGATATGTATATTTCATTGTTTGATTCAAATTTATGACACAAGAATTAAATAAACATATGATGTTATACTTAGAGGAAGTGCTAGTCCTAGTAAAAAAACTAATTGATATTGTTAAAAAACCTCTTATTAGATATAAGTTATCACTAAAAGAGAATATAGAATCCCAAAATATTTCTAATTAATATATCAATGTATAGTGCACATATGAATCATAGTGTGCCTCAAAAGTGGATTTTATGATAATGTAAAGGAAGATATTGATTAAGATAAAATTCTAAATGCCTAAGTCAATGGCAAAGTTTACAAGATTAAAAGTAATTCCAAATCCATTAGAAAAGATCTAAAATACATTAGTGTCTAATTTAGAAAGTTTCATCTAGATAATCAAGAAGAAATTATAAGTTTGATAATATTAAATCGATCCATTAGTAAAAATCTCATAATAATATGGTCTAGCACTTAGAGTAATTTTAACTCTTATTAAATTTATTATAGATTTGGTAATTTACAATTTTATGTAAATTAAGATCATTTTTTACATTATCGTAAAATTCACTTTCAACACATATTATCATTTAGAAGTGCATTATTTTACAATTAAACCTGGATACATTAATTAGAAATATATTGGGATTTCATGTTTTCTTTAAGTGATAGCCTAGATATACTAAGAGGTTTATGAACAATATTTTTTTTTTTAAAAGTAAGACTAACAAGTAATGAGAGTTACATATCACATGAATTCAATATAGATTAGAGTAAGATAATCAATCATAAATTAGTATGAATTAGAATTTTATATGAAGAAAATTAAGGATTAAATAGAGTTAGAAATTTAGATCTATGATCATGTAACAAAATATTGTAGATAATCATTACATCACTAGACCATATTATTGTCTAATTTAAAATGTTTCAAATAAATAATCAACAAAATATTGTTGAATTCATGTGATATGTATTTTTCATTATTTGATTCAAATTCATCCCACCAAAATTGAATAAATATATGAAGTTATATTTAAAGTAACTAATATTATTTATAAAAAAGTTAATTGATATTGTTCATAAACATGTTATTAGATCCATGCTATCACTAAAAGATAATATGAAATCTCAAAATATTTATAATTAATCTATCAAGTTCTAATGCACATTTGAATGATAATGTGCATGCAGAAAGTGACTTTTATGATAATGTAAAATATGATATCGATTGAGTTAAAATTAAAAATTCATATTAATGTTTAATTTTAAAAAATTCACATAAATGATCAACAAGAAATTATAGGTTTGATGATAATAATTCAATCCATTGGTAAAAAATAGACACTAATATGGTCCAGTGTCTTACTAATGGATTGGGAATAATTTTGACTCATATCAAATCTACCATTGACCTAGGCATTTATAAGTTTACCCTAATCAATATCATATTTTAAATTATCATAAAAGTCACTTTCAATGCATATTATCATTTAGATGTGAATTATTTTGCAATTAAACCTTGATAGATTAATTATAAATATTTTGGGATTCCATATTATTTTAGTGGCAGGTTAAATATAATAAGAGACTTATGAAAAAAAATCAATTATTTTTTTACTAAGAATAGTACTTACTTTAACTATAATCTCATATCTATACAATGTTGGTCGACTAAATTTGAATCAAACAAAAAAAATACATATCAAAATATTTAAATAAACATTAGGGTAAGAAAATAATGCATAAAGTAGTATGAACTATGATTTTACATGAATAAAATTAGGAATTAAATAGAGCTAGGAATTTAGATATAGGAATATGCAACCAAAAAAAATGTAGATAATCAATCCATTAGTAAGAAACTAGACCATGTTAGTGTCTAATTTTAAAAAAATCATGTAAATAATCTTTTTTTAAAAAAAATTGAATTCATGTGTTATGTATATTTCATTATTTGATTGAAATTTATGTTACAAAAATTAAGTAAATATATAAAGTTATACTTAGCGGAAGTGCGAGTATGAGTCAGAAACTAATTGATATTTTTCATAAACTCTTATTAAATATATGATATCAATGAAAGAGAATATAAAATACTAAAATATTTATAATTTATCCATCAAAATTTAATTATAAAATAGTGCACATTTGAATGATAATGTGCTTATAAAGTGAATGTTATGATAATGTAGAGGATGATATCAATTGATAGAAAATTCTAGATGCCCAATTCAATTTTAAACTTGATAAAAATCAAAATGATTCCCAATCCATTAGTATGACACTTTACCATATTAATATCAAATTTAAAAAAAAATCATGTAGATAATCAACAAGAAATTTTAGATTTGATAATAATAAATTAACCCATTAATAAAATTTAGACATTATCACTTTCAATTAATGGTTTATATCTTTAAAAAAAGCTTATGAATAATATCAAAAATTTATTTTACCAAGACTATCACTTCCAATAATTATAACTTCATATATTTATTAAATTTTGGAGATATAAATTTGAATCAAACAATTAAACACATAACATATTAGTTCAATACACATTATGGTAAGACAATAAATCAAAAATTAGTATGAGATAAGATTTCATATGAATAAAATCTAGTAATTTAGATGTAGTATCATGCAACAAGATAATGTATATAATTAATTCAGTAGTAAGATACTAAACCATATTAGTGTGTAATTTAAAAAATTTCATGTAAATGATTAATAAAAAATTATAAGTTTCATGAATATTCTAAAAAATATTATATGTTGGTTTTTTATTTAATATTAGTGTTTCAAATATTTATTATAATCCTATTAAATCTTAAGTTATTTATAATTCTCTAATTTCTCACAATTATTGTAACTCTATTATTTATAAAAAATAATCAAACTTTAAACTAATATTATTATCTAACATAATTATTTTACTAAAATATTATTTTCAAAATCCTTCTAATCATGAGTTACTGAAATAAGTTGAGACATCATATATTTTAACCTATTTTTTATTTACCTGATATAATAAGATATAAATTTTGTCATTTAGATTATATGAAATGTATCAATAAACATGAATTTAAATGTAAAAGATAAAATCATATTTTACTATTTAAACTTGCTATGAATAGAAAAGACTTAAAGGGATAATATACTTAGCATTTTATTATACTTAAAACATCTAGAAATGATTACAGATGGTAGATAAGAGATTAATCTAGAGAAAGAGTCATTTGGATTATAAATTGAGTCTCTAGATGCATTTGGATATATTCATCACTCTTTGGATTGTATTGATTAATGTTAGTCTCTATAATTTGATGGACTTTTATTTTTATACATAAGACATAACACCTACTTGTAAATTATTTCTATGTGCAATCATGAGGGTTAATTATGTGTGCAATCATATAAACCTATATCCTTCTCTTTGAAATTCAAAGTTCACTTTTGAAAATAGTTTTAGGCCTAAATAATAGGAAAAAGGCTAGTTGAGTTGACTTCAAGCATTCCCAAATGAATGTTTGAGTGTTGTTTACATACATAATATTATTAATATTGAATTAAATCCACTTGTAATTGTTCCTATTATGGAGAGTAATGGGCACTCAACATCACACTATATTTTTTTTGATATTTTCTTATTTTTATAGACCTCCCTAAGTTGCACTTAGGGGGAGTGTTTCTAAAAATATTCATTGTACATATTTAATTTAGTTAACATAGGTCATTAGATTTTCCACTAAGATTTTTTAATGTGTGAAAATTTCCATGTATGCATTTAATACTTACCTACCTCACATGTGCCACCATAATTAGATGCCACCTTTAATGTGGCCAATAAGACAAGAGAAGAAAAATTGTGATTTTTTTTTATATTATCGTCTTTTCTATTTGTATATGATATAGTTACTGGATATTTATTAAATAATATGTAATGATAAGTCTCATTTTAGTTATTCTTTTCTCACCTTTCTCTTAAATGAGCTATTATTCGGTTCTTATTTAATCTTAAATAGCACATATTATAGTAACACATATTTTTTATATAAATTAATTTTATTTTATCTTTGATCTATATATTTCAATTAATAAATTCATTTTAAAGATAATTGTATTCATTTGAAAAGTATACTAAATGAAAAGGAGAAATTTTTTTAATCAAGGGTAATTTAAATCTTAATTTGTAGACTCTATGTATAAAATTCAGACCACTGTGATCTTAAATTTATAAATAAAAATTAAATATTTTTATATCACTTATTATTAACATCTTTATATCTTTATGTTATATGTATTTTCCATTACTTCAATATTATAGATTATGAAAACACTATATTTATTATTCTCACAATTGTTATTTTCCTCTTTAGTTACAGTTATTAATCAGTGCCTAACATTAATTATTTCACTAATATAACATTATAAATTTACATGAAAACTCTACTATAAACAATTTTTAATACAAAATAAAAGACTATCAATTACGTAACTCTTGTTTGCATATGTATTTAGGTAATCAACACCTATCCCTCTTAATATGTCGTGTAAAATAATTTTAGATAAAAATAAATTATTAATTAGGGTGTAAATAGATATAAAACATATAAAAAAATTTAGGTTAAAATAATAATAAAAATTACAATGTTCAATCAAAGTTAGTAAACTATTAATATTTTCTCATGGAAATAATATAACTTTCCCTTTAATAATATTATGACTCATTAAATCTAATCTAATGTGTTTATTTTTTTTTAATAGAAAAATATTTTTTAATAGTATTTTAAAGCTCTATCATTAATTAGTATTTGCAAGAATCAAATAAATAGTCACAAATAATTTTATTATTAAAATGAAAAAGTATATTATTCTATACACTTCAAAATATTTGTTGGCTTTTAATTTTTATTGGTTTTAGTGATTTGTTTTATATATAACTAATTTGATAAAAAAAATTAATATGGGTTTTCTTATCAATTTATATGGCATGAAATTTATATTAGATCAATTTCCATAATTTTTACCCAAATTTATTTATTAATTTAATTATACGATGTCATGATTAGCCATATAATCTCAACACTCTATTAGAAAATTTTATTTATATTATCGAGAAGCTTATCTTTTTAAGCTTTTTATGACTAGATAACAATATCCTCTCTATATACCTTTCTCAATTCAAATTATTAGATATTAACATACACTAATATTGTTAAATTTCAATTTAAATACCTTAAAATTATAATAATGTTGTAGTTCTTTTTAAAAAGACAAAATAATATAATGCTGGAGCACTTATCATTATGTGAGCAAACAATTTATTCTAAGAAAAATTGGAACAAGAAGCTATCTTGATATATGATTTCCATTTATCAATATCGTTTTCTTTTCGATAAAAAGGTGAACTTTTTAAGGGTTATTTAAATCACATGATCCACCATAAATATTAATGTAAGAACCTTATATTTATTTTCCTTCATATTAAGTATGATTTAAAATTATCTCTTTATAGTAAGACATGAGTCACGCTGTATAAAACTAGTTCAAATGAGTAAAAGAGTATATTAGTAAGCTGAACGGATCTTGAAAGACAAAATTTAGGAAACGACCCACGTACTGGAGGAATTTGAAATTTTTTTTATAGTTTTTTATTAGAATTTTAATGGTCCAATCAATCACCCTATTTTAATGAACCATTTTTAGTGTGACATTCATCACAAATTCAGATATGCATTTCTACGTTATGATGCATTTTTAGGTTTTGATCAGAGACATATTTATGAAAACATATTATAAATATATGATATACTAAATTTTGCAATTCATTTTATTTGTGAATTATTTTTAACATTTTATTTTGAGTAGAACTCCCAATGTTTTATAATATCGTAATTTTTTTGTTTTTTGTTTATAGGTTTGAATTTTACCTCTATTTAATACTTGATTTTTTTCATATAAAATTTTGGTTCATATTAATGTATGATTTATAATCATGTCTTAATGTGTATTGAATTCATGTGATATTTATGTTTCATTGTTTTACTAAAATTTATGCCCCAAAAATTATACTTAGAGGAAGTGTTAATCTTGGTAAAAAATTAACTGATATTGTTCAAAAAACCTCTTATTAAATATAAACTATCACTAAAAGAGAATGTTGAATCCAAAAATATTTCTAATTAATCTATCAAGGTTTAATATAAAAATAATTCACATCTAAATAATAATGTGCCTCAAAAGTGACTTTTATGATAATGTAAAGGATTATATCAATTAGGATAGCATTCTAAATTTTGTAGTTAATGGTCAAGATGATCAGATTCAAAATTATTTTCGATTCACTAGTAAGGCTTTGAAACATATTATTAACCAATTTAAAAAGGTTCATTTAAATAATCAATAAGAAATTATAAGTTTGGTGATAGTCAATCAATTCATTAGTAAAAAAATGACAGTAATATAGTCTAATATCTTACTAATGGATTGGAAACTTTTTTTTTACTCTGATCAACTTTACCATTGACTTGGGAATTTATAATTTTATTAAAATTAAGATAATCTTTTACTTTAAAGTAAAAGTGACTTTCAACATATATTATCATTCAGATGTGCATTATTTTGAAATTAAACCTGGATACATTAATTAGAAATATACAAGGATTTATATTCTATTTCAATGATAAGTTATATCTAAGAGGTATATGAATAATATCAATTAATTTTTTAGAAATACTGACACTTCCTCAAAGTATAATCTTATATATTTATTCAATTTTGGTGGATTAATTTTGAATCCAACAATGAATCATACATATCACATGAATTCAATACACATTAGGGCAAGACAATAAATCATAAATTAGTATGAATGAGGAGATTGTATGAATAAAATTAGCGGTTAAATAGAACCAGGAATTTAGATTTAGGAACATACAACAAAATAATGTAGATAATCAATCCATCACTATACAATATTATAGTCTAATTTAAATTATTTCAGGTAGATAATCAACAATAAATTATTGAATTCATGTGATATGTATTTTTCATTGTTACATTCAAATTCATGCCACCAAAATTAAATAAATATATGAGGTTATACTTAGAGCAAGTAATATTAATTATAAAAGACTAATTGATATTGTTAATAAACCTCTTCTTTTATCCACGTTATCACTAAAAGATAATATGGAATCCTAAAATATTTACAATTAATTTATCAAGGTTTAATTGAATGATAATGTGCCTCAAAGTGATATTTATGATAATGTAAAAGATGATATCTATTGTGATAAAATAAAAAATACCCAAATCAATGGTAATGTTGATAATATTAAAAATTATTTTGAATCTACACTCGATTATATTAGTATCCATTATTTTAAAAATCCCATAAATAATTAATAAGAAACTATAAGGTCAACAATAAATTATAGGTTTGATTTTAATAATTCAATCCATTAGTAAAACTTAGACATTAATATGATCCATTGTCTTACTAATGGATTGAGATTTTCTTTAATTATAAATTTTACGTTAATTTGAGTATTTAGAAGATTATCCAAATTGATATCATCCTTTACATTATTATATTAGTCACTTTGGAGGCATATTGTCATTTAGTTGTGCATTATTTTGTAATTAAACCTTCATATATAAATTATAAATATTTTCTTTAATTATAAATTTTACGTTAATTTGAGTATTTAGAAGATTATCCAAATTGATATCATCCTTTACATTATTATATTAGTCACTTTGGAGGCATATTGTCATTTAGTTGTGCATTATTTTGTAATTAAACCTTCATATATAAATTATAAATATTTTGGGATTCCATATTCTCTTTTAGTGATGGTTTAGATATTATAAGAGGCTTATAAACAATATCAATTATTTTTTACTTAGACTATTACTTCCTCTAAATATAACCTCATATTTATTAAGCTTTGTGCAATAAATTTGAATAGAAAAATTAAACATGCATATCAAATAAATTCAAAACACATTAGGGTAAGACAAATTATAAATTAATATGATCTATGATTTTATATGAATAAAATTAGGCATTAAATAGATCAAATAATTTAGATCTAAGAACATGTAATAAAAAAATGTAGATAATCAATTCATTAACAAAACACTAGACCATATTAGTGTCCAATTTAAAATGTTTCACGTATATAATCAACAAGAATTTTGTTTAATTCATGTGTTATGTATGTTTCATAATTTGATTCAAATTTTTAGGAAAAATTTGAATAAATGTATGATGTTATACTTAGAAGAAATGTTAGCACTGGTAAAAAATTAAGTGATCATTAAAATATATTATAGAATATCAAAATATTTCTAATTTATCTATCAAGATTTAATTGTATAATAATACACATTTGAATAATAATGTGCCTCGAAAGTGACTTTTATGATAATTTAAAGGATAATATTTATTGGGATCAAATTATAAATGCCCAAGTTAATAATAAAGTTTAGAAAATTATAAATGATTCTCAATCGATTAGTAAGACACTAGACCATATTAGTGCTAAATTTTGAAAACAAAACATGTAGATAATCAACAACAAATTTTAGGTTTGATAATAATAAACTAACCTATTAGTAAAATTTGAACACCAAGATAGCCCAGTGTCTTAATAATGGATTAGGAATCATTTTAAATCTTATCAAATTTAACATTGAGTTGGGAATTTAAAATTTTATCCAAATTGATATCATCCATTACCTTATCACAAAAATCACTATTGAGGCACGTTATCCTTCAAATGTGCATTAATTTTTAATTAAATATTAATAGATTAATTAGAAGTATTTTGGGATTCCATATTATCTTTTAATAATAGATTATATATAATAAGAGGTTTATGAACAATATTAATTAATTTTTTTATCAAGTCCAACACATCTTCTAAGTATAACCTCATATATTTATTAAATTTTAGGACATAAATTTGACATGAATAATGAAACATATATATCACATGAATTCAATACACATTATGATAAGACAATAAATCATAAATAAGTATGAACTATAATTTTATACGAAGAAAACTATGCATTGGATAAAGCTAAGAATTCAGATCTTGGAGAATCTAACAAAATATTGTAGATAATCAATCCATTAGTAATACATTAAACCATATTAGTGTCCAGTTTAAAAAGTTTCATGTAAATGATCAATAATAAATTTTAGGTTTCATGAATGCTCTAAAACAATTTGTATATCATGGTTTTCCATCTAATATTGTTGCTTCAAATATTTGTTATAATTTTTATTGAATCCTAGTTTATTTTTAATTCTATAATTTCTCATAATTATTCTAATTCTATTGTTGAACTAAAAAATAGTGAAATTCAAAGATAATATTGTTATCTAACATAATTATTGTACTACTATATTATTTTTAAAATCATTCTAATCATGAGTTAGTGTAATAAGTTTAGGGACCATATATTCTACCTTATTTTTTATTTATATGATATAATAATATATAAAATTTGAACTCATTTAGATTATATGAAATATAATATTAAACATGAATTTGAGTATAAAAGATAGAATCATATTCTACTATTTAAACTCGTTATAAGTAAAAAAATACCTAAAGGGATCATATATCTAACATTTTATTGTACTTTCAAGGTCTAAAATTGATTGCATATGGTAGATAAGGGATGAAACTAGATCAATTGTCATTTGGATCATAAATTGAGTATTTGGATGTGCAAATAAATATTTGCCAATCTCTAGATTATACTTACTAATGTTAGTATCTATAAATTTATGGGTTTTTATTTTATACATAAGATGTTCTGTCTACTTTTAAATTATCTCTATGTGTAATCCTGAGGATTAATTTTGTGCACAATCACATAAACATGTATCCTTCTCTTTAAAATTCTATGTTTACTTTTGACATTAGGTTGAGGCCTAAAAATGGGCAAAAGGTGAGCTGAGTTGACCCCAAGTGCTCCCAATTGAATGTTTTATTGTTGTTTACATATCCAATATAATGAAGGGGGAATGAAAACCACATGTAGTTAACCCTATTAGGCATATGTGTTAAATAGAGTTGCTTCAATGAATTTAACCAGCGATCTACCTTTCAATACATGGAAAATGAAAATTTGGATTATAGGTGCTTCAAACTTGGATAGGAAATGATCCATGTGACTGATGGATGAACTAGAAAGAATATGGAAATCCCTTTGAATGTAAAAATGTGTAGATTAGTCTTCATTGAATAATTGTACATAGCAATAGGCTTATACCTATTACGTATTTATAATTGAATCTTTGGGTACTTTATTTTAGAATCGACATGTGAAATGTATTAGTTGACCCATATGAAGGATTTAAATTTTAAAATAGTTGTTACTTGGTGTGGAATGAGTTTTGAGGTTTGGATGAGTTTGGAACTATTAAACAGTCTAAATCTAATAGATTTTTCTAGAAGTCAAGAATAATATTATGATGATCTGAAGATAGTATGAATGTTATGTTGAATATGATATACATGTACTAGGTAATTCTTTTAGATCATTGATACAAAATTAGTAAGCTTGGACCAATGCAAAACATGTGGATGTGAGATAATCATGAATAAAATATGTATACATATGCACAAGTAATATAATGTGAAGGTAGGTCATAAACAATATTATCAAGTGTCTAATATAAACTTTAAGTATATGAAAATTAACCCTTTTTATTATAGTATTGAAATGAAATATAATATTAGATTCAAAGGATAAATAAATGCATTTAAGTGTATTCAACACATCTGGTCTTTAAGAGGAAGCTCCAAATGTGTAGTTTGCTACATGCAACCTACAATAAACACGCATAAATTAATGTCCATATATGAAATCTAAAATTTGAATTTAAATTAAAGTTTTAAAATTTTAAGGAGAAAGGAATAAATACGCTTATGAGTTGGGTAAACCATATTTCCCTATGTCATGGTGTATGAGATGATGATTTATTACTGAAGCATTGGAAAAATCTTCTTCCTTGTTGAAAAACTTAGAGGATTTTAAGGTGGTCATGATCCAAATTTAGATATTAATGAAATACCATGTGTTGGGAACATAAATTCCCCAAACTTCATTGAATATTGAGTAGTGCCTAGGCCATCAAACATCACTAAACCCTAGTTGTACTACTCATGTTATTCATTTTGAACCCCAAGATTAGATTTGAGAGCCACATATTGGGTTAATGGAGTAATGCCTAGGACATCAATAAATATTTAACCTTAACCACCTTACTATTTTAAATGAATCAAATTTTGAATGTCAACTTATATAATAAAAGGTTTATACTTATAGGTACCATTGATGCTAATAATATAAAATTTTAATAGTGTGTATGTGCATGAACAATGTCCATGCCAGAAAATATGATTGAATTGGTGCCAAAATGATAATAGATGACATGCATCTATATCTATTTTTTGTAAAATTAAAAAATTATGAAAAACTATAACTCATATTCTTGTATAATGTGTTTGAATCTAAAAATATATGCCCCCATACCTACAACAAATTATTAATCTAAATCACTCTAAAATCTCTTAATCATGGAATCTATGCCAAAAATATGATTTTTCTAGTACTTTGAACCACTATAAACTCTTTGAATAATTTAATCTATGACAAAATATGAATTTAATATTCATGAAGGATTACATTTATATGAAAATAACACTAATATTTCTCCCTTTTGAAGTGAGTAATGTAGCCTATGAACTACTCATCTCAAAACAGAAGAGTTAATGTCATCATGTTATCTGAAAGATGTAATCATGTAGAAGCACGTGCTAACATGTGGATAGTATGTCAACATGGTAATTAATAAATCCTAAAAACATATATGAGACATGAAGTGCAAGGCATATAAGTTTCATGTCAAGATAGATATAACAATTATGTACATAGTAATAGACATCACTGATGTAAGTACAGATTAATCTTTATGCAAGAAGGTGCATGATGTGATTCATAGAAGTTCACATAAATGGGGAGGTGCATGATATGTATCAAGACACCAAAAACTCAAAAAAAATTATCAAACATAATAATCTCAATATACAATATTATATTTGTCCACTCATGGAAACACAGTGTTATGGCCATTATTAACACAATAGACGCACATACATAACACTCAATGTCACATAAGGACAATGTACATACACAAAGATAAGTAATAAAATTAAAATATCAATGAGTAATAATTTTAAAATAAATAATTTTCCCAATAAAAAGTCAATAAATGAAAACTCATCCAAACAACAATTGTGGAATAAGGCCAAGGGCCCAAAAAGGAAACATACAAAAATACATTGAATCTAAACAATGTCTTGTTCTAATAAATAATTAAACGATAATAACCAATGATTAATATATAAGAATTAAAATAACATCAATGAAACATATAACAAATAATAAATAGTCTACACTATCAATCTATGTTAAATCCACATCATAGTAAAGTAGTGAATCCATGAATCACATTAGTTTATAAAATATAAGTAAGAAGAAGACGTGAAAAAAATCAATGTAACTAAAAATAATAAAGGTGAATGTCCCATAAATATATAACTTGTAACATTGTAACCTATGGAATAAGATTCCCCCAACATTAGAATCTAGGTATAAAAATGTCTTACATTTATGCATCCATGTATCATTTGTATCTTATATGTCATACATCTCACTCATATATACTATCAATTGAATGTGTATGAAAAAAGGATTTTTGATACGAAAAACATGCGATAAATAAAATAATTGAAATAATGTAAGTAGAAAGCATGTCTTACTTCTATCATGATTTTGGATTTTTGGATTTTTTTCATAAATGTAAAATTCTAACCAATGACTTCCATTAATGGGATAATTCTGTGTGTTCCTCTTATCTAACATCAAAATTATCACCTTATGTGTGTGAGTATTATCATATATAACTATATATAAATTTGAATTGTAACTCATAAAATATTATGTGTGATGAATGAGCTAAATAGTTGCATAGTATCGTTTGAAAGATGTATAATAGGAGAACCATGTGCCTATTTTCATTATGGAAAAAATGCATTTTTGTGACACTAGCTTATGACATGATATTATAGATAATAACCTGTATGAATGAAAAATAACTTTATGATGTAATGAGAGACAAAACATGTGTCATCAATGAAATTCAACTATCATCCTCAAAAAATTTGGTATAAAATCGACTTGAGTAGGTTGTATAATTGAATGTGTGAGTTGAAACTATATAGGTATAGTAATAGAATATGTAGAATTATCCCGAATAGGTGTAATAACCATTTTTAATGGCATAGGTAGGGAGTACATACACATAAATGAAAATCAATTCATATTAAACACCCAATACTATTTCCACCCAATGACCATGTATATACTTGACACATTTTTTTTACTAAAGATGGTATTGCACAAAGCTTATGTATCCAAGAGAATCTTGACAAAATGTGAAATAATCGTGAGCCTAGTAATGTTAGGGATAAATTAGAAATTCATGTGGGCCCTACCTTATGAGGTAAATAAATTCATCCCAATCATTTTTAATCATTCCCATCAAAGTATTTGACTATCCTTGTTATATCCTTAAATCCTAATTTTTATATCCACAAGTATGAATAAGTGTCATCACATTAATTTTTTTATTAAACCAATATCTACCATGACACTATGTGTATACACATAATATTTTTGAATTTAATCATTTAATAACACTTTATCTATTATAATAAGCTGTCTATTTACAATCTCTCTAAATGCACATCTTAAAGGGTGCATCGAGAAAGGGGCGAGTAGACCATTAGTGTTTCACAAGGTTATTGGTTAATGATAATTAAATACACTATAAATGTCACGTATCTAACTTCATTATAAATTATCCTATTAAAATCCACTAACTAAAAAAAACATTCTTCCTACTAGTTCAGCCATGGTTAACCCAATTGTGAAAGTTGCAACACATGTTACATAATTAAGTCAAACTAGATCAGCCTAATTCTAGGTCAAACAGTAAATTTTTAAAACTAAGTCATGGTGGGATGAACTTATCATCTAAAAATTCATAGGTATTAGGATATATCCATTGCTATAAATATTACCTAAAGTTTAATCCAATGGAGAGAAATATTCTTTTTTTTTTAATTATTATAGTTCATAATTCTACTACATCTACATTTGAAGGAGTCATTGAATAGGGTTTGATTTGAAGGGAAGATATCCTATATTATGGGAATTTTTGGTTGTAAGTAGGATTATTTTATCCTAAAGGTGTTATTTAGTAAATTGATGCTTATAAATCCACAATAATCTCTTAAAAAATACCATTAGCCAAGGGAGAGATTTGTTGGATAGTTATCATGATGATGTCATGGTGGTGTCATGGAGGTATCCTAGTGAGTGGATAGAGTGATTTGATAGTGTAAGTGACAATGATAAAGAACATAATGTGATTGTCCAAGTGTGCTTGAAGTTGGTTTGGTTGATCTTCAGTATTTACATGGTTACAGATGTTTACGGATGAGTATGGTAATTGGAGCATGAGAAATAGGTCCCTAAGATGTTATCTATGCTTTTCTAGCTTATGTGCACAAGTGGAATTCATATAGTCTATCATAGTTTTCATCTGAACACATTGGGTCTAGTAACAAAAAATATGAGTAGGTAGTTTGAGGATGTCACCATTACCACATGGGAATGAATCAAGGGGAGATGGTCAAATGGTTGTTATCATAGTAGTCCCTAGTTGTTATGTGCTAAATTTCAAGCCATACATTGAGTCAAAATTAAATATATGAGGGTGCAAGGTTGGCTTATCAGTCAAAATTCATTATTTTCCCATACTTAGCCAAATTTGCAAATAGCCAAAAAGTGTTGAGTAAGCATGTTGATGAGGTCAGCATTCACACGTGAGGAGGTATCTAGACAAAGTAATCATATGTTTTTGTTGAATTTTGGACCTAGTTTATTTTCACTAATTTTTTTATCTTGCGATGTAGCACATCAAAATTTATGCATATGCAAAGTTGGGATCCGAGGCAGATTAACTATGTTTACCCATAGCCAATTTTGTAATGTGGTAGAAAGAACTGAGTGAGAATTTTGATGCTGTAATATCTTGCATGTGTAAAGGATTCAAGATAATCTGATCATATGGGTTTGTTCAGTTTTGAGCATAGATTATTTACACTAAATTTGAGATCATGTGCTAAATCACAACAAAATTTATGTAGGAGGAAAGTTGGTCTTCCAAACATATTTTGGCATGGTTGGATCTATGACAAAAGATTCTAAGAAGGAACTTTAATGGTGACATGTCTCACACATGCAAAGGTTATAGGAGTTGTTTGTTATATGTTAGATTTTCCTATATGAAGATATCATCTAGTCTAAATTTGAGATCCTATATCGAAGCACAGAAGAAGTTATTAAGGATAAAAAATGGTTACTCGGGCATATTGAAAGGGTCCCCATAGTCAATTTGCTTGATATTCAAGATCTAGACCTAGTGGATATCTAATAGTTTATGTGAATTCATACTTCTAGATAAAATAGTGTGCATAGATTCTAATGAGTCAATGTGACAGCTATTTAGTAGAGTAAAAGTTTAGTTTCTAAAGAAAATCCACTAGTGTGTTGGTGATTATATAGATCAAAGATCAATGATGCATGTTGAGCAAGATGAAGATAGGTTCATGGTGTTTAATATATGATCAAAGGTATAGGATAAGGATCTAATGGTGAGTGAGTGTTTTTACATATTGATCAAATGGTGCATGGTGCTTGATAAGGACCTGACTGATCCATGGAGATCGATGGAGCACATGAAGTCAAAGTTTCAAGAATACATGAGATAAGGTCATAGTGATAGAGGTTTAATGCTTTAGTATTTATTCCTATGAATTACAGTTAGGAAAAGATTAATGGTGTGAGTTTTATCTAAGTATCAAGGATATGATATTTCAAACATTGTGTTTGAAGGTTAACTATGACCATTTAATTCAAATATTTGAATTTAACATAGGAAAAACTAGAGCTTTGTTTTTATCCATATATTTTGATAGAATTCAAATTTATTGGTGCTATAAAAATAAAAGTTGTAGAGAACTCCAAGGTGCATCTGGTTATATAAATTTAAAGATCTAAAAGTGAGTAAAATCAAATATATTGAGAATAGAAATTGATTGTGTATTCATTCTTGTTCTACAAGTGACCTGAAAATGATATTTGAGCTTGTGTTGATGTTGTTTCAATGTGTCACAATGAATTATCTATTGTATAATGTTGTAAACTCTATGAGCATGCTCTATGTAGATTTTGGAGGTGTGATCAATCTATCTTGAGTATGAACAATGCTTAAGAAGTTGATGCATGTTTGGTAATGGTGTTCCTGTGTATATGGTCTTTGTTTGAGTTGATTGAGCATACATAGAGGTTATCTAAGTTGATTGTGATCATTTGAATATGTCAAATGTGACATAAGGAATGGACCCATGTATTTGAAAGTGGTCCTTCTTATTTTGTTTGATGTTGTCCTAAAGTAGGGAATGGTCCACATGAGATCTATATAAGCTACAAGGGCCTTATTAAAAAATGGAGTTACTTAAGGGTGACCCATTTATGCTATGGAAGAATTATGAAGATTATTTTGGTTCATGTATTTGTGTGAGATATGCCTTAAGGGTTAAGTCATACCTAATGGCTGACCAAGGTATTGATTATCAAGTTTTCTCTATATCTAGTGAAATCAAAGGTGGTGATTCAAAGACTAGTAAGACTTGGATGAGGGAGTGTGAGTGTAGAGCCAAGTGAAGAATATAAACTTTGAAAGAGAAGGTACAAGTTAGTGATAACCAATAAAGAGTGAAAAGAATCAGACATGCTAGTCGGATTAAGGAGTTGAAGGTGATCACTTAGGTCATTGGACCTAATAAGCCTAGAAGAGGCAGAATGTGTGAGTATGCTCAAGAGGCTATTTGAGAGAGGCTTGTATATGTGAATTATGGATCAAGAGAGGGGTATAGTGTTGTTAAGATGAATTGATGAGAAGATCAGTTTGAGGATTACTTATATAACCTATTATTCATAATTCTATTGGAAAAATAATGCTCTTGCTATTTGAGTATGAGTGAAGGTGATTAGTAAAAATTAGTGGTCCATCATTGGGTGTTGAAGAAATCAATGCAAAGGTGGCTATGTTCATAGGTGTTGTTGTGGAAACTTAGCATCTAAGGTTGTTGTAGCCTCCTTGCAAGGTGAAACTTGCTAAAGGGTTTGGTTGTTATTGTAGCTCAGCTAGACATGTGTGGTAGTACCTTGTGGGATTGCAATCTTACTAAATAGGGATTGTAGTTCCTTGATAATTTTTAGATGGTCTAAATTATTTCTTTTTTTATAGGATAGTAGTCCAATTGCAAGTTCCAGCAGGTTTTATTCCCTAAGAGGGTCTCCCATGTATGACATGTTTTATTTGCTTGATCTTTCATTGTCTTTCTTATTCATTTCTATGAATGATGTATGCATCATGAATATATGCAATGAATGATTAAAATTTTAAATGAATTAGAATTAAATTTGAAATTATTTGGGCTCACTGATTCACCCCCCCCACTTTCAGTGATTGTACCTTTAATAATTGGTATCAAAGTGGGTCCTTTGGAGGAAGCATAACATCTTGAAGGTGATCCTAAGTAGGTACAAATATGGCTAAGAAATTGAAGAAACAAAATCAATAGTGGAAGGCTATGATAAAAAAACTTGAAGAATAGATATGTAATTTGAATAAAGATGCCAAAGAGGATAAGAATATTATTAATAATCTCAAGGTTTAGTTACTAGATGCTAAGACAAGTTTGTGGTCAAAATAAAAGGACATCATGAGTGATGAAGAAGATTAACATAATAGTAGAGAAGATGATAGAAAGGAAGAAGAATTTGATCTAGAAGCTAAGCTCATGAGTGCACTTGGTGAGCTAAAGGAATAGAAGAAGAAGAATCATAAGATGAGAAATTTGATCAAAGGTCTTGAACCACAAGTCAATTATTTTTAGAGAAGTTTGATAGAACAAGAATGCATAATAAAGGATGACATGGATAAAGAAGCTAGGAGTGATAATGAGAGTATCCAAATTCTTAGAATTCAAATGGAGACTGCATGTTCAAACATGAAATCTAAAGAAGTTAAAATTGATAAATTAAAGACTAATCTTGTTTCCCTAAAATATGAGTATGAAAAGGTCATAATCAAGATAGGCAATGGTAAAGAAGAACAAAATAAATATGAACAAGTCAAAGAAGATGGAAAATAGATCAGTTATCTCAAAGATTAATTAGGAGGAACTTATGTAAATTTGAAGACAAGAGAAGAAGAATGCAGACATCTTAAGACTCAGTTAGAAGAAGAAAATGTCAAAATGAGTTAAAGGCAAGGTGGGTATGATGAGATGAAAACTGAGATAAAATTGTTGAAAAATGAGCATGAACAGCTCATAGACAAGTTCAACAAGCTAATAAAGGAGCATGAGAAGTCTGATCAAGTCAAGTAGATTGTAAACTTTAAAAAAAATGAAAGGTCTATTAGACAACCAAATACTTCAAGGTATGATAGTTTATTTCATGGTCATTGGTATACATGTAATAAGTATGGTCATAGAGCTAAGGACTGTCTAATGAGGTCAATCAAGTATGGATATTCATGGAGCTATGATAGAAGGAGTTTTTGGCCAAAGATTACTCATAGTTCAAATTTGTCAAAAGGTATGAAAGATGATATTTGTTTTAGTTTTCATAAGAGTGGATGTATTGCTAGATTCTATCCAAATGGTGTTAATAAGTATTCAAGGTATGTTAAAGGATATAGAGATATTATAAGGTCTGAGAATGGACAAAATCAAGTATGGAAACCAAAGGTAATCATTGCCAATTCTTCTAGTCTTAAGGTTGATAGCAAAGTTTCTCTAGAAGTCTATGTTGTAGATCAGTCTAAACTCAAAGGTCAATTTGGTGAGTTGGCTGCAATAGATGAGAAGAGTCAAACTATGGTATGGAGACTTGAGCCAGTAAAGACTAAGAAGACTAACTCTATTTATTCCAAGAGTATTGATGGATTGTTAGCCAAGGTGTAAAAATAAATAGAAATAAAGGAGAATCAAGATTTTCTATTGATAGCATTTATTGACAAATCTAAAGAAAAGAATGAAGTCAAAGATTCAGTTAAAGTCAAGAAGGACTAAAATTCAAAGAAAAATATGGAGATATGGGAGTATCCTAAGTTTTGGGAGTTTTAGTCTCACTATGTCAAAGGGGTGTTTCTATCTAGGATTCAAGGAGACACATGTCAGTCAAAGGAAGCTTGGTGGCTGTCAGATATTACTTGATGAGATGGTATATAAACAAGGTATGTTTTTCCATTCTTTTATATATCTTTTTTTAGAGAAATGAAGCTTGTGAAGAATCTCAGTGGTCCTATATTGAGAAGGAGATTGGATTTTTTATAATGGTTTGGATGCTCTAGTATAAGTATTTGAAGACTTGTTAAAGATGTCATGTTCATGATGAAGCATGAAGTTAGGGGAGATTTGTAAATGGTCAGTAACTAGGATCAGGAGACTAAGTAGTTGAGATCTGAGTAAGAAGGTGTGTAAAATAAAGTTTGTGTGCTCAAAATGATGATTCCAATCAGACTAAGGTCTTTGGCTAAGGGGGAGCAACTAATTCATGAGTTTTCTCTAGAGGTTTGTGTAAGAGCTAGAGTACATAGTCAGAATGAGTGGTTTTAGGTGATTTAATGAGATTGATGACAATCTTAAGAAGTGTTTGGTGCTCCAAAAAAAATTTGCATTTATTTTTGGTGTGTTCCAGGTGTTTTTTATGTTTGAACGTATGTATGTGCCAATGGAAGATATTGTAGTGCTCTTAGTTTTCTCAATTGTTGGCTTAAGTGTAAGCAAGCCTAAAATGGGTTGTAGGATGTATGGGTTCCCAAAGGTGTGAAAGATCAAAACTTGGTCTGTAAATGTGTTATTAGTGTCTCTATGTGTGCAATTTGTTTTAGAGGTGTGTGTTGACTAGAAAGAGGTTTGTTGACCCTATTTATTTTAAGATTCTAGGATTTTGGGCTATGATAGAAAAGTGGTTTGCATTATGAATTTATGTTAAAGGATTTTTAATGTGTTTAATGGGCCAAATGGGTGGTCAAATCAAGATTCATAGTGAATTTAAGGTTTATGGTTCTCAAACTATTCAAGTTTTTGTCACTACGAAGGGTTAATTGGCTAGTAGGTTTATTATGGAAGTATGTTGCAGAAGATGAGCTTGGTGATGAAAATTGGTGTGCTTAAGCGGGAATATGATTATGATCCATATATGAATTTATAGGTCTTTAATATGTATCTACCAAAAAAAATTGGCTCTGCAAAGTTCCAAATAGGGCTATAAAGAGGCTATACAAGCCTAGTTTGAAGAAGAGTGATTTTTTCTCAATTTATCCAAAAACGTAAGGTATGTTTTCTCCTATGAGAGTTATAAATTTCATTTAGAGTATGTTTCCTATTTGGTGAGTGGCATGCATTTCTACTGGTATTCCTTATGGTATCTTGAGAGAGATTGCTAGTAAGCATGTATGGTGGTTCTTCATGGTGTGTGGAGATATGAAGATGCTCAGAAGGTGCAATGGCTCAGAGTTCTTAAGGGGAGTCCCTCTCATATGTTTTTTTATTTTTTTTCACTAGAATTTATTACATTTGTGTGTTCTTTATTCATTGATTATAGTTCTTGGTTGAAAAGAGTGTTGGCATGGAGCAAGAGGAAGTTGTTAATGCAAGAAGACATATGCTCAAGGTAAGGGGGAGTGTGTACTATATTTATAATATGGTCTACTCCTAATTGGTAGTATTTTTAGCTCATCAAGATTATTTTATTCCCACTTTTTCGTTGTGAAAAAGGGGGAGAAAGTTCATGTTATGAGAATGCCTTAAAGAGAAAAAAGGTGAGTTGTATATTGTTATATATGATGGTTATTTAAATCAATGAAAAAGGGGTAGATTATTGTATATTTGTCATGATGATGGAATGGTTGTGTCATAGAGGTATCTTGGTGAGTGGATGGATTTATTTGATACCCTAAGTGATAATGACAATGTGTGCAATGTGCTTGTCTTATTGTGTTTGAAGCTGGTTTGGTTGATCTTCAGTATTGATATGGTTAGATATGTTCAGGGATGAGTATGGTAATTAGAGAATGTAAAATAGGTCCCTAAGATGTTATATCTACTTTGAGAGCTTTTGTACATAATTGGAATTCATCTGGTCTATCATAGTTTTCATCTAGACACTTTGGGTCTAGTGATAGAAAATTTGAGTAGGTAGTTTGATGACGTCATCATTGCCACATGGTAATGAGTCAAGTAGAGCTGGTCATATGGTTGTGATCATAGTATTACCTAGTTGTTATGCACTATATATAAAGTCATGCATCAAATCATTATTAAAGCTATGAGGGTGAAAAATTGGCTTCTCAGTCAGAATTCATTATTTTCCCACACTTAGCCATATTTGTAGTTAATTAGAAAGAGTTGAGTAAGCATGTTGATGAGGTAAACATTCACATGAAAGGAGGTATATGGAAAAAGTGATCATATGGTTTTTTTTATTTTTTTACCTAGTTTATTTGTGTTATTTATTTTATCACGAAATCTAGTGTGTCAAAATTTATGCATATGCAAAGTTGTGATCCCAAGCAGATTGAATGTGTTTTCCCATACTTAGCCAATTTTGTAGTGTGGTAAAAGGAGCCAAGTGATAATTTTTATGGTTTTATATATTTCACATGTGAAGGTGTCAAGATAATTTGATCATATGGGTTTATTTAGTTTTGATCATAGATGCTTTGTGCTAAATTTGAGATCATGCATTGAAGCGTAACAAAAGTTATGTAGGAGGAAAGTTGATCTTCCAAATATATTTTGGAATGGTTGGCTCTATGAAAAAATATTTTGAGAAGGCACTTTAATGGTGATATATCTCACACATGTGAAGGTTTCAAGATATATTTTTTATATGGTTCGATTATCCTATATAGGAGATCATATGGTCCAAATTTGAGATCCTGCATCGAAGTGCAAAAGAAGTTATTAAGGATAAAAAATGGATACTCAAACATATTGAAAGGGTCCCCATTCCTGGTCAATTTGCTTGATATTAAATATTTGGACCTAGTGGAGATCTAATAGTTTATGGGAGTTTTTACTTCTAGACTAAATAGTGTGCATAGATTCAAATGGGTCAATGTGACATTTGTTTAGCAGAGTTAAAGTTTAAGACATAATGAAGATCTATTAGTGCACAAGTGATCATACAAATCAAAAATCAACAATTCATGTTGAGCAAGATGAGGATAGGTGCATGATGTTTAATGTCTAATAAAAGGTATAGGATAAGGATCCAATGGCAAGAGGGTGCTCATACATATTGATCTAATGGTGTATGGTTCTTGATAAGATCTTGACTGATCTATGAAGATCGATGGAGTGTGTGAAGTCAAATTTTTAAGAGTGCATGAGATAAGGTCAAAGTGTTATATGTTTAATACTTGAGCATTGGTGCCTATGCATTAAATTTAAAACAACATCAATGGTGTCATTTTAATATGAGTAGTGAGGACATGAGATTCGATCATTATGTTCAAAGGTTAACTATGACCGTTTGAATTCAAATATTTGAATTTAACACAAGATAAACTAGATATCTATTTTTGGTCCATATATTTTGATAAAAGTCTAATTTGTTAGTTATGTAAAAATAAAAAAATTAGAGGACTCTAAGGTGAATCTAGATATATAAATTTAAATATATGAAAGTGAGTATAGCCAAATATATTGAGCCTATAAGTTGACTGTGTATTCTTGCTTGTTCTACAAATAACCCGAGAAGGATATTTGAGTGTGTGTTGATGATGTTTCGATGTCTCATAATGAATTAGCTATTAGGGAATGTTTTAGACTCCATGGGGATGCTCTTTGTGGATTTTGGAGGTGTGATAAATCTATATTGAGTATGAACAATGCTTAATAAGTTGACTATATCTTTGGTAATGGTGTTCCTATGTATAAGGTCTTTGTTTGAGTTGATTGAGCATATAAAGAGGTGAGCTAAGTTGACTATGATCATTTGATGATGTTAAAGGGGAAATAAGAAGTGGACCCATTTATTAAAATGTGTTCCTATGTTCTTTTTTTGTTTGATTTTATGATAAAGGAAGGAATTGGTTCACATGAGACCTATAAGGGCTACAAGGGGCTTATTAAAAGATGTAGTTCTTTAAGAGTGACCCATAGATGCTATGGCTGACCTATAAAGATTGTTTTGAGCCATGTATTCATGTGAGAGATGTCTTAAGTTTTAAGGCATATCTAATGGCTAAGCAAGGTGTTGATTATCAAGTTTACTTTATATAGAGTGAGATCAAAGGTGGTGATTCAAAGACTAGTAAAACTTGTATGAGGAAGTGTGAGTGTAGAGCCAAGTGAATAATATAAAATTTAAAAGACAAGGTACAGGTTATTGAGGACCAGAAGAGAGTTAAGATGATCAAACATGCTATTTGATCAAGGTGTTGAAGGTGATCACTTAGGTCATTCGACATTTCAAGCTTAGAAGAGGCATAATGGGTGAGTATGCTCAAACGGTTGTTTGAGAGAGGTGTGTATGTGTGAATTATGGAGAAAGGGAGAGGTAGAGTGCCCTGTGGATGATTTGATGAGTATATTAGTTTGAAGACTACTTGTATAACTTATTTTTCATAATTTTGTTGGGAAAATAGTGCTCTTGCTATTTGAGTATGACCAAAGGTGATTAGTGAAAATCAGTGGTCCATCATTAGGTGTTGAAGACATCAGTGAAAATTTGGATATGTTCATAGGTGTTGTTCTGGTAGCTCATCATCTAAGGTGGTTTTATCCTCCTTACAAGGTGAAACTTTCTAAAAGGTATGGTTATTATTGCAGCTCAGCTAGATAGTTGTGGCAACACCTTATGGGATTATAGTCTCACTAAATAGGGATTGTAGTTCGTTGATCATTTGTAGATGGTATAAATCAGTTATTATTTTATAATATATTAGTCCAATTTCAAGTTACAATGGGTTTTATTCCCCAAGAGGGTTTCCCATGTATGACATGTGTTATGTTACTGATCTTGCCTTGTCTTTCTTATTTATTTCTATGAATTATGTATGCCTCATTAATATATGTATTGAATGATTAAGAGTTTAAAGGAATTGAAATTGAAGTTGAAATTATCTTGGCTCACTGATTCACCCCCCCCCCCCCCACTCAGTGACTATACCTCTAACAAGATTGAGACTCAATAGGTTCATTTAAAGGTAAGTATGTCTATATTTTTTACTTCATTTGATAGATATATATTGCACAAAGTCATAGGTTTTAATATATAAATCATTTCTTAGATTGTCTCTACACTTAAACTTAGTGTAGTTATAAGGTTTTCTTGTCTTCCATCTTCCACCTTAGGTGATCTATGCCCCCATTTTCCTATCATGAACCCTTATTTGTTTCCTTTTTTTAAGTCACTCCCTTTATGTTATAATCTATGATAACACTAGATTATATTTCATTTTATGTATTAGAACACCTAGCTAGGTTTATTTCATGATATTATTTGCCTAGAGGCTTTGAAACACTCTCTTTTAGTGTTGTGGGATATGTTTTCCCTTGGTTAGCTTTAGTAGATCCAATTTGGCTATAATATCAATATACAAAGTATTGAAATAAATCTTAGTTGATTACCTTCTCTAGGTTTCAAATTAATAAGTAGGATAAGTTATAGATATATCTTAATTTATTACATACATTTTGGTTAACACAACATGAATCTGACTCTTTAATTGTATTTGTTCATCTACAATCAATTATAGTGACATAGGTCAACCTAGTTATATTATCTATTTTCTAATTTTCATTTATAAGGAACTAGAACAACCTAGGTATATTATCTATTTTATAATTTTCATCTATAGGATATTATATTAATGCAAGTTAACCCATTTATATTATATAATTTTTTATTTTAATCTACAATAAATTAGATTGACAATGTTCAATCTATTTATATTATATACCTTTTTGTTTTCATCTACATAGAATGAAGTCATCATAAATTGACTCAGTCATATTTTTAAATTTTCAAATTGTTAGTTTTAGTCAACTAGGTTAATGTAGGTCAACCTGATATTATTTCATTATTTTAATTTTTATCTATCTTTATATTAGGTCAACCATGCTCAACCCTATTTAATCTTTGTGTTTTTAAGGTTTTTTCCTAGGAAAAATTAAATCAATCCTTGATGACCCATTATTAGCATTCAGATCTACATCACTCATAGTCAACCAATTAAGTTGACCACGGTTGACTTAGTCATATTGCTCAGGTTCTTTCTAGCCAACTAGATCTACCTATCTCTTCCTAGTTTAAATTTTATATTTTTGTTATATCAATAAAATGTGTTAAACAAGTTTTGCAATTCTATTTTCTAGTTAACATCTTAATATTTCACTCTTATTTTCTATTTTTTCAATTCTATAAAAATCATAGTACAAAATAAACTAAAATAACCCTAACTGACTTAGTTTTATAAATATTTTTATTTATATGATTACTTTTTTTTTTATTTTTCCTTGTATCTTTAGTGTTTGCCCAATATAGTTTATGTGCCCTCCATGATAAAGACTATAAATATAACAAAAAACCATTCAATGATAAAGATAAGTCAAGGTATATATATGGTACTTTCAATTATTTCAATAATTTACTTACTGTCATTTAATTTATACATTTTACTACAATTTTTAGCTCAGTTAGTGTGTTTTTATGTTATTTATTGAAGGACCATCCCATGTTACACTCGTGTGACATGAGATGAGATTTGAGTGGGGCATATGATTACATGATATTTTTAAACTTTATCATTTACTGATGTTTTATCTCTTACAAGAACCTTTTGTGTTTCAATATCTCAGAGTGGATGCCTTAAAGGGTGCACTAGGAAATGAGTAGGCAAACTATTGGTGTTTTTCAAGATTGTTGGTTAATTATATCATACCTAAACTAACTAAAAATATGAATTATCCAAAACCCTAATAAATTATCCTCTCAATACCCCATAACTAAGTGAAAATACATTATTTCTAATAGGTCAACCATGGTCAACCCTATATATACACAATATTTTTAAACATTATCAATTACTAATGCTTTCTCTCTTTCAAAAACTCATCGAGTCTTTGTCGCTCTGAGTGCACACATTAAAGGGTAAACTAGGAAAATGGTGGGTAGAACATTGGTACTTCAAAATATTTTTGTTCCCTATACAACCACTTAAAACAAACACAAACCTCTTATACACTTCCCTAATATCTGACACCTCCCTTACACACTTTGCCAATAAATTATCAAAATCTCATTTTTTCACCCATTGAACATAGTCTAATGGTCCAATCATCTTTATATAAATGAGCATGTTATGAGACTAATCTAGCCTAGTTGACTTAGTCCAAAATCTAACCAATTTATTTCTTAAATAACTAGGTCATTTGGGCTAGATTTGTCAACTAAAACTTTGGAAGGGTTTAGGATTAGATCTAGATATATAAACACATCATTTTTGCCTTTTTAATTAAAGATATATAGCGATAACATTTTGTTTGCACATCTTATTATCCACCATTCTACTTGATGATTCATTGTTTAGGGTTTTCAAATTCCTTTAGAGAGAAGAATCATGTATTGTGGGAAAAGTCTCTTGGATACATAGGATTAATAGTGTAGCCTAGAGCTTGCCTATCCTTGTTATCCTTAAGAGCCACAAGAACATCTTTCAAAAAACCATTGGACAAGGGAGAGATTGAGGCTTGATGGGCTCATCTTCAAGATAAATATTATTAACTATTTCTCCTCTTTATTAGTAGATATATTTTCATGTGTTAGCTTATGAATACATTTCCCTCTGCATGCATTAGGATTACCTATACATTGATTTTATTAAATTTATTTTTTGTATATATAATTTTATGTTTGCTATCATCCATTTTTTCCACATGATTTGGTGAGAACTATATTAGTTTTATTTTACTTTGTCATCTACTTTGTAAGAAAACCATAGGACCTAATTAGGGTTATTGTGTGGTATTTCTCGCCTAGAGGATTTGAAACCCTTTCTAGTGATATTGTGTGGTAAGATACCCCTTAGTTAGGTCTAGAAGATCCATATTGGTCATTACCTTGATTTTATAAATGTACCAAAAAGTAGAAGGGATAGTTTGATTTATCTTATATGAGCTAAGATTGATTTTTAGATCAGTTTCACTTTCCCTTGTCATACATTCTGGTGAACCCAATGTGAACTAACCCTCATAGGTTTTATTTCAAGATTTCATTTATTAATCATTTTATTTTTACATTACTATATCAATCTATAGACTCATTACAATACTATGTGCATAATTTTAATACACAATCGATCAGATCGAATCTATTTTGTTTTGTTTAATACATGTTTTTAGAATTAGTAGACCTAATCAAATCTATTAACAGGTTAAAAATATTCATCTGGATGACATAGTATAAAAATAACAAATTTAACATCTTTAAAAATCACTAATTTTATTCTCACTAGCTCAATTAATTATTTATTTTATTTCAATCCTATTTTTCACATTTTTCAGTCTATAAAATTGTAAACCTACAGTAAACTACATTGACTTGATCTACTTAGATCTTTAATTTATGTCTTATCTAGAAAACTCATTCAACTCATTCAATTATGTTTCTTTGGCCCTTGATTTAATAGATAGAATCGACCTAGTTGGTTCTATTATATACTATTTGTATACTTAGTCAAATGAACCGACCCTGTACTCTTGAAGCAAAGGAATTAACTCATATTGTTAGTAATTAAACCACCTTTAATTTTGTTGCTTGATTTTTCAGAGTAGCACATAGAGATTAAATAGGAAGTTTTAATTTATTGATTTATTCACACTATTTTTCTTTTTTCTCACACTTCTAAATCACATAATATCAAAAAATATTTTAAAAATTCTACCCAAGGTCTATCTACTTGTATTTCATCACCAAGGGGAAAGCTAACTCATTTTTTGGCTGAGTATAAATACATGGTTGATCGTATATATAGTCAAACCACCCAATACCATTATCACTATGGGATTGTGAAGTGAGGGGTTAGGCCCCAATATCAAGCCAATACCATAACCAATACAAAACCCTTTCAGCCTTAACAACCTAAAATCATCCTTAGATTTTTTTTTAAGTTCATTTTTGAAGCTAACTCCCTATCACATTTATTTTTAAAATTATAGTTTAAATAATTCAGGAGTGACAACAAAGATTAGCATATATATTTTTATTACTTGCTCTTTGATAATTATATATTGTATTGTAAAAATTGTAATGGTAAGTGTTGGTACAAATTTTGTCCTATGTGACATAATTGGATTGACTAGATTAACCCAATTGCCTATCTATTTATTTCAAATAATATTGAATATAACACTACATCCTTTAGATTCATAACTATTAAAATCTATGTTTATCCTCAAAACACAGTTGACGCACTTGACTATATCTCCTATAATTTACATTTTCCCACAGAACACATTCATCCTATTTGACTCAGTCTTTTAAAAACTACATATTTTGTATACTTATAACACATAGTCACCCTATCTAGTTGTGTGTCTTTTAGGCTTTCTCATTTTAACCAATTACATTACACATTCAACATGTTCAACTATGTCTCTTATAGTCTGTCTTACATACTATATTCTAAGACAATGTGTATACTCATAATATTTTCAAACTTTATCAATTACTAATTCTTTCTATTTTTTAGTAACCCATCAAGTTTTTATCTCTCTGAGTGCATGCCTTAAGGCATGCACTAGAAAAGGGGTGGGTATGCCATTGGTGCTTTGCAATATTGTTATCCCTTATTACCACTTGATATCAATCTAACCATCTCCTAAAAACATTCCCCTAAGCTTTGCCTCCTCTTTTTCATATTCATTTGGTCATTTACCACCTTTAATATCCATTTCCTAACCTAAAACCTTTTCTTAAAGGTTTACGTTACATTGTCAACTCCATTCACCTTATACTCTACTTGATAAAACTTATTAGGGTCTAGGTCGGCCCCTAGCCAACCTAGTCTATGACCTAATTTGTTTTTGTCAATAATGATATTAGGTTAACTGGGTTGACCTTGTCGACCTAAAATTTTAGAAAGGACTAGGTTTAGATCCACCTATATAAGCACATGCATTTCTCAATTCTTAGAAAATAAATATAAGTAAGATATATTATGCATCTGCTTATCCACCATTCTACTTGAAGATCAAGATTAGGATTTCATACTTTTTTTGGAGATATGAATCTTATCTTGTGGAGAAGTCTTTTGGATGAATTGATAGGTTGTGTGTCATAGAGTTGATTTATCCTTATCATCTTAACATACTGTAACAAACTATTTCAAATCACCTTATCAAAGGGAGTGATTGAGCCTTGATAGATTCATCTTTAATGATAAGAATTCCTAACTTTGTTCCTCCTTTGTAAGAGTATATAGATATGCATTTGTACTTATGCTCCATAAATTAAGTCTTTGTAGACATTGGTGTGAGTATATGTCTTTTATGCATGTTTAATTTTCATTTTTATTACCCTTATTTTGTGCTACAAGCTTAGGTGAGCACTAAATTATATTTTGCTTTACTTGTTATTGGTTTAGTGAATATGACAACATGGGGTGTAGTTAGGGTTATTGAATAGTGTTTCCTAACCAGAGGCTTGGGAAACCTCCCTAGTGATATTATTATGGTAAGATATCCCTTGGATAGGTCTAGCAGATCTATCTTGGTCATGAGCCTAATTATATAATGTATCCACGATCAGAAATGTAAGTAAGATTTATCTTCTCCAAGCTAAGATTGATCTATAGATCTACTACATTTCCCATTACATACATTTTTGTGAGCTTGACATGAATCTAACCATTGCAATTTTTATTTTACTCTTTAATAATTATCATTTTATTATATTTTTATATATTTACAGTACTATATCAAACCAGTCAATATAGTTCTAACTTTATGTGTGCAGGTTTAACACATAGCCGCATCAAAATGACTCTACTCCATCTATGTAGGTCTTCATCAAATACATGTTATTGGATCAAATAGGTCAGCATAGTACTCCTTTTTAGTTATAGATAATCATACAAGGTTAAATAGGTTAACTTGTTCATCTTATTCTCTATGCACACATACAGATAAACAAATTAGGTTAAATAGAGTGACTTTATCATCACATTCTTCTTCAACACATAGGGTTTAAATAATTGGGTCAAACTAGTTGACTTAGTTTATAGAATTTGAAATCAACATTTAAGGCACTTCAACATAAAATTTGAAATATTAACCATCTTCAAACCCACCAAGGTCCCTTGATATTTATTTTTTCTATCATTTCAGTACTTTCTTCAATTTTATTTTTAACAAGTTAGAATCCTTTAAAACTATAACCCTAAAATCAACTAATTCAACCTAGTTGACTTAGTTTTATAACCTATCTTCTATTTGAGAGACATAGTCAACCCACTTGACTCTATTCTTTACGGCCTTCCTTCTACAGAATAGTTATGACCTAGCTGACTTTGTTTTGTATGATTTTCATATAGTGTATCCTTAACTGACTATTTACTATTCTTTATTAAGGAATTAACAACTATTTTCTAATAATTAATCCACACTTCCTTTTTTTGTTATTTTCATGCTTAGAGTAACTCACATTGTCTAAATAGGTGGGTTTTCAAATTACCATTTAGTTATACTATTTTACTCTTTTGCACACACTATGAAATCACACAATATTCAAAATGCATTTAAACACTTGTCTTCCCAAAGCCTACCTACTTGGATTTCATCACCAAGGGGGGAAGTCGACTTGGTTTTTTAGCCAAGTATAAATATGTGGTTAATGGTATATTGGCAAAGCAACTGATACCCTTATTTGTATAATATTATAATGTGAGGTGGTAGGCCCCAATACCAAGCTATTACCATTGCCAACACAAATCCCTCTCATCCAAAACATCTTAAAACCATCCATATGTTTCTTTCTAGTTCCCTGTTTCAGTCAACTTTCCTATCACACTTAAAGTAATACTTTCTAATAATCTAATAATTCTCAAAATGACCACTTAATAGTAATTTAATTTTTAGTTGATTACTTTCTCTCTGATCATTACATGTTTTATTGTAAAAACTTGCATTATCCAACATTGTTGAAATATTTTGTTTTGTGTGTTTTCATACTTGCTTCACTTATATTGCCAAAATTTTACTCTGTTTCACAACACTATCATTCTAGTCGATACAATATCTTACATACTCTATCTTTTTTATGCTAATAGTACACATCTGACCATCATGACTATGCCTCTTATCTATTTTTCCCCTCTATCTAGTAGTACACATTTGACCTAGTCAACTCTATACCTTTTTCAACCTCTATCCAACAGTACTATGTTGACCCAATCAACCTTATATTTGACTATTAAACTTGCTCTTCTATCTATGCAACTTAATTCTTTGTTTGGCCAACTTAGTTCTCTATCTATCATTATTATTGCCTAAAATTATGTTCCTTTCCTCAAAGAACCATGAAATACCATATCAAAATCTTTTTGGACAACTTGAATCCATTTAGACACTATACGGGGTATTCTTTTCTCCCTTTCTTTACTTCCCAAAAGAACCCTCACTCTTGGATTACATTTTCCCCTTCTTCATATATGGATTATATCATGGTTGAAATCATACCTCAAGATGAAGTAGGTGGATCTAATCCGTTTTATACCTATCATGACAATTCTCATCTTCAATCATTTCAACACAATGTGGGAGTAATTAACACAACTCTATCCACCAATTTCACTGGTAATCCACCTCCCAATAACCTTCCCCCTAATACCAATTTGGGGAGTCCTCCTACAAACACCAACCCAAAAATTTATATGACTTAACTTATTGCACAAGTCATATAACAATTGAACATAATGCAAACATCTAACAACTCCCAAATGATGCAATTACAATTTCATTTGATCAATATGATTGATCAACCTCTAGCTCTAATCCCCCTAACTAATAAAAATTTTATTCCTCCACCTCTTAGATATGCATCATGAAATGTTATTCCTCAACCTATCATGAATAAAAAAATGCTTTTAAGACATCCAAAATTATCCTTTATCTCCTTTCATCATTTCCATTGATATTGGTAATATCTATCCAACTATCAAGTATGATGGGACTAAAGACCTTGCATCCTTTCTTAAAGAATTTGGAAATCTTTATAAAGAGTGGATTTTTTGATACCCCTAAGTGTATCATATGTTCTCTTAGTGTTTCAATAACACTTCTCATTCTATAATTCTGAAAAGTCAAAGCATGAGTAGCATTTTTTAGTAATCTAGTTACCTATGGTGAAATAGAGGTAGATCAAATTAAATTGTTCCACAAATTTATATTGATTGGTGTTTGGGAGAAACCATGTTCTTTAATCTATGCAAATTTTGAAGCATCTATGATGATGTTAGTGAATTATGATCAAAGTTTTAAACTAAAGACTAACCTATGTGAATATTTACAATGGGATCTAAACTAGAGTGATTTTGTTAAAAAAAGAATCAAAAGGAAGGGTAAGATAGAAAGAAAGTATGTGGTTATTTATCTTTGCCTCAAACATCATGACAAGGTTTTACTTTCAACTCAACATGCATTTAACCAATATATAATGTGAAATAGCAGATGCTCAAACACCACCATACACCAAGTGAATATATAAGGAAAGCATGAAAGAATACAAGTATGAACTAACTTTTCCTTAAATGTCTAATGTTGCATTCAAATAGCATTTTCACATCCTACTATAGAGAAAATAAAATGAAGTAAAGTCTAATAACATTCAACTAATCTAGCATCAACACAAATTAATAACTTTGTATCAACAATGCACATTCAAAATTCATATAAACCATTCAAATTCAAGACTTAGAAAAAGCAATTGAGAGAGAATCCATATAACAATTGATAAAAACAAATTTGGACAAACTTTTTATTATTCCTTACTTATATTAATTGCTCAAAAGTAAACAAGTTTTAATTCAAAACTCCCTCCCTTACAAAATGGTAGTACTTCCTTTTATAGAAGACTCAGGTAGTATACTAATTAGTCATAAGATACAAATGTATACGAGATAAGGACAACTATCCTTTTGATAAAGTTATAGAATACATTTCTTCTTCCAAAGTGGACTAATTTATAAGCAAATATGTTATCAAACTAGAATATGCCTTTACAAAAGAATATTTCACTTTTAAATTTTATAAGGATTTACATAGAATGGAATATCATTAATTATTTAGTGGCCCCTATGTTGAAGGGATCCCTTGTTTCTCTTGAAAATCTCCATGGCCCTTTGATGTTACTCGCTGACTAGCTCCAAATCGATAGCTGGCTTTAAGAGATAATCATCTTCTTGATCAACTAACTCATCTAAATCTCTATCATTTCTTGACATGGCCTCCTTGATGCTCCCAAATTTAGTAATATTTTCCTTAGTATTAAAGATCATTCTAATGACTTTATTTTTGTCACCTCTAGATTGGCTTTGAATATTGTTCCTCACTTCTTGCATTATAAAATTAGCTCTATGCTTGAACTCATCATCATCAATGATGCCTAGGGAGCTATATTTTATAGATTTGGATAGCATGGTGCTAAGGAGTTGTTTAATTATAGTTATCAACTCCTCATCATCCTTCACAAGTCTCTCTAATACTTTTGACGAAGTACTCAAATTTTGATTTTATCAACAACTATCCCCAATATTATGTTCACATGGGGTAAGCTAATGGTTTTGAATCTAGGAATCCTACCCTAAATTAGTATGTTGATAAGTTCCCTTATTTTGTATTATGAATTCTACCATTGGGCCATCAATCCTTTAGCTATTACACTTTTTTGGGTCAATGCATATTACCTTAGCTTCATTGACTTAAAGGTTTTGAACATGTCATAAAAAGATGCTACAAACATATTTATCATTACTTTTAGGACTAAAAAGATAGCCTATGTCTTCAAATTCTCCTTTTCTTTCCCCAGGTTCCCCTTCCTTTGCTTCATGCCTCTAATACCTACTTTGAGATGAGGTGAATGAGCATCAACTAGTCCTTCTTTGTCCTCCAAATGAATTGGGTGCTCACTAGGTTTTTGACCTCCAATGGGAGTTAAAGAAATAAATGGTTTAACTTTATAAAATGTGAAATCCTCATTTCTAACCATGGTATTTTTGGTGGTTGGCCTTTCCAATCTTATTATTTTTGGATTGAACTACACACTAACTGATGATTCTGTGATGTTTGGAGGTTCAGGGATTTCCATCTTTATGTTGATTGAGGCTCCCAAATTGTTCATCTATGTACCACTTGATCTTTTAGAGGTAATTACTCTTCTCTCTTCTTGTTCTTTCATCAAAGCTAATATCCAAGGCTTGACCTCATCATGAACATCAATATGGACTATTTGGGTCATAGCTCATGAATGATGCAATACTAAGATCTTTTAAATTTTCCCATAAATGAAAAATTCAGGGATGATTGGCCCATGAATTAGATATTCATCAATGAACAAATTTATTTCACTCATAGGGTGAGTGAGAGTCAGTTTAGGATTTTTTTTACTAGCTAGAACCAATACCAATTCATCCTTCCTCTTATGTAGGGGTGCAACTAAAACCAAGTCCAAAGCAACCTCTTTCCCCTTGTCTTGTTCTTCTTCCTCAACCTAGGCTTAGGGTTCCTCATCTCATTCTTATTCTTCATCTAACCCATATAGCTAAGCAAGTACTTTGAGGGAATCCTCTACTGTCTCAACAAGTTCCAATGGAATCATATCCAAGAACTCTATTGGAGACTCTAGCCATTCAGGTGGGGCTGAAGATGATCCTTCTTTACCAAGTCTTTCTTCTAATTTCTCCTTCCTAGTTCCTTATGCAAATTTTACTTGGGGTTTTTGTGTTCTAGCTTGTGTCTATTCTAGAAGGTGCCTATAGGATGGTCCAAGCAACAAGTGATAATGCAAGGGCCCCATTTACCATATTTCTCTAGGTGGATTCTCATCTCTAGCCAACCTATGTTTGAGCCTAATGTTATGATTCTCCAACTTGGATAATACTTTTAGGAAACCCAAGGCCTTAATATATAATATGTCTTAGGAACCAAGTTGATGTTTATATGCCTTAATAAGTATCTTGGCTTTCAAATGTTTGGTGACCCTTTCATTAGGGTCCCACTACCTTAGTTCATATAATTGTAGGTTGAAAGAGTCCTTGTGGCTAGCTATAATATTCACATGTTCCCAATTATGTAATATAATTATGTTGATGGTCAATGGGAAGGGGTGGAGGAGTCCTTTCCTTTTCTCCTTGAAAAATCCATTTATACCATGGATAAGTTGGTATGCAATCTCTTGTTCTGCTAATTTAGTGGGTACATAGATTGGTAACGTATATGGTTGTGTCAAAGTCCCTTATATCCTTATTAATGTATAATTTGGATAGAAATAGATGTCTCCAATTAACTCTACATACTTCTTGATTAAGGGGTTGACCCTATTCATGGGAATTCCTAAGATGGCTTTTACTAGAGTTGGATAAATGCAAACACAAATGAATTACATGTTGTGCATATACTTGAATATGTGTAGCTTAGAATAATGATGGTAGATGGTTTGTCTCCCATTATGAGATCAATTATTAATGTTAGGGATCTTGGTGGTGGCTAATAAGGCATATAGTAGATAGGACATCATGAAGAAATGGTCATCACTTGTCTTCTTCTTGATAGCTAATAATTATTACTTCAGATAAATATTAATCATTTCACCAATTAGGGGAGTGAGTCCTTTTTATACCATGAAATAGACATATGATACCAAAATTTTATTGACATAGGTTGTGGAAGAGGCTCCAGATAACCTATTTAGGAAGTTCATGATTATCCTAGATTACTTGGTTCCTAGTAAGCAGCCATTGGGGCAAGGACTATGTTTAAGTTATTCTTACTAGTCCATTCTTTAATGGTGGGTAAGTCTACTTGGGGTTTACATAGCTTGTAGTAGCTTTCAAAATAAAGAGAGGAAATATATAAAATCTTTATGAAAATATGCTCATGAATTATCCAATCTTATTCAATCTTACAATCTTTGAAAATAGGAGCAAGGACATCAATGTATTGTAATACCTTGGGTTTCACTATAGCATGGTGGAGACTAGCCATTTGGATGGAGATCATGTTGTATATTTGGTTGATGATCTAAATGTCAATTTAAATAAGTCTTCAAATATTGGTGGAGATGGCTTCAATGTGTATATCTCATTGATACCTTTCCAATGATATGTGAAACATAGAAAATGGAGCTCATATGCTCCTTGTGCAGCTAGTCAAAGTTTCAATCAAGCTAGTAAAAGTTGGTCAAACTGAAGAAAATGACTATTATTAAACAATTAAAAATTAGATCCATGGTGTATACCTCATCACAAGCTTTTTGGCACATTTTATAGTTCAAAAAATGGAATCTGTATGTGTAAGTTATGGCCAATCAAAGTTATTTTTAAACTTGGTCAATAGGGTGACATGGTAAAAATGTGGACAAACGAGAATATGACACGTGTCAGTCAGATCATATGTTAAAATTTTATATTTATATATTTTGTCTTCAATAGGTGAATTTAGATCATCTTTGGTGAAAAATGTAACTGTCATGAAAAAATTGGGGTTTGAACGGAACATCTAGTTGTGCATCGACAAATGACACGATGAGAGGTCGATAAGTGGCATGGTGAGAGGTCAAAAAGTGGAAAAAGAATATTGGACCATGTGGTGGGTCCTCAAGCCACCATGTGGCTTACCACCAAATTATTTTCCATTATTCAATGTTATTCTTGAATGCTCTTAACAAACCATTTCCACGTAAAGTCCACGTGACTCTATATTCGATGCCATGTTCCAAGTCACATATACCACGTGAAATCCAAACATCCACATGATACCACTCAATGCCCAAAAAATTACCATGATTCCACAAAAATCTCAACTAAATAAAATCCAATACCAATTACCTAGCATATCATGTCTTAAACATTGTATTAATTAACTACTACATGTTACACCCCCTACTTTCCAATGTGGGAATAAAAGATAAGCATAAGCCAGTGTAAAAGTGGAAGATGGGCTTTGAACCCATGACCTATGGGATAACAATATAAGTGCCCAGATGTTTAACTCAGGCATGTGAGCACTATATAAAGTATATGAATTTGTATTTGAACACACAAGTCTCAGCCGAGTAGCTAAGAGCTTAAGGAACAACTAGCATTCTTCCTCGACTTTGATGCTTTTGAAGGCATTTCCAGACTTAGAAGTGAACTAGAGATTTTTTTTAGACTTTGATCTAGTTCCAATAATATGTGGAGTGTCAATATTTGAGTACATTTTATGTACTTTTTAATGCTTTAAATTGAAGCTTAGATAGACTATGTATCAGCTTTAATAGACCAATTTGTAGAGATCAAGTTTTGAGAGACTTGGAGAGGGTTTCATATCTCAGTGTAAACTAGGCATTTGTCCCAAACTTTGAGATGAATCTGTCCATATGTGGAACTTCCTAATTTGAGTTTGTTAAATCCATTTTTTAGGTCTATGAAAGTGACTAATTGGTGAAGAACTTCAGGAAGGTGAGATTGCTTATGCAATGGGAAGGTGTAAGGTTTGGCTGGGTATCTCAAGACTTTGTGAAAGGTTGTCACTATGTTGTGAGTAGTCCAAAAATGTCCATTAGACCATTGTGTTTTAATCACTTTTCATGGAAATGGATTGGTTTATGTTCTAATTAAACTTGAAGATGTAGCCTGAGTAGTGGGTGAACTCCATTATCAATTTGGTCTCATGAGTACTTTATTTATTTTGAATTCATTTCAACTTTTACAAGTTAACTAGTTATTTACTCAATTTTAATGCATGAGTGCCTAGAAAAAAATTAATAAGTTGATAAACATATCCAAGATAAACATTGGTATATTTATGTGCTATTTACAGATCAGATTTGGTGTCAGAGCAGTTGATCAATGGGATTTAATAGTTGTTTATTATTTTTGCATCCATTTTCAACATTTGTTTTGACATTATGATTTAACAGGTGTAATGGGTAAATTATCAAATAGAGCCAAGCTTGATGAGATTGAAGCCATTAAATGTTATATTTATGAATAAAACTCTTTCTTTAGAGCCAATGGTGTATAGACTCAACTTAACAAATTGAAGCTAACAAACCAATATGACAGTCCTATTTAAGCATTACTTGTTTGATGGTAACAATAGAATCTATTACAAAACACAAATACATAGTAGACACAAATAAAACACTTTAGACCCTTTTGCTTATCCATTTAGACATAATTTTAAACTCTGAAGTGATCAAAAAGGTTGGATTAAGCTACAAGACTCTACTTGCTGTGTTGATGGGTTCATAGGCTTGTATCCCTATTGGGCCTGATTTTTGGCCATATCTTTCACAAAACACCTACTGTCAAAAATATATAAATTTTTCCAGATACCCATTTGGAATTTACATAGCATATTTAAAAACTAGGTATAGTTGTTTTGTATGGAATGGTACGTTTGACCCCTATAGCAGACCTAATTAGGCCTCTTAGCAACCATGTTTTAGCGTTTGGGAGAGTTTGGGGTTGAGTTAGATCATGAAATTTTCAAGAGATGTGCCATATGACATAATAACACTAATCCAATTTAAAAAAACCTTTTATTTAACACAAAACTATCTTAAAATCTTGTTGTTATATTCAAGTACTCATAATTGTAGGAAAATAGGGTTAAAATATAAGTATACAATAAAACTCACTTTCCCATATAGTACGGCCATGAAAATTTGTAAAGAAGCTAAAAATGGTAAACCCAAAAAAAATAAAAAATTTGGTAATTTCATACTGTACGGTTCATGAGATAAGCAAGACTCTAGTTAGGGTCTAGTTTACACCAAATTTGAGCTACAGGGAGCATCCTAGGGAGTTAATAGCCCAAATAAATTTTATTCATCTTGTATTAATCTCCTCTATAATATTGAGCAGTCACAAAGAATATAATAACCTCTTAAGTACCAACTACAAACTTCTTCCTTGTTGCCCTGTCTGGTCTACATACATAGTCTTGAGGAAAGATTGAACAAAACAAAACAAATGACTCCAAACAAAAACTTACAATTCATTAATTCACCAATAATATATACATATACACCTATTCCACATTAAAATCCCCCATACGAACCATCTTTTCTCAACTTAGATACTCAAATCCTATACTAGGCTTCACACAACAACCTCCCAAAATGGGGTAAAACAACTTTTCTAACATAAGAAGACTCAAATCACTTAATATCTCACCCAACAGACTTGAAATCATTTGAGGATAATATATTGGGTTTTATTTGACCAATATTTACATATATTTGGCCTTTTGCTCACATATAGGTCTTATTTCATGCTTAAAGGATACTTTGAAAAATTTTGAAATTTTGAAAACCTAAGAAATGGAGGGAAACTAACTTAGCACACCTAGACATGCTAAAACTCAACCAAGAACATGACAAACACATTCCTAGCATGAAGATGCTCCTACATCATTCTTCCAAGGAGCAAAAGAAGTATTCTTCACTTGTTTTTCTTCATCAACTCTTCCATGCTTGTGCCCATCTTAAGGTTGTCATTTGCAGTCAACCATGTTGCATCTTCAGTTGGTAGATTCTTCCACTTAGTTAGATACTGGAAATATTCTTTGCCCCTTGTATTTTTAACCACTTGTCCAAAATGCTGTCAATCTCCTTTGGCATTTTCTTTGGTAGTTGTTTCTCCCATTGGATAACTTCATCTACCCCTGTTTCAATCTCTTTAGCTAGTTGTCCTTCACCTTTGTATGGATATAGATCTACAACATTAAACATTAGAGAGATTCCAATCCCTTTTGGCAATTTTCATATGCATTATTTGAAAACTTCCTTATTACCTTGCATGGTCCTATTTTCTTTACCTTTAGCTTGTTGTATTCCCTTTTTGGGAACCTCTCTCTTCTAAGGTGAGCAAGAACAAGGTCTCCAACACTGAAACTGACCTCTCTTTCATTTTGATCTGCTCTTAGCTTGTACTTGATGGTGTTTTCTTCAAGTTTCTTCTTTACCTATTCATGTAAATTTTGCATGGCATTGGCAAATTTTTCTACATCAGCACTCCTTGTCTCCATGCTACTTAGATTTCTCAACTCATACACACCTCTTGGATGCATTCCATATGTAATTTGAAATGGACTCAATCTTGTACTTCTGTTAGGAGAATCGTTATAGGCAAATTCAGCTTGTGCAAGTGCAAGATCCCATTGTTTTGGATGCATACTTACCAAGCTTCTCAAGATGTTGCCTAAGCTCCTATTGACAACCTCTATTTGGCCATCAAGTTGGGGGTGATTGGCTGAACTGAAACTCAATTGTGTACCCAATTTATTCCATAAGGTTTTCCAAAATTTTCTAACAAATTTAGTATCCCTATCAAAAACAATGCTTCTAGGAAATCCATGCAATCTAACATCTTGAAAGAATAGATTAGCTATGTCAGTAGCATCACTTGTTTTTGAGCATGGAATAAAATGAGCCATCTTTGAGAACCTATCTACCACTACAAATATAGAATCATAACCTTTTTGAGTTCTTGGCAAACCAAGTACAAAATCCATGCTTATTGAATCCCAAGGCCTATTGGGAATGGGTAGTGGCTAGTACAAACCTGTGTTTTGACTACTTCTCTTAGCATATTGGCATGTTTTACACCTTTCAAAAAAATTCTTGACATCATTACCCATACTTGGCCAATAATAATGAGCATTCAATTGTGCTAATGTCTTATTTTGCCCGAAATGCCCTGATAAGCTACCACTATGCTTTTCCTTCAACAAATTCTCTCTCATGGAACTCTTGGGTATGCAAAGCCAGCTACCTCTAAATAGTAGACCCTCTTGGACCACAAAATCTATCCAAGGACTTCTATCAACCACTACTAGATTCATGCAAGCTTCATATGGTTTCTTGAAGTCTGGATCTTCCTTATATAGCTCCTTCAAATCTTCAAATCCCAAAATGCTTACTTGAGATTCCTGCATGATCAGATTCCTCCTACTTAGAGCATCTGAAACCTTGTTAGATGTCCCTTGTTAGATTTTCCATTTAACATGCTTTTGACTCGACTTAATTTGATTGCTAATGAACTGTAAAGCATAATTGTTAGTGAACAAAACAAATTCTTTAGGCAAAAGATAGTGCCTCCATTTCTTCAAAGCTTGTAAAAGAGCATAGAATTATTGATCATAGGCTGAGTACTTCTTCTTAGAATCACTTAATTTCTCACTAAAGTATGCTATAGGCTTCCCATCTTGGCTTAAAACAATGCCTATTGTTGTTCCACTAGCATCACATTCTATTTGAAAAAGCTTATTGAAATCAGGCAAGGTTAGGATTGGTTCTTCAGTTACCTTATTTTTCAATAATATAAAACTCTTATCAGTAGCCTCAATCCAACAAAAACTTCTTTTATCACCTTTGATTGTATCTATCATTGGAGCAACAATTCCACTAAAATTTCTTATGAATTTCCTATAGAAGATAGCCAAACCGTGAAAGCTTCTTATCTCATATGTGCTCCTAGGTGTAGGCCACTCAAGTATAGCATTAATATTCTCCTTATCCATCTTTAATTCTTCTTTTGAAATCACAAACCCTAAATATATCAACTCTGTCTTCAAGAAACTGCACTTTTTTACATTGATTAGCAATTTCTCTTCATGTAGCTTACTCAATACCATCCTCAAATGTTTCAAATGATCTTCCTTAGTTTGACTAAACACCAAAATATCATCCAAATACACTATCACAAACTTACCAGTGAACTCCTTAAGCACTTCATTCATCAGCCTCATGAAGGTGCTTGGTGCATTGGTTAGTCGAAATGGCATGACTAACCACTCATAGAGTCCATCATTGGTCTTGAAGGTTGTTTTCTATGCATCCCCTTCTCTTATCCTAATCTGATGGTAACCAATTTTCAAGTCTATCTTAGAGAAATATGTAGCTCCACTCAAACAATCAAGTAAGTCATCAATTCTAGGCAATGGGAATATATACCTGATAGTAATCTTGTTGATTGCTCTAGAATCTGTACACATTCTCCAACTCCCATCCTTCTTAGGACTCAAAACTGTGGGGACAACACAAGGACTTAAAATCTCTCTTACCAATCCTTTGTCTAACAATTCTTGAACTTGGTGCTTGATCTCTTCATTTTCCTTTGGTGTCAACCTATAGGTAGCCTTGTTTGGAAGATTTGCTCCTGGAATCAAGTCTATGTGATGGCTAATGCTTCTCAATGGTGGTAAATCATTAGGTAAATCATCTACCATAATGTCAATGTACTCATTCAACATATCTTGAATCTCTAAAGGCAAATCAATCAACTTAGTACTAGTGACTACACTCCTTGGCTTACCAATCACAACAAAGTTTACCTTTTCTTTCTTCATTTGATGTAAAAACTCTTTACCACTCATTATCAATATTTTAGAATTTTATCCTACAACAGCAGAAACCTCTTCTTTCAATGGTGTGAGTGTATGCTTGATCCCATCCTTTTCAAACATGTATGTATTTTGCCTTCCATCATGCATGGCCTTCCTGTCAAATTGCCAAGGCCTTCCAAGCAAGATATAACATACATCCATGGGCATGACATCACATAAAATCTGATCCTTATATGTTCCTATCTGAATATCTACTTTACATTGTTCACTTACCAAGAGTTTGTGTCCTTTTTGTAACCAAGAGACTTGATAAGGTGTAGGATGTACCTCCTTCTTCAAGCCTAGTTTCTCCACCATCTTAGTTGACACAAGATTGTCAGTACTCCCACTGTCTATGATGACCTTGTAGCATTTCCCCTTACTTTTACATGTGGTTCTAAATAGAGTTTTCCTTTGAGGTGGTTCTACAACTTCTTTGTTTGGCTTCAACAAGATTATTTTCATCAAAAAAGACTCACCTTCTTCTGAGGTATCTTCATAAGCTGCTGCAACTTCTTCATTTTTTTCTTCACCTTGGGTCACATGTACACCCCTCTCATGGCTGGTAGAAGGGTTCTCTAGACATTCATATGCCTTGTGTCCAGCATACTTATTGCACCTAAAGCATTTACCCATGAATCTTCCTCTTCCTCTTTGATATCCTTGGTATGGCTTTCTTCCTCTTGGTGTATAGCTACCTCTTGAGCTTTGTGAGCTGCTGGCCTCTTCTTGAGATGTTTGCAACTGTCTTTTACCTCCTTGAAATCCTCTACCTCTGATGGATCTGCCCCTTCCTCTTGAGAAGGATGTTTGTTTTCTTGCAATCTTCTCCTCAGCTTTCAATGCAAATTGATATGCCTTTTCAACTGTCTTAGGAATTAGAAGACTAATCTCATCTTGAATGGAAAATTTCAAACATTAGTGTATCTAGCTACCTTCTCTGTGTCATCCTCAATATGACCTGATCTTCTAGTCAACCTGTAAAACACTTCAGTGTATTCTTTTATAGACATCTCTTTTTGCTTCAAATTTTGTAATTGCTTGAAAATATTGGTTTGATAATCTTTAGGCATAAACATACCTTTCATTTTTGCTACCATTCTGTCCTAGCTTCTGATCTTTGGCTTCCCTTTCCTCCTCCTTTCTTCTTGCACTCCATCCCACCACAGGGATGCATGGCTCTTTAGCCTTGTCATGGCATACTTGACTTTCTTATCATCTTCTTCAATTCCTTCATACTCAAAGTATTTGTCTAATGCACTAATCCAATCAATTAATTCTTCCACATTCAAATTACCTTCATACATTGGAACCTCCATTTTTGGCTTTGTGTTCACCTTCATAATGGCTCTAATCAACCTATCTTTAGTTGTTTCTTCTATCCACCACCAATTCATCCTCTAGTGGCTCCTCTTCTCTTTCACTAAATTCACCCATGTTAGTGCCTTTTCTTTGAGCCATCTCTAGGTCTTGTAGCCTAGCTATCAGGTTCCTAATCTCTTCTGCCATTGCAACCTATCCTCCAGGTCTCCTTCCTCTAGCTCCACCTCTGTTCCTAACTCTCATGGCCATCTTGCCTCTTCTTCACAAATCATGTTCTTCTTCTCTTTGACTTGGATCTTTAGATTGTGCACAATCCCTTTGGCTCTGATACCAAATGGTGTATAGACTCAACTTAACAAATTGAAGCTAACAAACCAATATGACAGTCCTATTTAAGCATTACTTGTTTGATGGTAACAATAGAATCTATTAGAAAACACAAATACATAGTAGACACAAACAAAAAACTTTAGACCATTTTGCTTATCAATTTACACATAATTTTAAACTTTGAAGTGATCAAAAAGGTTGGATTAAGCTACAAGACTCTACTTGCTGTGTTGATGGGTTCAAAGGCTTGTAGCCCTGCTGGGCCTGATTTTTGGCCATATCTTTCACAAAACACCTACTGTCAAAAAAATATAAATTGTTATAGATACCCATTTAGAATTTACATAAAATATTTAAAAACCAGGTATAGTTGTTTTGTACGAAATGGTACTTTTGACCCCTATAGCAGACCTAATTAGGCCTCTTAGCAACCCTGTTTTGGCATTTGGGAGAGTTTGGGGTTGAGTCAGATCATGAAATTTTTAGGAGATGTGCCATATGACACATTAAAATAATCCAATAAAAAAAAACCTTTTATTTAACAAAAACCTATCTTAAAATCTCGTTGTTATATTCAGGTACTCAGAATTTTAGGAAAATAGGGTTAAAACACAAGTATACAAGAAAACTCACTTTACCATATAGTAAGGCCATGAAAATGTGTACAGAAGACTAAAAATGATAAACCCACAAAAACTGAAAAAATTGGTAATTTCATACTGTACGGCTCATGAGATAAGTAAGACTCTAGTTAGAGTCTAGTTTACACCAAATTTGAGCTACAGGGAGCATCCTAGGGAGTTAATAGCCCAAATAAATTTTATTCATCTTGTATTAATCTCCTCTATAATATTGATCAGTCACAAAGAAGATAATAACCTCTTAAGTACCGACTACAAATTCTTCCTTGCTGCCCTGTGTGGTCTACATACATAGTCTTGAGGAAAGATTGAACAAAACAAAACAAATGACTCCAAAAAAAAAACTTACAATTCATTAATTCACCAATAATATATACATATACACCTATTCCACATGAAAATCCCCCATATGAACCATCTTTTCTCAACTTAGATACTCAAATCCTATACTAGGCTTCACACAACAACCTCCCAAAATGGGGTAAAACAGCTTTTCTAACATAAGAAGACTCAAATCACTTAATATCTCACCCAACAGACTTGAAATCATATGAGGATAAGATATTGTGTTTTATTTGACCAATATTTACATATATTTGACCTTTTGCTCACATATAGGTCTTATTTCATGCTTAAAGGATACTTAGGAAAATTTTGAAAATTTGAAAACCTAAGAAATGGAGGGAAACTAACTTAGCACACCTAGACATGCTAAAACTCAACCAAGAACATGACAAACACATTCAAATCATGAAGATGCTCCTACATCAGCCAAGTTTTACTCCTTGGAAGAGGAGATTGTGCGGTTAAAAATTGAGCCACAATCCTTAATAAAAAAGAAAGAGGATTATGTCAATAAGATGCTTATACAGAGTAAGTAGTTGATGGCATTTATTAAAGAGTTACAAGTTGAGATTCAAGCCAAAGATAAGCTCTTAGCTCAGTTACAAATTGAATAGAAAAAGGAAAAGCCTTCCACTTCAGATGTAGGTACTATGATAAAAGAGTGCACTGTAAGTTGTTCACATTTTAATATTTCCTCCCATACAGTTTTAGATGTTTCTCTTGGTGAATTTGAAAAGCATACTAGAGACATTGGATCCAAATTATTATTTATAATAGGATTTAATAGAAGAGGTCTTGGTAAGAATGGCCAAGGTACTACTAACCCAATACAAGTCAAGGATCATCCTCATTTTGTAGGTTTGGGTTATTCTAGTGTGGGTATGGATATTAGAGAGTGCTCCAAGCATGTTGATGGCAGACAAGCTTCCAAAAGCAAAGTGAATACCCCATTAGTCCTACATAGAGATTCTTTGCAGGAAAATAGTGCTTCTTCATCAAAGAAAGAATGTGGTAAGAAATCACAGTGAAGAGGTAATGAAATTCCACCTTCAGTTTCTTACCATAATCATAAGCATAGTAAAACTTTTGATTTACTTTGTCAGTATGGCTATGGTTTTTAGAAATTTTGAAATGCCTTTCCTTGTAATTTTTGTGGATTGCATAACCATTCTATGGTATATGTTGGAAGAGAAAGACATTGATAAAGAAGTTAATGCCATTCATCAAGAACATGGCAAATCAGAAAGACCAATCTCATCATGCAAAGGTGAGAAATGGCAATAAAATCTCCTCACCCTAGAATAAAAATTTTAAGAGGAATTTTTGTTCTCATTGTCAAAGGAATGGGCACTAGATGGATACATGTGATATATTTCATAATTCTCACCATCAGAGTAATGGCAAGCCAAAGATGGAATATAGACCTATTGTAAAGGTAAAGGAAGTTCCTAATCCACCACCAATAGAAAATTCAACCTAGGTAATACCAAAAAGTGTAAGTCCTTTAAAATGGGTCAGTCAACAATTTTTCAATTATATATTGCATAGCTCAAATTGTTAAATAGTATATAATTTTTATTTGGAGTTCAGATTTTGTGAGAAATGTTGAGAGACAGGTTTACCATACTCAAATTAAATCTCCTAATCAACTTTTGAGTTCCTGTTATATATTGGATATAGGGTTTAACTCATGTTTATAAGCTTAAAGATTTATCAGCTATTTGTGTAGATAGTTAAGCTCATTGCTATCAGTTCAGATACTCATTCTACGTAGAGGCAATATGATCATGTAGTAGAATGTTAGCTGATCATCATGGATGGGACATCAGGTTGCATTTTCATTTGGGTAGAGGCTCTTGTGAAGTCATATAGAGTGGAAGATGATCATCATCATCAACTAGAGACTTAGCTCTACATAGAGGTTATTTTTTTGTGTAACAGAGTGGAATTTAATATCATACATCTAGTGACATAGCTCTATGTATAGATTATATTATCATGCAATGGAGCAAAGGTCATCTAGAGGTGTCCAAGACTAGTCTAGATCATTGGACAGATTGACATACTAGGTTTAGTACTAACTTTTTGAGGATAAAAAGCCCTTTTAGTGGAGAGGACTGATTTAGAAGTAAATTTTGAGAGTTCTTCAAATCTTATGAAGATGGCTTCAGTGCATAGTTCTCATCGAGACCTTTCTAATGATATCTAGAAGATATAAAATGGAGCTCATATGATCCTTGTACAGTGGGTCAAAGTTTTTGTCAAGTTGGTCAAAGTAAGTCAAAGTTGGTAAAAATTTAGAAAATGACCATTATGGATCAATTAGAAATTAATTCCATGGTGTATATCTCATCGCAAGCTTTTTGTCACATTTTATAGTTCAAAAAATGGAGTTTATATGTGCAAGTTATGGAAAGTCAAAGTTATGTTCAAACTTGGTCAACAGGGTGACGTGGCAAAAACATGGACCAATGAGAATGTGACACATGACAGTCGGATCGTATGAGAAAATTTTATGTTTATATATTTTGTCTTTGATAGGTGAATTTATATCATCTTTGATGAAAATTGTAATTGGCATAAAAAATTAGGGTTTGAACAGAACATTCAGTTGGACGTCGATAAGTGATGTGATGAGAGGTCGACAAGTGGTGTGGTGAGAGATCAAAAAATGGTGAAAGGAGATTAGAACATGTGGTGGGTCCTCAAAATACCACGTATATTTCCACCAAATTATTTTTCATTATCTAATTTTATTCTTGAATGTTCTTAAAAAACCATTTCCATGTAAAGTCCATGTGACCCCATATTCCATGCCACGTTCCAAGTCACATATACCACATGAAATCCCAACATCCACATGATACCAATAAATGCCCAAAAAATTACCATGATTTCACCAAAATACCCACTAAATAAAATCCAATGCCAATTACTTGGAATATCATGCCATAAACTTCATAGAAATTAACTACTACGTGTTCTCGCCCTAACTTTCTAATGTAGGAATAAAAGATAAGCATAAGCTAACGTAAAAGTGGAGGATGGGCTTTGAACATGTAACCTACAAGATATAAAGATAAGTGCCTAGCCATTGCACATGGGCATGTGAGCACTATATAAAGTGCATGAATTTTTATTTAAACACACAAGTCTTAGCTGAGTAGCTAAGAGCTTAAGGAGCAACTAGCATTATTCCTCAGTTTTGAGGCTTTTAAAGGCATTTCTAGACTTCAGAGCGAACTAGAGATTTGTTTTATACTTCAAGAAGTTCCAATAATATATAGAGTGTTAGGATTTGAGGCCATTTGATCTAAATTTTAATTCTTCAAAGTGAATCTTAGACAAACTGTGTATAAACTTTAATAGACCAGTTTGTAGAGATCAAATTTTGAGAGACTTGGAGAGGGTTTCACATCTCAGTGTAAAGTAGTGGTTTATCCTAGACTCCAAGAGGAATCTACACATATTTGTAACTTCCTAATTTCATATATTTAAAGTGATTTTGTAGGTCCATGAAAGTGACTAATTGGTGAAGAACTTTAGGAAGGTGAGATTGCTCGTGCAACAGGAAGGTGTAAGGTCTAGCTGGGTATCCTAAGACTTTGCAAAAGGTTCTTACTATGTTATGAGTAGTCCAAAAAGTTCCATTAGACCATTTTATTTTAATCACTTTGCATGTAAATGGATCAATTTATGTTCTAAGGGAACTCAAAGATGTAGCCCAAGTAGTGGGTGAACTCCGTTATCAATTTAATGTCATGAGTACTTTATTTATTTTGCATTCATTTCAACTTTTCTGAGTTAATTAGTTATTTACTCAATTTGAATTCATAAGTGCCTAGAAAAAAATAAGTAACAATTTATTCAAGAATTAGTAATTTTGAATTAATAAGTTGATAAAAGTATCCAAGGTAAACGTTTGCACATTTAGGCACTATTTACAGATCAGTTGATGGTGGCATTATTCTATTCTTCCTTTGTGATGACTTACATCTCCTCAATGGTCTAGAAAATCTCAAACTAATTCCTATTCCCAGTGTTTAATGACACAAAATCCAAGCCCGTATCTTTAAAGACTCTTCCTTCACTATCTGAAGCCAAATACAACTCAATTTCATCTCTTTATTGTTGTCTCCAAGCTACCATGTCTGTGAAACTTGTAAATTGCTAACTTATGGATTGCAAGTAGCCTTTAGGTCAATTTATTCTCACTTAGATTACAATTTAGCTTTTCTTGGCTTGACTATGATTAATCCAAGTTTAAATTAGGGCTTTTTATATAGAGACTAGGTCTTGTTAGAAGTTTTAATGGGAATGGTTGTTCAGACTTAGGCTCATTTGTGTCTCAAATTTGATTTAGATCCTTGTCTTTATACCATTTACTTTTTGAGCATAGTAAATATTAAGTTTTATCATTTTGTGCTTATGTGATGCCTATGTTGCATCCATTTGGAAACTTTCATGGAATTTTTCATAAATGCCTTAATGGAACTAGCCATCATCCTTTGAAAATATTCCTTTTCCTTTCTGCCATTGGATCCTTTCTTATGGATCAATGTGGATCATTGATCATGATCTTGGGGCTTGAGAGTCATTGGTTAATTTCATATCAAACCTCATAGTTGTACCACTTGGCACATTTTCAAGCCTTCTAGGCTTTGTACATTATGCAGTAAATGCATTTTTATCATGTGTTGATCCCATGGGTCTTTGAAGGTCTGTTGAATGCTCTCTGATATTTTTGATCTATTCGATCACCTCTCACGAGTGAGCGTGAACCATTGGTCATAATTCAATCAAATCCCACCATTAGTTTAGTAGATTAAATTCTTTAGATTCATAAGATCTTTTTGCTCAGTCTGATGAAGTGAGATTCATTGATCTTGAAAAGAGCACAAAATTTAATTAGCATCAAGATAGGAAGGGACTTAGGCTCAATAATTTAGGCTAAGATTTATTTCATTTTAATAAACACATCATAAACTCTAGGCTAAGATATTTTAAGGTAAGTTTTTATAACACATATAAGGGGTCCTGGCCTAAATATTTTAGGCTAAAATTGGTGTCATGTTGATGACATGTAAAATTTAGGTTTAAAATATTTAAGCTAATTCTTAGAATACACGTAAAGGGGCCCAAATACTAAGTGTTCTTAATGCAGGGTTTTAATCTAGGATTTTATAGTGTTGATAAACATGATGAAACATTAGGTTAAAATTTTTTAAGCTAATTTGTGGCATAGATATTTCTATTTGAGGTAATACAAGTCATTAGCCTAAGTTTTATTATGTTAACAAATATAATTGAAACCTTAAGATAAAGACTTAGTTTAAGTCTATTGCTATAAATATTAGACCACAAGTTTATTTTATCATTAAAGTTCAAATATATCGTAAGCGTTTGAATATTTTCTGATGGATAGAATATAATCAACAAACTTTATCCATGTTTGCAAATCATATCCATGTGACTAAGAAATATATTTGATGAACTTAAATTTGATGGCCTTGTAGGCATCAAATAATGATCAGAACATCAAATTTAAGTTTGTGAATCATTGGGTTTGATGAGCTTAAGGTTGACAGCCTCACAAACATCAATGATGGCCTCACAGACATCAAAGATGGCCTCATAGACATCAAATGACAGTCGTGAGAACATCAATTTTAAGTTCATGAAGTCCCTCCATCTAATGATCTTGCATTTAGTACACTCCATCCAATTGGCTTTCTCTGATTAAGCATGGATCATCAATTAAGATTTGGGTAGATGCACATCATTGGTTCCTGCAATCATAAAGGATATCAAGTCAATTCAGGACCATGTCATAAAAATTAGACTAAGACAAAAGCCTAAGTCTATAATCAAAATAAAATAAGTCCCTTAAGATATTATAGTCATAACCTAAGTTTTTATCCTAAGGTTTCATTGTATTAAAAAATACAATGAACCTTAGGATAAAAAATTAGGTCAAGTCCAAATTATAATGCATGGGGCCCCTTTTGACATTAATCTTGAACATGGAAGTGTCACATGGTCACTCCAAAGGCATTCTTAGTTCTTGACATCAATAAATGGCAACTTTTGGGGCAAATATACTAATATGTTAGAACCTAGAGACTCTAGTTCAGAAAAATAACTAGATCATTCATCCCACTTGACTAATGCCATTAACAAGATCTGTTCATGGTTGAAACAGGCCTTACACATGTATAATTAGAATCACACATCAAGACATAGCCATGTTGTGTGTGTTCTTTGCTTCCACTTATTGTTTGTTATGGGATTCAAGGGACAACTTCCAAGTTTCATGCCTTTAATCATTAACATTTACCTGTAGCATGTTTAGATGTTCATTAAGAACCATACTTCTAGTTCAGGGAAGGATTTTGCATTGCATTGCTACTAGCCAGGCATCCGTAGATTCAATATAGATGCCTTTGGATCCAATCACATCATTTCTCCACTACCAAACAAGCATCCATAGCCCCAGTGAAGATTACTATAATCACCTTTGCTTAAATATATTTGATTTTGTAATAATTTCTTGTATTTTTTGTATTTTTTGATCTTTTAGGCTTTTAACAAAGGTTGGGAACTAGGGTAGACATGTTTATGGATTTGGTCAAGTGTCTGATCCTTAGATAATCACCTATGGTTACAACCTTTTTCCCAGGAAAGGATGTTTGTTAATTACAAGCATGATTGTACCTAAATATATTGAGCTTTCATTATATATGCACAATTCTTCTTAAAACTAGGTTCAGGTCAAGACAATGTTTAAGGTCTCATCAAATGGTTAACCTATTCATGGGTCCTTACTAGTTTCTTCAAATCATAACATTAATATCTTATCTCTAATCCATGGTTAACATATATATGAGGTTCATACCAACATTTCTAAAATTTTGAAGTTTCAAGAAAACTAAGGACCATTAAGTAGAGAGCTGTCTAAATAAAATTATTGGAAGCAAGGAATAAGGCAACAAGAAATAAACACAAAATAGAAAATAGCAAAGTAGGAAGCAAATATATGTGTGTGTGTGTGTGTGTGTGTGTGTGTGTGTGTGTGTGTGTGTGTGTGTGTGTGTGTGTGTGTGTGTGTGTGTGTGTGTGTGTGTGTGTGTGTGTGTGTGTGTGTGTGTGTGTGTGTGTGTGTGTGTAAAAACAAGGGACATGAAGGAAAGAGCTAAAGGAAACTAACTAGCCTACCAATATTAACTCTAACTACCTTATAAATTTACTCCATGAAGACTGCAGGAGGATCAATAGAGAAATAATGCTTGAGATATTACCCATTGGTGAGAAGTGTGAGCTATGTTCCTTGTATATATTTTAGTTTGAAGGTGTTATTTTTAAGTGTATATACAATCTAATAGGGTCCAATCCACAGGGGTGTGAACTTTCCATGTTTGCCCTTGGACTCAAATGCTTTTTCCTAGAGAAGAACCAAGTCTCCTTATCTGAACACCTTGATCTTTGATCTCTTATCAAACAAAATTTTTACTTTAGTTTGGTGCATGCTAAATTTATCAAAATCCTTTTCTCATGCATCTTCCATTTGAAAAATGTCTAATAACCATGAGTTTGCATATTCTTGATCTTCCTCCATATACTCTTGTATGAATATGTAAGTTGGCAGCTTGAGTGTGTTTGTGAATATATGTTCTTGGCCATATACTAGTAATAAGGGAGATGCTTTAAGATATTTCTTGACTCTTTTTCTATTTTCCCAAATGTCATACTTGAGAAGCTTCTATCAAGTTCTAGAGATTTCTTAATGGATTTCATTAAGTTTTTATTTGTTGACTCAGATACTTCATTACGTTGAGAATAATGATTAGATGAAAAATTTAGAGTAATTTTGTTATCATATGCCCATTGTGTCATTTATATGGATATGAATGCTAACCCATTTCCACATACCGAAGAAATTGGAGTCCCAAATTTGGTGCATAAGTTTTATTCTAAAAACTTGATCACTTTTTTTGTTCTACATTGTTTAGTGGCCACTACTTCAGTCCATCTAGTAAAATAATTAGTAACTACTTAGACCATATTTGTGACCTTATGATGAGCTAGTGTTGATTACCCCTATAACATCTAGTCCCCATTGGGCAAAAGGTTTGTCAATCATGACTAGTTGTAAAGGCATTGTTGTCTTTGGATATTTTGTACTAAATATTTAGCATGAATAGAATTCTCTCACATGTTTATGAGCATCTTTGAAGATGGTAGGTCAATAGTAGCTAGCCCTAAGGATTTTTGAGCTATTGTTCTCCCATATGGGTGTCCACTTCCCAACTTCTCATGGAAAATGCTCATTATTATGGTAGCCTCTTTCTTGGAAATACATCTCAGGTATACACCTTCAAAGTTCATTTGGTACATGACTCCATTTTTGATGAGGTAGTGAGTTATTTTAAGTCTTAGAGCTCTCTTCTACTATTTAGTTATCCCTATAGGACAAGTTTCATTAATTATCAAGTGAACAATAGAGTCATACCATTCATTATCTTGGAAACTTTACTAATTGACCTGCATAATACTCAGCTTAGGGATGGTATTGGTAATTATTTGAATCAGACCTTGACACCTTACCAATTTTATAGTTTTCATCTATGTCATATTCCTAAAGGATAGACATCCATTTACCTATTTTCTCTCCAAGTTCACATTGGCTTAGCATTAGTTTAGTGGATGGATTTGGTAAAATGATATCCACTTTGATCCTAAGAATGTAGTGCCTAAATTTTTTGACAACTTTAACTAATGTAAAAGTTTTTTTATCAATTAAAGGATAATTTAACTTAGCTTTTTTCAAATTAGTACTCATAAATGCAATTGGATGGTTAGATCCTTATATTTTCTAACTTGAAATAGTAGAAATAGTGTGGTCAAAGGAAAAAAAAGTTGAGGTAAAATTCCCTTTAAAATTCATAACTTATCAATACTAGAGCTTGACTGATAGCATTTTTGATGTCCTCAAAGGCCTTCTTGGATTCCTCATTTCATGAGACTTTAGCATCCTTCTTCAGCATATCATTCAATGGTTTGACAATCTCTACAAAGCCAAAAATGAATTTTCTCAAAAAGTTTATTTTACCAAAAAATTATTTCAATTATTGTTTACTATTGGGAGGCTCTATCCTTGATATAGATTCCATTCTTTCAAGATCTATGGAAATTCCATCTTAGTGATAATGATTTAATAATTTTGGGAATATTAGTGTATTATTCCTAATTTAGTTAAAGGGTCTAAGTAGTAAAATCAATAAATAAATAGACAATAATTAAGCTACTAATTTGTGTAAATTAATTGTAATTTATAACTTTCTAAAAATAGTAATAAGATATGGAAAATAAAACTTCGCTGGAAACTAATTGATCTATCTAAGATAGAGGCTGGAATTCACTATGCAAGATTGAGACACTATTGTAAACTAAGATCTAAACCTCATTTTTTGATTGGATAGGAGTGCCAAAATTAGATAGGAGTGGCACTAAAATTTTACTTGACCTCTATTGTTGTTGTCTTAAGGATTTGAGCTCTATAGGTTGTATTCGTTATGTCTATGTGACCCTATCTAAAAAAATTTGGTAGATGGAGGTCTGTACAGCTCGTTGAAAAGTATATTTTTTCTTCAAACCCTATCTTCCATTATGATTTGACCAATTTTGAGAAAAAGGGTGTAAGATGCACTAGACATGGATCCACACCCTTTGTGTGGGCACACTGCCTACATACCAATACTTTGAAGAGGTATCAAGCCATATGTAGTTCTCCTATTTGATGTGCTTCATGAAATTATGTGTATGAAGATGCAAAATGCTAAACTATACGTGCTTGAGGTGGCTAGAGACTGGTGTAAATATTTGAATAAGCTTGAAGTGTGTTGGCTAGTTGTATGCAGAGAATAGTGAAGATTACTTGAGTAGTCTTTCTTGTATTCTTGTTTGCTTAGTGATAATTTCCAACCCTTTCTAAATGATCTTTAAATGGCTTTTTATAGGGATCTATTAGTCATGGCTTGAATGTACTCATGTTAGGATGAGAAGGAGGATGAGGAATTAGAATAAATTGATCATTGGGGCCCAAAATGGATGTGGATAATAGTGTTAAAAGTAGACAAGAGTGGCACCGATGTTATAGTCCTAGTGTAGTACTATTATCTTGAGTAGACAAGACCTAGCAGGATGGATATATCATGGAAAGAAGGTTTTGGATCAACTAGGATCAAGTATGAAGGGTTACAAATGATTGGAAATCAATTTAAAAATGCCTATGAGGGTTGTGAGAGCAAGCAAGAGGGACCTATGGGTTAGGTGTCATTAGCCATGCTCAAGTTACTAATTTTTTCATTTTATATGACTAGATTCCCCCCCTTTATTATAATGATGTAGCAAATTGAAATACTAACATAAAGGAAAATTAGAAAGTGTACTTGAAATTACCTATAAGGGTGAATCTCATGAAGCTGTGTGATGTTGGGTGCTCATATAGAGAGCATGCTATGAAGTATAAATATGCAAAAGAAAAAAAAAGTATATTAGTTATTATTAGATAAGTTATATCTAAAATAAGAATGTACAAATTTATGTAAGAGAGAGAGGAATAGAAAGTAATGAATACACTTCATTGGGTATGCAAACCAATACATAAATAGAGTTGAGTGATGTTGAGTAATTCTGAGTAATGTTGTACCAAGAGTAATATCATGAACAGAGCTAAGTGCTCAATTCCCCAAAAGTGGCTCAAGAATGCAAATGTTGGCCCTTTGGCTCCATCATCACCTAATATGTGAAGATAGGTGATCACACATGTGTTGATCAATGTTGGACTATATGTCTAATCCCTTTGAATAGGTGGCTTAAGATAACAAAGGTTAGCTAGTCCTTTGGCTCCAACATTGCCTTATGAAGTGAAGCTATGAACTGATATTGGTATGAAATGTATGTCATATGAGATGGATCTTGAAGCCCATGAGTGTACTATGATCTAGCAATGTTGGCATGGATAGTTAAATGTATGCTATAAACTAGGCCACTCTTGGCCACTTTGAATGATGGAGATTAGGCTTGTATGAAATCCACTCTGAAACTGGTCCACTAGGCTTATATTAAAGCCATTTGAGAACTTAGGAATGTGGAATTTAGGCTTGTATTAAATCCATTCCAAAATGATTACAACCACCTACAAATGAAATAAGGCACATAACCACTAAGAATGCCTATGTAATGTTGAACTCATAAAGAAAAGAAAATAAATGTGTTGTACACATTACACCCAATCACTGGTGTCTAAAACATGGATTTTGATCTAGAAGTCATACCAACTACCATGTCAAAACTTGGAAGTGAGATCCATCATACCATGCATGATACCCCCTATATATATTCTCTAAGCAAAGGTGTACTAAAAACTATTGATTTTGAACTATTCTAGCTATGCAAAAGTGTAGTTGAACCTACTTCTAGAAAGTCTAGTTTTTTATGTTTAGATAGGAACACCAAAATTGGACACTAGTGGTACCAGTGTTGTAGTCCAAGTTGGGCATTATTGACTTGATCCAAATTTGGTCACAGTTATGGTATTCTCACCATCTACTTGGTCTATTTTGATTGTTTTGATGTCTAGTTATTATTTTGGGTGTGTTAAATGTTGCTTTTTTTACTGTTAAGAGCTCTGATCTCTATGAAAAAAACCCTATTTTTTGTCCCCTATTATGAGGGTAGGAATGAAGACCCTACAATGACTACCCTCAGAATAAAGAGCCCTTCAATTGTGTTATGCTACAAAGACACATGATATAACAATGATAATTGACAAGATATATCAAGATATAACATAATTTGTATTGAGATATTGTTAGATCAATAGGGGTATGCCTAGATAGATATAATAATGTAATAGTATGTGCAATGTACTAAATTGAAACTAGAAGTCTGGTTAGTTATTAGTTAGAGGGATGGACCATGATTTCCATCATGGTATCTAAGAAATCAAGATAAATGCATGATGTGGATCATGGCATTGTAAATAATAAGAAGAAAACAAGCAACAAGCACACAAGGCAAGAATCAAGAATCATACAAGGGTGGCCAAGGGGCTAAGAAAACAAGGGACATGGGCACATGTCAATCATACTAGAAGATAAGCATACAAGGAATGTTTAAATACCACATACACATATAATTAAAAAAATAAAAGATGGTATGGAAGCCACAATCACATATAAAAGTACAAGAAAGGGGCATTAGCAAATGTCCAAAGGTACACACAAGACATAGAAGAAAAGTACATTGGAAAATGCCCTAAGGCACATCTTGGAGGCAAAATAGTAACTAAAAAATGCAATTAAATCTAGCTATGCAAAGAAAGAAAGGAAAACATGTAAAAATTGTAAATGCAATCACATCTAACTAATCAAAATAAGAATGTGAAATTATGCAAGACATGATAATACAAGACTAGGTGTATGCTAAGAGATACACAAGTTTTATATACTAGTGAGTGTTAATAGAGTAATATTTGTAAGCTAGAAAATAATGTACATCAACATGATAACTAGAGTGTGTGGTCTATGAATGGCATAACCTGGATGGTGTAGTCATATGTAAGATGCACCCAGTGGGTATGTATATTGATGTATGTCTCAATGTAGAAGTAGGATTCCCATTCAATGGGTAGAGTGAAGCAATCAAAGAGTTGGATGTCACTACACACACTCAAAAGAGATCAAGTGAAGCATGGTAATGTAAATAAATTAACAAATAATAGCATAAAATAGAAAATGTAAGTCTAGCATAGTAGTAGAAATTTAAAGCATGGATGATGCATACAATTGAAATGTTTTTTTGTGTTTTTGAATTATTTTCATGTTTTTGGATTTTGATATATTTGAATGTTTTTGAATTTTGGATATGTTTGGGCTATGTACAATAAAGCAATAGAAACTATGTACAGGTAATTTTTTAAAAATTATGTACAATACAATGTGTGAAATGAAATGCTAGACATGGAATCTACGTAAATGCATAATATTCATTGGATTTTTGAGTTTCTTTCCTTCAAGTGAGGCTAGAAGATACACTTTAAGGATAATATTTTTGCTAATAATGTATGGACCTATCCAATTTAGTTTGAATATTCCTTTGGTTTCTTCTTTAGCATTGACATTTCAAATATTTTCTATGAGAATGAGATCATTAACTTTGAATTCTCTTTCATGAAGTCATTTGTTGTAGGATCATTGTATATGTTGTTGGTAGATTCTAAGATGTTTTGCTACTTGAATTTATGTATGGTCTAACTTCTTGAGTTGATGTAGATGTTCTTCATGATACTAGTTATCAATGATAATACCTTTAAGGGAGATACAAAGAGATGGGATTTCTAATTCCAATGGTAAAATTGCATCTATGCCATATACAAGTGAAAAAGGAGTGGTTCCTATGCATGTGTAGATACTTGTGTGATATGCCCATAATGCAAAGACTAGTTGATTGTGTGAATCATCTCCAAATTTGGTCTTTGTTATGCTCAAAATGTTGTTGATGGTTTTATTGGTGGCTTCACTAAATGATTTAACAATTTTGGGAATATTGGTGTATTATTCCTAATTTAGTTAAAGGGTCTGAGTAGTAAAACTAGTAAATAAATAGACAATAATCAAACTATTGATTTGTATAAATTAATTGTAATTTATAACTTTCTAAAAATAGTAATAAGAGATGAAAAATAAGACTTAGCTAGAAACTGATTGATTTGACTGAGACAGAGGCTAGAATTCACTATGTAGGATTGGGACACTATCATAAACTAAGATATGAACTTCATTTTATGATTAGATAGGATCACTAGAACTAGACAAGAGTGGTACTAGTGTTATAGTATACCTTTTCCACTATTTTCCTAAGGATCTATGATTTCTTCATTTTGGTTGTTATGTCTGTGTGACCCTTTCTATGAAATTTCAGCAACTGAAAGTCTATTGAGATCCATGTAGAGTAAATTATATCTTCAAACCCTATTTTCCATTATGCTTTGACCAATTTTAAGAAACATGGGGGGGGGGGGAGGTGGTGGGGGGTTAGTGTGTGTAAGATTCACTAGACATGGATCCACACCCCTTGTGTGTGTATGCTACCTATATACCAATACTTCGAAGAGGGATCAAGCCATATGTATTCTCCCACTTGATGTGCTTTGTGAAATTATGTGTATGAAGATACAAAGTAATAAAATAGATTTACTTGAGGTATAAAGGGACTGGTGTAAACATTTGAATAAGTGTGTAAGTGTGTTGACTATTTGTATGTAGAGAATAGGGAAGATTGCTTGAGTAGTCTTGCTTGTATTCTTGCTTGCTTAGTGATAATTGTCACTCTTTTCCAAATGATCTTTGAGTGGGCTTTTATAGTGATATATTGGTCATAGGTTGAATGTACTCGTACTAGGCTGATAAGGAGAAGGATAGGGAACTAGAATAAATTGACAATAGGGACCAAAAATAGACTTGGACAATAGTATCAAAAGTAGACAAGATAGGCACTGATGCGGCTTTAGTCCTAGTGTGGAACTATTGTCCTAAGTAGATGGGATTTAGGGGGATGGATCTGTCATAAAAATAGGGGTCTAGTTCAGTTAGGATCAAGTCTAAAATGCTATATATGATTGGGAATTAGTGACAAGATGCCTATGAGGGTCATAAGATTAAGAAAGATGGACTTGTGGCTTGGATGTCATTATCCATGCTCAAGTTACCATTTTTTGCATTTTATATGACTATAGATAACATGGCCTAACAATTTACCTTCAGTAACACAAAAAATGCTCTTGTTAAGGCTAATGGAGATCCCATACCTTTCATACCTTTCAAATACCTATTATAAATACATGAAATGGTCCTCATTATTTTTTGAGAAAATAGTTAGATCATCCATGTAAATTATGATACACTTACCAATTAAGACTTGGAATGCATGGTCCATGGCCCTTTGAAAAGTGGCTCATGCATTTATTAGTCCAAAAGGAATTCTCTTGTATGCAAAGGTGCCAGGATTAGTTTTGAATGTTGTCTTCATTATGTCTATCTTGTCTACCCCTGGTTGTATCTTTAAAAACCATCAAGAAAGGACATCAAGGCTAAACCTAAAAAAATATGAATTCCTTGGTCAAAAGAGGGGATAGGATAATTATCCTTTTCATATTCTTTATTTAGATTTTTAAAGTTAGTACATAGTCTAATTTCACCATTATTTTTTCTAACTATAACCAAATTGGTAACCCAAGTAAAGTGCCTAATAGGAAATACAATTTTGACATCTAACAATCTCTTGACTTCTTTGAAGATCATGGATTATAAGATAGGATTCAATAGCCTTTGTTTTTGCCTTAAGGATTTGACATTTTATTTGAGAGGTATAGTATGGGTGATGACTCTTGGGTCAAAGATATTTAAGTCATCATAAGACCAAGATATGACATCTTTATATTTTTCCAACAGCTCCTTGGCTTTCTTGTTCTCAATGCTAGTGTAGGCCTTTCCAATGTTAACCAGTTGAGGTTGATCTTGAGGTCCAAGATCAATTGCATTGTAATATTTTCCACTTAATTTGGGAATATTAGAAAATTCAACTAGCTTATCTTTGTCAAATAACCTTTCCAAGGCAATCATCCCTTTGGGGATTTTTTTCCATTTAGCTAAATGACATTACAATCAAACTTGCCTTCTCTAAACACACTTTCGTTAGCCTCATCAATGATTTGAGCCTCAAATGCTCCTGAACTAGTAATTAAGTTTAGGATTTTTTGGTCATCACTAAAGAATTGTAGATGGTTTACATTATCTGGTATAAAAGGGTAAGGTATCAACTCAATTCTAAATTTTGGTGAATCTTGGTCAAGCATGAGATTAGTTGTAGTAAAGGCAAGCTCATTAGTAGTTTAATTTTCTTCCCTAGGGATAGAAACAATATTGAAGGCATCAAAATATTCTACTAGGTCTTAGACTCTAGATTTGTACATCTTGAGCTATGATAGTTTGCACTGATACTTGCTTCTTAATTGATTTATTACTAGTTTTGAATCACCTTAAACTAGTAGTTCTTGACTCTTTTTTTAAGGCAAATTGTAAACCTAAGACGAGGGCCCCATATTTTACAAGGTTATTAGTGCAAGGGAAATGGAGTATATAAGAATCATGACATTTTTTACCAATAGTGTCTATTAGGATAATGCCTACTCCAAATGTACCTTTTACACCTAGCCCCATCAAAATATAACTTCCATAACCTAGGCACAAAATTAGAAGCCTTAGGATCACATACCTTGGTAGTTTCTAGGTGAAAAATATTAAGTTAGAATCAATTATGTTGACTCTATAATTGATATCATTATACTCAATAATCATATGTTTCATTCTTGGCTCCCTTTCAACACTAATTTAGTTGGGAACTCCCTTCCAAGGCAGCCATAGGTGTGAATGGTCTATGGACATATATTTATTTAAAGCCTTTGTCTATTCTATGCTTAATAGTAGTCCATATGAAACAAAGATATTTACCACTTGGATATCTATAAATTATTGGACCCTTGGCTTAAAATCCAATTGCATGTGGACATTTAACAATTCTCTAACCATCTTAAGCCTAGACTCATATAATTGGGTGACAACCCTATTAGACTTAATGGGTGTCAAATTAAGCTACTTACAAACACCTAAATGCATGATATTTTTAGAGGCACTAGAATCTAACAAACAGTTACGAAAGTTCTTGTTAAACATTCTAACTATATGTAAGAAGGGTGGGGACTCTATTTTAGGTTTATACATAGCTATGTTGGCATTATCAGTATTGGGCATCTTACTAGATTTATTAGACAAGGATTCTAATAATAGATCCCTTTGCTCTGTGATTTGTGTCAATTTATGCAAGGTAATCTTATCTTTGATTTTTGTCATGTCCTCTATAATATTATAACCAGTCCTATTGGAAGAATTGGAAGTATAAGCACTAGGCTTGGAAATACTCCCCTTTAGAGGCTCTGGATTATTATCTGAAGTGGTATCCAGAGGAGTACCAAGGTTGTTTAGAGGAGAATTAGTTAAAATATGCCTCTATTCTCTATTCCTTAGAGGATATGTCTTTTTTAAGAACTACTAGAAAGCATGAACTTCTTTAAGAACATCATCGATTTCATTGTCTTCTTGGAAAGGGAAATCAAACATTTCCATTATGAAGGTCTAGTCAGTAGGCTTCGATCCTGAAGTACCTACACCATTATCTTTGTTAGGTACTACCTCAAAGGTATCCAACTCTTCTTGAATTGCTTCAAAAGAATTACAAAACTCAATGCAATCAATCTCACCATGATTAGACTTACAATAGACTCTACAATAATCAAGCAAGACAATATCAGTAAGATTAAAATCTATGGAAACTATCATTATTAAACCTTTTATTGGGCCTATTCAACCTTTGGAAAGAGAAGTTTCTACAAGAATATTCTCTAGTATTACAAACTTGTTTTTACAGCTAAAGGAAGTGAGTACTTAGTTTTTGGACCATTTTTAGAATGGACTCATTCTCACTTTTAGGGGTTTCTGAATTATAAATCTTTATTTTATTAGTACTATTGGTTGGTACTAAGGCCCTTTGACCATTTGCATTAAATCAATTATTAGAAGGGTGATTCAAGAACCCCAAATTTTGGTTAGGAGCAACATGTCTTAGAGGCAATTGGTTCATATTTTGGAACTGGTTGGGAGCATGCACATTATAGTTACTATTAGGAAAGACATTCAAGGTTGGAATATGCATATTTACATTGGGAACAGAGTAGGCCATCTAAAATTAAGCTTACATTTGGCCATTAATGATCATAACCTCATCATAAGCTAAAGTAGTGTGTTCATTGACCTATAGCCCTCTTTATGAATACTAAAACCATAGGATCAAGAGCATCTTTATATATTTCTAAAGCCAATGCATAATCAAGTTTATTAGGGTTAATGGTTTTGTTGTACATCCTCTAGAACCTAGAATTGAAAGCTCTTATAGGTTCATTGGCATCCCTTTTCAAGGTGGTAAAGTATTTGTACAAAACATAGGGGCTAATTATTTTTCCAAACTGGTCAATAAATATGTTGTTAAACTCATTCCAAGTGGAAATGCAATTGTCAAGAAGATTAAGGAACCACTCATATGCATCATCTTTAAATGTAAAAGAGAACAACCTACATGATACATCCTCATGAGTTATATTTAACAATCTCAATATATCCTTAAATGATTTAACATATTTTTCTATTGCTACAATACCACTAGGACTAAAAGTTGGAAAATATTTTTTAGTATTATGAGCAAGGTCATGAATTAGACCTTGTACATTGATATGGGAGCTTCCTAACTAGGCAATATCTTGATGAAGGCTAAATGCACAAGTACCTTAGAATGGTGAAGTTGGTAAAGACTTTGAATGCCTACATCTACCTTTATCTTTTATGGCTCTCCTTTGGATTTCTAACTCAAGTAGAGGCTCTCTTATCTTAGAGTGTGACCTTATCTAGATTCTTGGTATTTCTATCTTGATAACTTTGGATCCTATTTGAGATATGATGTCTCAAACCAACCTTTACAAATAATAGGGCTTAGATTTACAAAATAAACTAATTTTACAAAGATATATGTAGAAAAAAAGGGCATCAACTTTAACTAAGTTAAAATATGTACAAAATTACATAAATATGGTTAATATTTACAATTCTAAGCCCAAATGAAACTAGATTTTTCAATCTTTGGTCAAAACAAGCTATTCTAACTTCAAAAATTATGGATTCTCATATCTTAAGCTATATTTACTAGAACTAAACATCAAACCTCAAATAACTTTGATCTTTGTCTAAAGGAAGTACAAATCTAGGTCAAAGACCACAAAGATCAATGATCTTTATGCTTTTGAGTAAATAGTTACTCAAATGTGTAAAGATAACACCAACCAATAATCAAAATACACTAAGACTAGAAAAGATTCAACAAATTAACAAAGATGCCTTCCTTCTAGAACTAGTGGAGCTCATCCTATCAATGACCCTAAGTGTATCACAGATGATCTTAGTGTTTAAAGAACACTTCTCATTTTAGAATTCTAAGAATTCAGAGCATGAGTAGAAAATTTTAGTAATCTATTTATCTATGGTGAAGTAGACATGGAGAAAATTAAACTATTCCATGAATTCATATTGATTGGTGGTTGGGAGCCACTGTGGTCCTTAATCTATGCAAATTTTGAAGAATCTATGTTGATGTTAGTGAACTATGATCAAAGTTTTAAACAAAATCTTAACATAAGTGAATATTTATAATGGGATCTAAACTAGAGTGATTTTGTTAAAAAATAAGCAAAAAGAAGGGTAGAGCATAAATAAAGTATGTGATTGTTGATTTTTGCCTCAAATATCATGACAAGGTTTTAATTTCAACTAAACATGTATTTAACCAATATATAATGTGAAATAGCAGATGCTCAAATCCCACCATACACCAAGTGAATATCTAAGGAAAGCATAAAAGAATGCAAGTATGAACTAACTTTGCCTTAAAGGTTTACTACTGCATTCAAATAACATTTGCACATCTTAATGTATATAAAATAAAATGAATTAAAGTCTAATAACATATAACTAATCTAGCATCAACACAAATTAACAACCCTATATCAAAGATGCACATGCAAAATTCATAAAAGCCATTCAAATTCAAAACTTAGAACAAGAAATTGAGAGAAAATCCATGTAAAAATTGATACAAACTAATTTGGGCAAACTTTTTAGTATTCCTTGATTATATTAATTTCTCAAAAGTATACAAGTTTTAGTTAGAAATTCCCTCCCTTAGAAAATGGTAATACTGCATTTTATAAAAGACTTAGGTAGTATATCAGCTACTCATAAAATATAAATGTATAAGAGATAAGGATAGTTGTCCTTTTTACAAAGTTCTAAAATACATTTTTAATTCTAAAGTGGACATATCTATAGGCAAATATGCTAACAAACTATCATATGCCTTTACAAAAGAATATTCCACTTCCAAATATTACAAGGCTTTACATAGAAAAGAATATCATTAATTATTTGGTGGGCCCTAGGATAAAGGGTTCCCTTGTTGTTCCTGAAGAATCATCATGGCCCTTTGATTTTGCTCACTAACTAGTTCCAAATCAATAGCTGAATTTAAGAGACAATCATGTTCTCGATCATCCCTATCATTTTTTGCCATGGCCTCCTTGATGCTCCTATGTTTATCAATCTTTTCCTTAGCAATAAATATCATGCCAATGACTTGGCTATTATCACCTCAAAATTGGCCTTCATTCTTGTTCTTCAATTTTTACATTACAAAATTGGCTCTGTGATTATACTCATCATCATCAATGATGCCTAAGGAGCTATATTTTATAGTGTTGGCTATCATAGTGCCAAGGAGTTGTTTGATTCTAGTTATCAGCTCCTCATCATCCTTTAGAAGTTACTCTAAGCCTTTTGAACAAGTACTCAAATTTTGGATTTTATTAACAACTATCCCCAATATTATGTTCAAGTGGGCTAGGCTAATGGTTTTGAAGCCTGAAATCCTACCCTCAATTAGTATGTTGATAAGTTACTTCATTTTATCTTTTAAATTATGACATTGGGCCATTAGTCCTTTGGCTATTTCACTTTGCTGAGTCAATGCATCTTGCCTCAGCTTAATTGACTTCAAGGTTTTGAACATTTCATAAAAAGATACTTCAAACATTTTTATCATTGCCTTTGGGACTGACAAGATATCCTGTGTCTCTAAATTCTCTTTTTCTTTCCCCAAGTTCTCCATCCTCTACTTCATACCTCTAATACCTGCTTTGAGCTGAGATGAATGAGCATCATCTAGTCCTACTATGTCCTCCTTATGAATTAGGTGTTCACTAGGTTTTTGACCTCCAATGGGAGTTAAACCAATAAATGGTTCAACCTTCTAAAATGTGAACTCCTCATTTCCAACCATGTTCTTTTTGGTGGTTACCCTTTCTAATCTTGTTGTTTCTAGATTGAACTCCACACTAACTGATGATTCTCTAACTTTTGGAGGTTCAAGGATCTCCATCTATGTATTACTTGAGGCTCCCAAAGTGTTCATCTATATACCACTTGATCTTTTAAAGGCAATTATTCTTCTCTCTTCCTCTTCTTTCATCAAATCCAATATACATGGCCTAACCTCATCATAAACATCAATGTGAACTATTTGGGCCATGGCCCATAAATGATGCATTGCTGGGATCTTTTAGATTTTCCCATAAACAAACCATTCATGGATGATTGGACCATGAATTAGATATTCATCACTAAACAAGTTGACTTAACTCATAGGGTGAGTGAGATTCAGTTTAGGCTTCTTCTTATTAGCTATAACCAATTCCAATTCAATGTTCCTCTTATGTAGGGGTGTAACTAGAACCATGTCCAAAGTAACCTCTTTCCCCTTATCTTGTTTTGCTTCCTCAACCTAGGCTTGGGGTTCCTCAGCTTGTTCTTCTTCTTCAGCTAACCCATATGCCTAAGCAAGTACTTTAATGGCATCATCTACTATTTCACCAGGTTCTAATGTAATTGTATCCAAGAACTCTATCAGAGACTTTGGCCTTTCAGGTGGGGCTAAAGATGATCCTCCACTAATTCTATCTTATAGTTTCTCCTTCTCAGTTCCTTATGCAAATTCTACTTGTCTCTATTGTGTTATAGCTTGTGTTTATTTTGGAAGGGGCCTAGAGGATGTTCAAGCAACAAGTGATATTGTAGGGGCTCCTTTTACCATATTTCTCCTAGTGGATTCTCATCTCTAGCCAACCTATGTTCCATCTCGATGTTATGATTCTTAAACTTGGATAATAATTTTGGTAAACCTAAGGCCTTTATATATAATATGTCTTAGGGATAAAGTTTATGTTTATATGCCCTATTAATTCTCTTGACTTTAAATTGTTTGGTGATCCTTTCATTAGGGTCCAAGTGCCTCAGTTCATCTAATTATAGGTTGAAAGATTCCATGTGCCTTGCTAAAATATTCACATGTTCTCAATTATGTTTTACCATTATATTGATGGTCAAAGGGAAGGGGTGGAGGATTCCTTTCCTTTTCTCCTTCCAAAATCCAGCTATACCATGAAGAAGCTAGTACACAATCTCTTGTTCTACCAATTTAGTGGGCACATATATTGGTAACCTATATGGTTTTGTCAAAGTCCCTGTTATCCTTATTATTGTGCAATCTGGATAGAACCAGATGTCTCAAATTAACTTTACATACTTATTGATTATGGGTCTAACCCTATTTATGGGAATCCCTATGATAGCTTCTACTAGAGTTGGATAAATACAATCACAAATGAACTGTATGTTATGCCCATACTTGAATGTGTATCTTAGAATAATGATGTGAAATAATTTGTTTCCCATCAGGTGGCGTAGTCTTAATGGCAGGGATCTTGGTGGTGGCTAATAATGCATCTAGTAGATAGGACATCATGAAGAAATGGCCACCTGTATTCTTATTTATAGCTAAGAATTGTTGCTTAAGATAAATGTTAATAATTTCACCAATTGAGGGAGTGAGTCCTTTACTACCATTAAATAGACATAAGACACCCAACTTTTATTGACATAGGTTGTGGAAGAGGCTTCAGATAACCTATTAAACAAAGTAATGATTATCCAAATCCCCTCCCTAAATTAGACAATTGGGATCTTCCCTATGGGTTCCTAGATTACTTGGTTCTTGGTAAGTGGTCATGGGCAAAGGACTATGTTTAATCTATTCTTACCAGTCTATTCCTTAACAGTGGGTAAGTCTATTTGGGGTTCACATAGTTTGTATTAGGTTTCAAAATCAAGAGGGTAAATATATGTAATATTTATAAAACTATGCTTATAAATTATCCAATCTTGTTTAATCCTACAATCATTAAAAATAGGAGCAAGGACATTGATGCAATGTAATACCTCAGGATTTACTGCAACATGGTGGAGACTAGCCATTTTGATGGAGACTAGGTCTTTGTATCTCTGATTGATGGTGGCATTCATTTTTGATGACTTGCATCTCCTCAATAGTCTAGAAAATCTCAAACCAGTTCTTATTCCCAGTGTTTAATTCCATAGTATCTAGGTCTAAATGCTTCAAGACTCTTCCTTCACTATTTGAAGCTAGATACAACTTAGTTTCATCTCTTTGTTGTTATCTCTGAGCTACTATGTCTATGAAACTTGTAAAAAGATCACTAGTGGATTTCAAGTAGCCTCTAGGTCAATTTTTTCTCACTTAGATTCTAATTGAACTCTTCTTGGCTTAATTGTGATTAATCTGAGTTCAAATTAGTTATTTTTATATAGATACTAAGGATTATCTAAAGTTTTAATGGTGATGCTTGTTTTGAGTTAGGCTCATTCATGTCTCAGATTTGATTTAGACTTTTTTCTTTATATCTTTTCCTTTTTGAGCACACAAAATCTTTAGTTTTGTCATTTTATGCTTGTGTGGCACCTATGTGGCATCCGTTTGGTAACTTTTGTAGAATTTTTCACAAATTCCTTAAAGGAACTAGCCATTGTCCTTTGAAAATATTCCTTTTCCTTCATGCCATTGGATCTTTGCTTATATATCAATGTAGGCTATTGATCATGGTCCCCAGTCTTGAGAGTCATTGATTTCTTTCATATCAAGCCCTGTGGTTGTGCCACTTGGCACATTAATGGGCCCTATAGGATTTTTATTATATGTAGTGAACACATGCTTGCCACATGTCGATAATATGGGTCTTTGGAGGTTTGTTGGATAGTCTTTAGTAACTACACTTCATCTAATCACCTCTCATGAGAGAGCATGGACTATTGATCATAATCTCAATAAATGCATGCCATTGGTCTGGTAGATTAAATGTTTTAGATTTGTTGGATCTTTTTACTCCATCTTATCATCCTCCATGATAAAGTGAGAGTCATTGATCCTATAAAGAGAATGAACTTTAATTAGCATTGAGATAGGAAGGAACTTAGGTCAAATTCTTTAGGCTAAGATTTATTTCGTATTAATACACATGTCATAAACTTTAGGCTAAAATATTTTAAGTTAAGTTTTCAAAACATATATAAAGGAACCTAGGCTAAATATTTTATGCTAAAGTTTGCGTCATGTTGATGAATGTGATGTAAACTTTAGATTTAAAATATTTAAGCTAAGTCTTAGAATACACCTAAAGGGGGCCCAAATAGTAAGTGGTCTTAATGTAGGGTTTTACCCTAGGATTTTATAGTGTTGATAAACACGATGAAAATTTAGGTTAAAAATTTTAAAGTTAAGTTTTGGAATAGATATTTCTAGTTGAGGTAATTTAAGTCCTTGGCCTAAGGTTTATTATGTTAACAAATACAATTAGAACCTTAAGATAAATACTTGGATTAGATCTATTACTGCAAATATTAAACCACAAGTTTATTTTATCATTAAAGTTAAAAAATATCCCAAGCATTTGAATATATTTTAAGGGGTCCCTTGATTTGTAATATCAACAACAAAATTTAGCCATGTTTACAAAGCACATTCATATGCCTAAGCAATTTATTTGATGATATTAAATTTTATGGCCTCATGGATGTCAATAATGGCCTCGTGGGGGTTAAATGATGGTTACAAGAATGTCAAATTTATGTTTGTGAATTATTGGGTTTGATGAGATTAAAATTGATGGCCTCTAGGACATCAATAATGGCCTTTCAAATGTCAAATGATGGTTGTGAGAACATCAATTTTAAGTTCATGAATTCCATTTGGTCCACTGATCTTGGATTTAATACTCTACATCTGATCAGCTTGTCAATTAAGTGTGGATCATCAATTAAGAAATGGGAAGATGTACATCATTAGTTCCTACAATAATAAAAATTAGATCAAACTAACTTGGGACCATGTCATAAAAATTAGACTAGGAAAAAAGCCTAAGTATATAAGCATAATAAAATAAGTCCCTTCAGATATTATAGTCATAACCTATAGTTTTAGCCTAATGTTTTATTGTATTAAAAAATAAAATGAACCTTAGGCTAAAACTGTAGGTTATGACTATAATATCTGAAGGGACTTATTTTATTATGCTTATATACGTAGGCTTTTTTCTTAGTCTAATTTTTATGACATGGTACCTTAAGATAAAAACTTAGGTTAAGTCTAAATTATAATTCACATGGCCCCTTTTAACATTAAGATTGAATGCGTGAGTGTTATGTGGCTAATCCATAGGCATTCTTAACTCTTAAATTTTTAACACCACATTTTCTCCATCAGATCCACTTTGTGTGAGTAACCACAAACCATCGATCTTGATCTGGGTACTTGCACTTGATTGGCTTAAGATTGTAATGTAAAAAGGGATCCATTTAAACTTGAGGATGATCTCACAGTATTCGATCATAAGTCTCGCTTAAGCATGGATCATCAATCATGATCTTGGTGATCATACGGGATTGGTTTGATAGATCAAGGCTTCTAAGTTCATCAAGCCTCTTATTTACTATCATATCTTCCTCTACAGTGAAGTGAGAGCCATTGGATCTACAAAGAAGTGAGGTGATTAAGTTAAGATGTGAGTCAATATAGGAACTTAAGCTAAAATTTTAAGACTAAGGTCTTGTTTGTGTTAACAAACATGAATGGGGCCTTAGTATTAAGAATTTAGACTAAGTGTATAACAAAGGGGAGCAAGATAGGGAAATAAAATACCATACAAACATATACATTAGGCCTAGTTAAAACACAGGGAATAAAAGAGGGAAAATAAAAGGGGACCAAGTATGGATTTTATGATAAGGTTTGGTCTATTTAAAAATATGACCAAGAGTTAGCACAAAAATTAGGCTTAAGTCCAAAGTTAATTCATGATGTTCTCGCCAAATCTATTCCTACCAAAATTCAAAATTGAACCAAGGGTCTAAACTAGGGTTTATTAAAAAAGGATTTTAGGACATGATCCCAACTATGAGATCTTATATACCAAAGGCTGGAAACACCCTGAATGAGGATAATACCATGAACATCCTAGTATGATCCATTAAAAGGATCTCCATGAAACCTATAACTTAAGGCATGAAATTCAATTATTAGCAACATTAGGAAAATTTAGAGAAAATCTATGGATAAATGGGCCAATTTCATCAAGCATGGATGATCTTGAAATTCTAAATTTGTGAAAAACAAATCAGGTTTTTAGTGTTAAGTTTCAAAGTGATCACAAGGGTCCCTATTTTTCAAAAATGAGGGTATTTTGACATCAACAAGATCCAAACTAATACTTTTTCCACCACTAAAATTCTCATTAAAACCTTCACTATGATGTATTATAATGGTACAACTAACTTCCCTAACATTCCATCTGGAAACTAGATGGTTTAGTCAATCCTCTAGTTCAATAATTTTAACACAATGACCTTCCTAAAAATTACCTTAGCCATTTCATCAATGCTAAGCAATCTCCCACTGATTCACCTCAATATTTTATCAAAAGATGGAAATATTTTGCCCACAAGGTTGACCATAACATGACTAATGATAATATATTTAAAATCTTTATAATTGATTTAACCCCTTTACATTAATATAAGGTTTGAAATTTTGCCCCTCAAATGCTTAACAAAGCTCTTAACCAATCCAAGCATCAAGACTTCCTCATGAGGTAATTTGAACCTAATATGAATTTCTTTAAGGGTATTTTCAAACTTCTACTAATGACTTCACTAAAAATACTCCTCAAACTAATCCAGGAGTTGTCAAAGCTAAGATTCCCCCATGTTCTCACATACCACTAATTGTGCAATAAATGAAACAATTCTTAGTGCCCTTTAAACCCTTATCCCAATAATCCTCCTAAATGGTATGGTCCTAATCAATTTTGTTATTTTCATGCTAACATTGGTCATTCCCATGAAACTTGTAGAGGTATTACCAAATTTGTTGTCTCTTATATGCTTGGTGATTCCTTCAATCACAAATCCATGATCCAAATCCGATGTTAAGAATACAACACCACTTCTCAAAATCAAAAATATCCCAAAGATTCTTTTCGTAATAACAAAAAATATTTCCCCACATCTACCACTCAAAAAATACCAAGTATGTTTGTGCTATTGACTCCAACTATGACCAATATTACAACTCTCAATATGTTAATATATCTAAGGTTAACTATCATCACAAACCATCTCACAAAGATCCTATCACCAAACTTTAGAAACCATATTTAGAAGAGTAACTTCTAAAATATACTACAACCACTCATGTGGCTTTAGAAGCTAGTGAGTAACCATCTCCTTATTGTGAACCCCCAACCACTTTTTTTCCTTCAAAATCTAACTTACCTTCTAAGCATTACACTGGTTTTTCTTCTAGATCATATTATAAATTATTAGAAGATCTCAACTCTATGCCTTGGAAGATTTCCCTTATGGAATTAGTTTGTACTTACCCCAATCATCATAATTTCCTCATGCAACAATTAAAAGAAATTGATGACCCATCTTCTATTGAAAATGAACCACCTTCTCTTAAGCCTTAACCTACCAACATGCATACCATCAAATCCATTTGTCCTTATTCAAAACCTTCCATTGAATTCATTGAAGAAGACATCAATAATGACAATATCCTTTTTCATGTCATTGACCAACCCCTATTCTTTAAAATAGACATTAATACAACCATTCTTCATAATGTTTTGATAGATGAAGGGTATGACATTAATGTGGCATCTTTATGTCTCATCTAACAATTTGGATATAATTAGGATCATCTCAATCAAACCTACCTAACCTATCTATATTTGATAAAAATCATCAAAAGCCACTTAGTTATATTTATATTCCTCTTACAATCTAACCTAAGAGTGTGCTAACTAAGCTTATGGTCCTTGATTTACCCCTATCTTACAACATACTCCTAGGTCAACCTTGAACTCATAAAATGAGGGCTATCGCCTCTTTCGGTAGCCAATGTATCAACTTCCTTCATAACAAACACTAGTATACACATTAGGATGATCCCAACCCTTGGAGTATTCAACTTACCAATCCAAAATCTTAATATCACATTCCCACCATTCTAACAATCAACAATGATGCCTTACCTAAATTCATTAATATTAATCTAGATTTACAGGTTACTCTTGTTGATACAGATGATGATGAACCTAATGACTTAAAACATACTTGCAACACTATTGAGATACCTCCTTACGTATCAGAGTGGTTTCTTCCTTATTTATTACCTCATGATATAAATATCCCTCTCATTGATGAGATCACTAATTTACCCCTCCATACAATACTCAGGATGCTTCTTACCCAGAAGATGCCTTCATATGTAATGATTATGGAGTGGCCAAATTACTCCAAGATCTGTTAACCATATCTCCATGCAAATTAAATGATCTAGGAATATCCCCTTCTAAAAATCCCCCTAAATCTCAAGCATGTATAACTTATCCAACCTATGATGATAACTACATCATGGCCCAAGCTCAATCCCACGACTTGGATGTTCAACATTATCAGTAAACTTTATCCCAAATACATGCTTTCAACTGTGATGTTCATACCATTTCTACTGATTTTGAATTAACTCTTAAAGGTCATGTACCTCTTGTTAATATCCACTTACTAATACTCCTTGAGTGATAGAACAATCCCACCTTTAAAACATATATAAATTCCTACATCTTATACACCACCTACATTTTCTTTCCCTATCAATGAAATTAATGACAAATCAATATCATCTGATCAACCTATCTCCCTACTTATGAGATTACATTAGATGCCAAGGCCATAGATGTATGTCAAATAAATTATGAATACAATCACCATGGTAATTAAATTATTGACCTCAAAGTAGATGTTGAGTATTATGGTCCTCTTCCCACTTTGCCTAGTGATGAAGCCATTCTTTAATTGTTTTATGCTCAAGAACCTCAACTTCCTTAGAAAAATCACAAACTCTATAATTTCAAAAACAAATCCCCTTGTTTCAACAACTTCATCTCTTGCATCAACCCTAAATCAAATTCAATTTCATATTTACCTAATGCACCATATCATTTCCAAAATGGCAATGTTATGCTTATCAAATAAACTACCCAAATCAAATATGGTACTCCATCATGCCCTCAACCAATTACAGGCTCTTATGAACTCACATCAAATGAACATGATAAATTTAGATTATTCTTTGATAAATATCATAATATGTTTGCTTGGTCATATGAGTACATGCCTCATATTGATCTTAGCATCATGGTGCACAATATTATCACTTACCTTGACACCAAACCCACGAGATAAAAGCAACAAAAATTTCAACTTGATGAGATAAATAAATTACCAAACTTCTTGATGCTCAATTTATCAAACCCATGCAGTATTCTAAATGGGTTTCTAACATAGTCCCTATTCAAAATAAGGTCACCATGGTCACTCACATTTACGTTTATTTTTGTAATCTTAGTCTTGATTATCCCAAGTATAATTTCCCTCTATTTTCAATAGATGGGATCATCAATTACATAATTTGTTATGAAATGTTGTCTCTTATGGATGGTTTCTTAGGTTATACCCAAATTCACATTTCCCCCAAAGACTAACATAAGACAACTTGCACCACAGAATGGGACATCTATTTCTATGTTAAAATGCCCTTTGACCTTAAAATTTTTGGAGCTACCTATCAACAAGTAATGACTCACATATTTCATGATCTTATTCACAAGATTGTATAGACCTATGTGGATGATCTCATTTTCAAATCTAAAATCTTCATGACTCATCTTTCTGATATTGTCATCATTTGTGATCATCTCCTTAAATATAAAGTTAGACTAAATCCCACCAAATGTGTTTTTGGTGTCGCATCTAGAAAACTACTTAGATTCATAGAATCTCCTAGTGTCATCGATGTCAATCCTTCCAAGATCAATTATATCATCAACATGCCCATCCCTTGATCCATTCTAGACATTTTCACTTACATTGGTAAACTTAGGGAAATTAGATAATTCATTCCTAAAATGGCTTACCATATCTATTCTATCAATTCTCTTCTTAATAAAGGTAATGTCTTACAATTGATAGATCCCTATCAAAAATCATTTGATAATATGAAAGAATCATTACTTTACCCACCTACTCTTTGTTCACCTTCAAATGATCAACCGTTGAACTTGTATACCTCTTCTACACCCATATTAGTTGGGGAAATGCTTTCCCAATAAGATGATACGAAAATGGAATATGCCATATACTACATCATCTAAGGACTCATTGATTATGATAAACATTATACAAAATTTTAATGTGATTACCTTGCCATATATTTTACCACTGAAAAACTTTAACATTATATGCTTTATCAAACCACTTACATTATTGTTCATTCTAATCCCTTTCATCACTTATCCAAATCCTTTCTTTATGGAGATAGAATTGGTAAGTGGAAGGTCTTTATCATGCAATTTTATCTCTAAATTATTACCCCAAATTTTATCAAAGGGTAAATCATTGTTGATCAAATTGCTACAGCTCCTGTGCCATCTACCAATCACCTTCAAGTTAGTCTTCCCAATGATAATATTTTATGCATTAAAGGTCTCAACTAAGCCATATATCTTAAATATTAATTCCATAACTTCACTATATAGCTTGAAATAATTAAACATGAAGAGTCCTCTATCTTCTTTGATACTACTAAACCAAAAGTAGTCATAGAATAACTTCTTGAAATTCATGTTGATTTACATGAATATACTTGGACCCTTCATTTTGATGGTGATAAATGCCTTCAAGGAGCTATGTCTAGGTTTTATCCTTATGATCCCTCTTGGAAAATTTATTCCATTGTCATTTCACCTCACATTTGATGTCACTAACAACATGGTGGAGTACGAAGCTTTAATCTTATGCATATGAGAAGACCTTGATATAGATATCACATATTTACATGCTTTAGGTGACTCCCAACTCATTTTCCTCAAATTCCATCATGATTATCAATTAAAAAGTGAGAATATCATTTATTATCATCAAATAATAACTACCATCACTAAATATTTCACTTCTTTTACCATAGAGCCTATCCTTTGAGATCAAAATGATATTGTTGATTCACTCACTTTTTTAGCATCTATTTTTCATCCACACTAAGTTATTATCAATCCTAATTTTCTTATCCAAATAATAGGATACCCATATTCTATTAAAACAAAATATTTTATCATATACCGCATTGAATATGTCATCATTCAACAAATCCCATGGTATAAAGATATTATTCAATTTTTAGAACACCAAACTTATGCTCTGAACCTCAATTCCCATGAACAAAGTTGCATTCATAAATAAACTTTTAAGTATGTATTTTGATATAAAATACTATATTATCACAATGCTAAAGGTACATTTCTTCATTTTATTATTCAATAATAGGTTCCTCCTCTTCTAAAATAAGCACATGGGGGCATTTACAATGGCCACTATAGTAGACATACTACAACACACAAATGCCTATGTATGGGATACTTTTGTACCACTGTTGAAAATTATGCTATAAAATTTGATAAAAAGTGTAATCCTTACCAAATTCATGATGATCTAATTCATACACCTCTATTTGAGCTTTAAATCATAGAATCTCCCTAGCCATTCTCATTCTGGGGATTAGATCTCATATGCAAATTAACTCACTCTCAAGATGGACATGTCTATATTATCACAACCACATAATATTTTACCAAATTGGTCAAGGATATGTCCCTTATCAATGTCACCAGCACCATCATCTCCAAATTTATTCTAAATCAAATCATTTTTCTTTGGTATGCCTCATACTATCATTTTATATAATGATGGTAACTTCAAAAATAAAAATGTCAAACAACTATGTACTAAATTTAAAATAAATCACAAATTTTACATACCCTATCATCTATAATGTAATATCCAAGATTAGGCCACTAAAAAAATTCTTCATAAATTTTTATAATAGATAATTTATGATACCCACATGGATTGGAATCTTCATCTCTATCCTGCTCTTTGAGCCTATCACACTAGCATATGCATTGCTACTAGGGCAATGCCATTTTATCTTCATGGTATCATACTAGATGAATAATTATGTGAATATTTCCTCCATTATTTTTACCTCCTTGATGAACACTATCTTTTTGATTTATAACATAATCACCAATACAAAGTTTATATTGCGAAACAATATAATAAATGAGTTAAAGTTTGCACTTTTAATATTGGTGATCTTGTTTTTAAATTAGATGACACTCATGATAAAGAAGTTAAATACACCCAAAAATGGTGAATCCCTTATTTATTCAAAGACATTCTTGATCCACGCACATATCACCTTCAAACTAATGAAGTCCATATTCTAAAATAACCCACCAATGCACAATTACTCAAGAAATATTTTGCATAAATCCTTCCCTTATTTTCATACTTTATATATCCTATCTATATAACACTTTTTATAGGACACTTACGTGGGTCTCACACTCTGTATCATATCTCCCTTCTCACAAACCTTAGTCCTTCCTTCTAGTCTTTTGGTTTCCCTTTTTCTCATGAGTTTTATTATAAAACCATAGATAGGACCCGATCTTCCTCATGATTTCCTTTTGTTTTCTTTGTTTTCATCTTTTTTACATACTTTTTGGCAACCCTTGGGTTTTTATTTTGTGATTTAGAGTGTAAGACCATGGATAGACATATCCTTCCTCACAAATTCCATGTTTATCCAATTTACTTTTTGCATGCTTTGTTTATCCCCATGGGTTTCTCTTTTGTGAGTTGCATTATAAAACCATGAATAGGACTTGGCCTTCCTCATAGAATAACCATATTTTCAATCAATGTTTCTTTCCTAGAATGTTTTTTCTATGGTTATAAGTTTTTGTTCCTTATTCTCAACTTTAGCTTTTTTCTTCTTTTGTAGATAAAATTTTCACAACAAATTATGTTATCATGTTTTCCTACATTTCCTTCATTCTTATGATAAGGAATCACACTCTATTATCATTATATCCATTTTTTCTCCCTTTGTCACATTTTCTATGATTTGGAGTAGTTTAGATTGTTTCATATCTCATTCCTCTTTATTTCCTTTCCCTTTGCTCTACATTAGATAAAATAAGGTTGAAGTCAAGATAACACTTTTATTTCACCTAAATCAACAAGACTTTTAGACACCATGCTCTCTGAACTCTCTCTCTTAGCAACCAAGTTCCGAGTATTCAAATGAAATTCATCTTTAGAACCCATGATTGGTATTTCGAATCCATATGGAGGAAGAATATAAAAATGCATCAAGGAAGTTAAAAGCCAAATCATTTTAAACAAAATGAAATGATATACAAAAGGTAACATACAAATTTCAAAAGTCAAAATCACATCAAAAGTCATGATTACAAGCACATCTCTTATCTCTAATTGAAGATCAAACCATATAGTTAGCCTCACAATAGACCCAGGGTCTATTGGGGTGTGGTATGCTTGTAGATTGGAATAGTATAATTTAACAAAATCTAAGGTACTACCTACTTTATCATGTAAGTGCCTAATATTCATAGTAGACTATTAACTCTGTAAGGGATCCTGAGGAATGAGGAACATGTTGTGGGAAGGTAGGTATATTTTACTTTTCATGAATATATCCTTCATGGGATGATTTACATAATTCATTTATTGACCTAATATTTGTGTGGCTAATAAAAGTTCTTTAGAGTCCCTACTATTGAAATTCTTCTTATTCTAACAAACCTAATTTGAGTGTTTTGAATTAGATAAAGAGTTCCTCTACCTTGGTTTTCCCTTCATTATCCCCTCCACCCATTTTATTTACCCCCTTGACATGCAAGTGTGATTATAAATTTTTTCCATTCTTCTATATTCCCTCTTATTCACATATTAAAAACATGTTACCCCTACTTTGTTTTAGTTTTATCTATCTTTAGAATAAAAAAATATGCTTGGAAAATTATGGATTATCTTCTTTATATCATGGCTCTACAACTCTATATGTGGTTTGATTTATTTTACCATTTTATATTATTATACCACCCCTTATTATAAACACCTGAGTCTATTTATACTTTCATTTATTTTTTCCATTGTTGAGTGAGGTTGGTTTGTTACTTCTCACTCACCAATGTTGATTCCCCTTTTATGCACCATTTTTTTCCATTGATGATGGAGTAACGATTGTTACTTCTTATTCATCAATTTTTTTTTACCATTTTTACTTATCCATCTTATTTTTAGTAAGGATTGTTAATGCTTTCACATTGATGTTTGATTATGAGTTTTTGACATGTATCCATGGTTTCACTTGGTGAGTTTGCCTTTCTTACATCAAGTTTACTTGTTTGAGTTTTTAGGTCTTTAGTAGCTTGGGATTTTCAGTTATCTAATTTAATCTAAATTTTTTTAATTTTTTATTTGGTCTAACATAACACTAGTCACCCCTTCTTCCCAAATTTCAAAGTACATCCCATCTGCATAACATCAGTTATCTTGGCTTTCTTGTGTTTGTTTGTGTTTTCTTTAGTTTGGTATCCTTGGGTTTGTCAAAAGTAGTATATGTGCCTTACATGATCAAAACTACAAACACAATAAATAACCATATAATGATAAAGTTAATTCAAGGTATGTATGAATTACATTTAATTTTTTAGCTATTTGCCTTTTAGTCATTAAATTTTACCTTTATTATTTTAAAATACTATAAATATTTTTTAGATTTAGCATTATTTGTGTTAGGGTGTGTTCGCATTATTAATTATATACTAATGTAAATATTGTTAGTTAAAATAATAATATGTAAATAGTTTTTGTGTGGTATATTATAGTGATCCGGGCAACAATTTAGGTGATAATTCAGGGGATGGGTCTATCCCAATTAATGACAGAACTTTCGAGAGCCATAACTTTTGCATCGTAGCTCCAATTGACTCATCGTTTAAACCGTTGGAAAGATAAGAAAGAGAAGAAAATGGTGAGATGGAATTGAGATCTGATAAATGAATTTTGACCCCATAAAACCCAATGTAAGTACCCAAAATTTCAATTTTAGTAGTGCAGTCTAAAAATAGTAAGTTTCTAAAAATAGTAATTCCTCAAATTTTGTATTGTTGTAAATCATGGAAGTCGAACCAATTCATCTCCCTCGATATTAGTGACCTTCCAAATCCTCCCCCCACCTTAAAAACATGTATAAATGAATATGTAACCTAAAATGGAAATTAGACATCTCTTCTCAGAGATAAGCATATGTTTGGGTCTGTAAATTTGATCAATAAAACACTCTTCTCAGAGATAGCATTATTTGAATTATTTTATTCTTGTTTCTTGAATTATATTTCAACTAAAGATTTCAAGTTTTAGATCAATGGTATCAAATTGGTTTGTCTTTAGAGTGTATGATCTTGAGGATGAGGTTAGATTATAAGAAGCTTGGGGGGAAAATAGAACCAATAGGCTATCCACTTAATTGCTCCAAATGACTTCAAATGGTGGATAAAACTGAGACATCCAATCCTTTCAAGGAAATGGTGAATAAATCCATCCAATAGTAGCAAGTGTAGATGCTACAAAAATTCACTCAAATTCTCCAACAAATCTTGATGGGAAATTATGGCTCCTCATCTACACCCTCACATCCTTTCAGTGTCCCAACACCCTCCAAGATTCAGGTGAATTTTGATATCCCTACATTTGAAGGAAAAATCAATGCTGATGTAGTAGAAAATTAGTTGGATCAATTGTCATCTTATTTTTATGTAAATAAATTCACTGATAAAGACAAGATCACTTTTGCTTTTTTGAAAGCATCATTGCCTGTTAAAACTTAGTGGGAAGTATACAAAAAGATATTAAGTGAATATGATATTGGCCTTGAGATAGAACCTACATGGGATGATTTCATAGAAGCTATAAAGGAAGAATACTACCCCATTACAGCATATAATGATCTGTATATAGAGTGGTAACAACTTCACCAAGGTAAGGAACAGTCTGTTCAAGATTATATTGAGATTTTTCATTCTCTATCTACGAGATTGGGCATCCAAGAAAGTGAGAAACAAAAGGTTCTCAAATACCATGGTGGACTAAAATGGTACATATGGGGAGAAATAGAACTCTTCAATTTGGAAACCCTTGGTGAAGCATACAAGTTCATAGTAGCAGAAGCATGGAAGAATGAATACGAAGAGTCAGCCTTCAAAATGGAAAAGTGATAAAGAAGTTCAAACACAAGGACAAAATTGGAAGCAAGGAAAGACTGGGTATTGGTGTGATTATCACAAATCTAGAACTCACTCCAAATAATAATGTCAAGCCATCAAGTCCCTACTTTCTGAGTCACAATCCTCAACATCCACTTCTTTACCTCATACAAACCCTACAGTCGAAGAGGTTGAAGTAGAGATTATAGATGCTGAGCCCGAAGCCATTATTTCTTCATCACAGACCCATGAGGAGAGGCTAAATGACAAGGAAAGGTTGTTTCACTCTAAATAATGGGTGAAAGGTAAGCCTCTACATTTCATTCTTGATAGTGGAAGTCAAAATAATTTAATCTTTGCTAATGTTTTGAAAAGCCTAAATCTATCCATGAAGCCTCACCTAAATCCACATAGTATTGGATGGTTGAGTCCAGTGAGAAACCTTCATGTCACCCACCAATGTCTTCTTTCATATGCAATGAAACCTTTCCAAGATGAGGTCTTATTTGATGTGGTCAATCTAGACGTTTATGATATACTCTTTGGTCAACCACTCATGTATGATCAACATGACATCTATGAATCAAGAAATTGAAGGATTACTCTCACTCTTGGAACATAGTGCTATAGGTTACTAGAGGTACCACCTTCTACATTTGTCTCTCTAATTAGTGCCAAGAAATTTGTTCTCATGGTGGTCAAGCCACAAGAATACAAAAGGACTGATGTTACAACCCTAACTACAAAAACAACACAACAATATAAGAAAATATATATCAAGATGAATAAGTTCATGGCCTTCCATCCATAGACTGATGGTCAGATAGAAATGGTGAACAATCGATCCCTGCACAGTTCCATAAATCACAGTCCATTCTAAGTTTGCATCAAGAATCAAATCAAAGTATAATTGCCACACTTGATGACAAATCTTGATGCAATAGGGACCATTTCTTCTCAAGGAGGGAGGAATGATCTGGGAAACAATTCAGATGACAATACAGGTGATGGGTCTATCCCAATTGATGATGGAACTTTTGGGAGCCATAACTTTTACACTATAGCTCTAATTAACTCATCATTTGCACCATTGGAAAGCTAAGAAAGAGGATAATGTGGTGAGATGGCATTGAGATTTACTTAATGAAGTTTTACCCACAAAATCCAAATGCAATTGCCCCAAATTTCAATTTTAGTAATGCAGTCTAAAAATAGTAAGTTTCTAAAAATAGTAATTCCTCAAATTTTGTATTGTTATAAATCATGGAAGTCAAACCAATTCATCTCCCTCGAGATTGGTAAACTTACACATCCTACCCCCACCTTAAAACATGTATAAATGAAGATGTAACCCAAAATGGAAATCAAACATCTCTTCTCAGAGATAAGCATATGTTTGGGTCTACAAATTTGATCAATAAAACATCTCTTTTTAGAGATAGCATTATTTGAATTATTTTGTTCTTATTTCTTGAATTATATTTCAATCAAAGCTTTTGAGTTTTGGATCATATAGTTATGAATAACAATAGTATTATATGGGGATTTTATATAGTTTGGATGTTGTTTGTGTGAACTAGGAATTTGACTAAGAAGAGGAGATTAGTATGGTTTCAGTGAAAAAGTGCATAAAACAAATTGACAAACAACACACTAAGATAACACCTTCATGCCTAGTTAATATAATGATATTAGTAAATAAATAAATAAAAAACACAACTAAAAAATAATTAAAAACATAAGACTTCCTTCACCTTCCTTGGATGCTCCAAATGCCTTTATAGTATTGGCCTTCTCAATTTTGTGCTCATGAAGTCCTTGGCAATAGAAGTTTGTCAACCTCCATCTCTCCTTGGCACCTTTGGCTTATGGATTGGCTTGTCCTGGAGTTAATTTGTCATGGTAACACTAGTTGATTGAATATTTTAGAACCAATCCCACATTATAACTTTGCACAAATTAAGCCTAGAAATGATGTGGTAAGGCCTCTTATATATAGATTTTGGAGATTGATTAGAATCAACCTAAACCATCCATCCTGAGATAAATATGTGTGGTTGAGGATTAGTTCAATTTTCTAGAATTAATTTTATAATTATCCTCATCATGGCATTGGGAAAAAGGGAAATTAAGAGGCATAGAGGGTATTGATGAGGCATGGAGGGCATGAAACCTGATATTTGTAGCATTTATGACCTAGGGATGTCTTCCCAAGAAATAAGGTCACATGATGATATAGATATTCAATATTCATTTCCAAAACAAATTATTTAACAATTTTCAATGGAATTATTGATTAGGCTCTAATTTGGTTTAATTATCTCTTAAGCATGTTTAAGCACTTTATGCACAAATTACTCAAATTGATCAGAATGCCTTGTTATTATTCTAAAATTTGATTAGATTAGAATTAGAAGGATATATTAGATGTGTTGGATCTATTATCCCATTTAGGATATTACCAACACTAAATAACAAATGCATGTGTCTTATGCAAGAGATTTGATAGGAAAGAGTAGTCCAGAGCACCTAGGTGCAAACATGACATTTTAACTTGAAATGATCTGATCAAAGTTAGCTAGCTCATAAATTTCACTACCCTATTTAGGGATACCCTAGCCAAAATTAGTACTTGAATATATAAATTTTAACTCATTTAATGCATTTGGTGTTTTTAGTCCAAATTGTACACTTTAGGTGGAAATTGGTCAAAAGCCTAATTGGAGGCTATTAGTGGCCAGATTTAGGTGTCTATCATTTACCCTTATTTGGGAAGGCATTTCAAGATATACGAATAGTAACATCTTCTCAAAGAATGAAAAGGTCCTATATGCCTATAACTAAAATGATGATAAACTAACTGTATGATGTCCCCTTGAGGAAATGGTTGGCATAAACAGGTCAACAAATGGTCCCTTGATAAGAAGTGAAATGAGGGGACCAAAGAAAGGAAAGACGATGGGTGAAAACACAATGATATTGAAAAATTAGTCAAAATAATTGAGAATGCAAGTGGGATGGTGTACAATAGTTTTCCCAAAAGTGGTTATAATCATTATACCTTGATAGTGGCAACATGGTATGATAACACAATGATTTGCCCAAAGGTGGTTGTAATCATTAAGAAGATAGAGCTACCCTAGTTAGAATAGACAAACAAGATAATAACATACCCCTGTATGGGTATAAAAATGGAACTGGTGACAATATAATGATTTTCCCAAAGGTGGTTATAATCATTACGAAATGAAAGTGGGATGGTGTACAATGATTTGCCCATAGGCAGTTATAATCACTGGACCTCAATTATAAAAAACATGATAAACTTGGGTAAGGATGATGATAACTCAACACAGAGGGTAATGATGAATTGAAACAACTTACTAGTAGGGAGATACTCATCTGAACTAATAAAGTTTGAAATTCTTTCATGGTTAATTACTCTACTTGGGATATGATTGGGATTGAATCAGGATGTTGATGCTGAAGATATGTTGATGCCACCATTTTTGAATAGACTTCTTGATGATAAATTTTATTGTTACACATGTCATAAGGCATCATGGTATAACATCATGAGGACTTGGCTGAAATATGCATGAGGACTGACTCCCATAATCCAATACTTAATAGAAAATAATGTACCAATGATAGAAACTATGATGACAATGTAAACATATGAATATGAATGGATTTGAGTATAAGTGTGGGCAAGGAATCACCCAATGAACACACATAAATCAAATCAAGGTACTAGTGCTAAAAGTAAATAAATAAGTAGACAAACAAACAAAATAAGTAGAGAAAAATAAATAAACAATGTAATAAAAACCATATGAACATTGCCCCTAGAAAATAGGTGACAAATAAACAAATGAAAAAAATGAGGGAATAGAAGAAAAGGAAGGGGGTGGCTGAGTTGTTTCCATATACACTAGGCAAGTGGATGTTATCTACATAGTTCCATGGGTGTAATATCCAATACATAACATCAGACCAAATTTAGTTCTTCTAGGGAATGGGAAGAATGTGATAACTGATGAAAACAAATAGAATGGATGTGATAGAATAAGAAGAATGGTCTTTAAAAATGGAAAGTGCATGAGAGAAAAGGCCAAAAAAGATGGGGAAAATAAGTGACAAGTGGTTTGCATACAACTTAGTAACGGTTCCCAGAATCCTTAAGGAAAAGAAGTGGTCAAATATTTTTGGTTTTTTCTAATGATTTTACAAATGTTTTTGGAATTTTGGAAGTATCTCAGCTCTATCAAGAATGATGAGACACTAGATGGTTCAATCTAAAAAAATGGGGAGAGCATTCAAACCTAGGTCACTCACAAAATGGCAAGAGTATTCAAACTTAGGTTGTTCATAAAATGGTGAGAGCATTTAAACTTAGGTTACTTGAAAAATGGTGAGAGCATTCAAACTTAGGTTGCTCATAAAATGGTGAGAGAATGACAAGGGGGTGACTAAGCTAAAATCAACAAGTATCAAGTGATGTATACATATTCCTAGAGTAGGACCTCAAGTCACTATATTTCTACCCTACAGTGGAGGAATTCAACTAGTGTAGCAGTCAATTCAAACAAAACAAGCACAGTTGGTAAAAAGGCCCAACATGGTATAGGAAGTGGTAAGTTGGTACATCAAAGATTAATAAATAAATGTTTCCCCTAGTTTTCCCATAGGTGGTTATAACTAAGACACAACATCAATATCAATAGTACTAATGTGCCTAATGGTGGTTATAATTAGTAGAAAGACCGGTGATAAGAAAGGAATAACAAATTAAGGATGCAATTGCTGAAAATTTTATCATACTACTCCAAAATACGATCTCTATCTAAAGTACTTGAAACAACTAATGAAACTAATAAAATTCCTTGGTGCTAAAAATGTGTAACAAATGGAAAAAACCAAGGTCAATGATCTAGGCTTTAGAACATATCTAGTCAATAGAACAAAATGGTAAAATGGCTAAGGCTAAGAGGATGGATAAGAATGATATTTGTACAAAGAAGAATAGTGATAAAATGGCATAATTAAAATGATCCTTATAGACAATACACCTTAGTGCTCAAGCATAGTACCACTTAAGGTGAATAATATTCATTGGCTACGTTTGAGCTGGGAGGAGCCAACCATGAGGTGCATAAAGGAATCATGTTGTTGTTACGGGTGTGTGGGATAAGGAAAAATGGGAGGTGGATATGTTGAAGGATTCTAAGTTCATCTCCATCTAGTGTGGTAAGCCTGTATGCTCCTGATCCATAATCTACAGTGATGATGAAAGGCCATGTCCTGTTGGTTTAAATTTACCTTTATGCTTCTTCTCAACCATGGTATTCTTTTGGTTTTTTTTAAGAACAAGATCACCAAGTTTAAATTTTTTATACTTTACATGATAATTGTAGTGGCCTTTGAGTCAATTATGATATGCCTAAATATTGTTGAGTGTAGCTATGTATTTCTCATCAAGTAGGTCTAGCTCTTGCAGGTGAGCTACTCAATAGTCATGATCATTTAGGATATGATTGAAAGAGATAAATAGTGAAGGCAATTCAAACTCAATGGCAATAATGGCTTTAGTATCATAAACAAGTGAGTATGGAGTGGCTCCTGTGGGGGTATGATAATTGGTACGATATGCCCAAAGGGTAGGGAATATTTGTAGGTACCTATCACGACCAGCATTATTGATAATATTTTTTAAAATATTAAAAATGGTTTTATTTGATGCTTCAGCTTAGCCATTACCTTGAAGGTATTATGCTATACAAAAATGTTGTGTGATGTTATATTTGATACATAGCTAGTCTACATCCTTGTTCTTGAATGATCCTCCATTATTAGATATAATGTTGGAGGGGATATCATAGTGGAAAATGAGATGGTTGAAGATGATTTTGGAAATTTTCTTTCTAGTCATGTAAGTGAGGAGTATAGATTCAACCCACATAGTGAAATACTTAGTGGTGGTAAAGATATGTTTATGGCCATCAGATGAAGTGGGGTTTATCTTCCCAATGACATCAAGTCCCCATGTATCAAATAGTCATGGTGTCAACATCAGTTTTAGAGTTTGGGCTATATCATGAATTAGATTAGCATGCCATTGACATTTCTCATACTTTTTTACATATGTAGTAGCATCTACATCCATTATAATGAGTTCCACATACTCCTTCATAAACTTCTCTTAACACTAGTGTAGATTATGCTAAATTTAAATAATACAGTAGAGTTCTATCAAAACTATGGTGGTAAAGGGTGGATCCAAGTAGAGTATAATGAGTGAAATGATGAATAAAGGATTTAGTTTATTTCTAAGATAGATTAGGTGGTAGAAATTTGTCATGAAGGTAATTATAAAGGTTTGAGTACCAGATAGAATTAGGACCAATAATATCACAAATCATTGCAATGGTTAAAGGTTCTTGAGCTGGTGCTAACAAATTCTTGATGAGAAACTGATACTCTCTAGATATATCTATTTTTCAAATCAAAGAGCCAATAGTAGCCATAGCATATATAGTTCTATTACTATCCCTTGGTATGTGCTCAAACTAAATGTTGGAAATGTATTGCTTAAGAGTGTTGAACATGGCTTTATATATAACTAGCTTGTCATCTTTGGTCTGAAAATGATCTATGACCTGATTGATGCTTAATTGAGAATCACCATAAACTTGGAGATGAGATATGTTTCAATGCACTACCTGTCAATGTCTTGCAACAAGTGTTTCATACTTAGACATGTTTGTACAAGGAAAGATGATTATGAATGATTTAGGGATTAGATCCACTTGTGGTGTAATAAATAAGATGCCTACACTCGATCCATGTGTAGTAAATGAACCATCAAAATATAGCTTTCAATGATTCTCCTTAAGAGGTGTGTCAATGATGACCATTATTGATTCATCAAGGAAATTAGATGTGAGTGGCTTTGTGTCTATAAAAGATGCTTCAACAAGTTGATCTGTAAGAACTTGTCCCTTGATTACCTTCTGATTGACATACTCTATGTCAAACTCACTAAGAAGCATGATCCATTTGGCCATTCTACCTTGTAAAGTTGTTTTAGATAGTAGATATTTGAGTAGATCTACTTTTGAAATGACCATGGTCTTATTATTTAACATGTAATGGTGTAATTTTTGAGCTTTGACGACCATGGCCAACCAATTTTTTTCAATAGGTGCATAGTTATGTTTATATGTGACTAAGGTATGACTTAGGTAGTATATTGCATGATATTTTATATTGTTATCATGTTGAGCCAAAAGTGCCCCCAAGGCATTGTCAATAGCTGATAGATACAATAAGAACAACCTTCCTGGCATAGGAGGTAATAAAATAGGTGGATTATCTAGATAGTCATTTAGTTGTTAAAAGGTTGTTTGGCAGTGGTCATCCTAGTGAAATGAAACTCCATTATTCAAAATATGTGTAAATGGATGACACTTGTCTTTTAACTGAGATATTAAGCATTAGATTGATTGGATCTTGCCCTATAAACTATGCAGTTGCTTCAAATTGGTTGGTGGTGACATCTTTGTTATAGCATGGACTTTAGCTAAATCGACTTCAATACCTCTATGAGACATGATGAAGATAAGTAATTTTATCAAGGTTACACAAAACAAATATTTCTTTGGATTGAGTTTGACTTTGCACTCTCATAATATTTCAAATATCTTATGTAGCACTGTTGGATGGTCAACCCTAGTTTTGGATTTTCCTAATATGTCATCAACATAGTCTTCAACAATATCATGCATCATATCATGAAATATGATAGTCATGGCCCTTTGATATGTAGCTACAACATTCTCAGGACCACATGGAATTACCTGATAATAAAATGTTCCCCATGTAGTGGTGAATGATGTTTTATGTTGGTTTTTTGGTGCTTTTTTGATCTAGTTATATCCTAAAAAGCCATTCATGAGTGAAAGAATTTCATAACCTACTATGGATTCGATGATCATGTCAATATTAAGAACTATAAAGTCATCCGTAGGATAAGATTTGTTGATGTCTTGAAAATCAGTATAGATTTTGATTCCTTCAACCTTTTTGCTAATAGGTACAACATTAGATATCCATTTTGAGTAGTCAATGGAGTAGATACATCGTACTTCTAAGAGTTTTTAAAACTCTTTCTTTACCAAGATAGAAATGCAGGGATGCATCTTGCATAGCTTTTATTTTACTAGTTTGGCGTTAGGATTGACCATAAGGTGGTGTATAACTAAGGTAGGTTCCAAATTTGGCATGTAAGAATAAGCCCATGCAAATATATCTACAAATTATCTCAATAGAGCTGTAAAGACTTCATGTTCCTCCTAAGTGAGGGATGCACCTAATTTTATCCATTTTAAGTCTTATGGAGTCCTAATGTTTACCTTTATTATATATTCAACTAGAAGGGTCAAACCATTATCTAAGATAGAATGCAAAGACTTGAACTATTAGACTATATCAAGGTCCTCTACTAGAACTTGATCTTCAACTTCGCCTAGGCATGATGAATCTAAGTCCCCTAATGGGAGATCTGTCCATGTGACAAAAATATTTAGAAAATCTTGAAGAATCCAATCAAATACTTGTTATTAAACAAAACTAAACTTGGATCCATAGGCAATTTCATCAATGGTGGTCTCTTGGTCTAAATTTGAATAAGAATGAACACCCCAATCTAATGGCACCTGAAACATGTTCTCACCACTAGACTGGCCTTTATCTTTAATTTTTCTCTAGTCAAAAAGCACCTCAAAGAGGTTTTCACTTTGGGAACTCAATGTTTTATTTATTTATTTTTGGTTAAGGGTGTTCACCCTCTCTCCAAAATAAGCTTCAAGATCCAATGTAATTAAGAATCTTGACTCATGATCTCCCAATGGAATGTTGTCCCTAAGGTCTAAACAGTCACAGAATGCCCCATTGGTTTGAAACTCATTGATCATCAAATTAGATTCTTATTGGTCCCAATATATTAGTTATGGATAGTATAATGGAAATGGGTTATGATGAATGACCAGGGTAAGGGTACAAATGGCATTGTTAACAAATAGGTTAGTCTCAGCTAGGTCATCAAAAGTGAGGCTATGATTGGACTCTGCTTCATTGTCAACACCATCATCACTAGCTGCTGGTGATGAAATTCAAATAAGATATTTGGGGATACCCCTAGGTGGTTTAAATCCAAGTCCATAGGGTCTTTTGTATTTAGTCATGGAAATTGGCTTGATGTTTCCTTGTTGATTCGGTCCAAGGCCTCTTCCTTCATAATTTTGATGCCTCATGATCATATTGGGAATAAGATACTTTACACTTTTATAACAATCAGCTTAGTTATCTGTTGATGATTTAAAATTGTACTTGTTCTAACACCAACAATGGGAAGTTTCAAGATGTGGGACTTGCGACTTGAAACAACCTCCAAATTTTTGAGAAGCTAGTTCTTCTTTATATCAAGTGTATACTTGGAAAAGGGATAAGAATTTTAACAAAAACACAAATGCAAGAAAGAAAATCTAACTATGGCGATGTGCCTAAATGTAATTCAACCTTAGTCCTGAGCACAATGAGACTATATGTAAGATTCATTTACATTTAAGAGAAAACAAGTGCATGATCAATGTAAAAGATGGAAATAATAAAAACATAGGCTCACAGCATGGACTACTTTTGTAGTGATATAGAAAATGTCAACAAAGGCATAGGGTTCAATCTTGTTATTTGAATTTTCCAGTCACATAAGAGGCATAGAAACATGTACAATTATATAAACTTTTCAGCTCAATAAAATGATACAAAGGCAAATGACATTTCCAATCATAGCTCTATAAAGTCTAAACTCTTGACAACACAGCCTAGACTATTTTTGCAATGACACAAAAAATATCAACAAAGGCATAGGATTCAATCTTCTCATTAATTCTCCAGTCACATAAGAGGCACAAAAACATGCACAGTTACATAAACCTTCCAATTTAAGAAGATAGAACAAAAGAAAATGATATTTCTCATCATAGCTCTAGAAAGTCTAAACTCTTTATAATAATTCTCCCAAAAAAATCTCTTTGGTCCCTCCTAATGATCCCCTCTGATGATCTCTACACCCTTATTCATAGCCTTGGATTCACTCTAGATTCTCTACTTATTCACAATCTAACAGCCCAATTGAAATCTAACCAAACTGGAAGTGTCTAACAAAAGATATTTTATAGATTTTGAAATTCTTTGTCTTTTGGCAGTTCATTGGCTAAAACAAATTACAGGATGCTTCCTTCACTTAAACGATAGGTAGCACTTAGCTAATTTCTTGAAAATATTCTTATTACTTTAAGAGACACTGGAGGATGACACTTGGTGTGTTTTGTAGCACCTATCGAAGACACACGGCACTTTCTGCATAACTTATACTCTTTTTGCATCTTTGCTTATGATCATTCCGCATTTGACACATGTCGAAATCCACTTCCTCAAAACTTCAACAGTTTAAAATAAAATAAGACTCACAGCATTTCTTAGCTGAGTAACTTTTAGAAGGAGCACAAGGATAAGTGGCAAACTCTGCTGCTTCATCAAAAGATACATGGCAATCTCCACTTTACTCATCTGGGGTTATGTGGTGGTCTTTGCTTCTTTTAGCTAACTTTTTATAAACCTACAGAAGATGACACATGGTAGTCTCCACTTTACTCTATTTATAACATAGAAACAATGGGTCTCATTTCATATTTACACGGACAATGACACCTAGTAGCTTCTGTTTGCCTCAAAAACAACACTTAAGACCCACCACGGTCTTTGCTATATGAGTGAAGCAAAATTGAAGATGATTTGGATCGTGACACGTGGTGGCTTCCACTCTCTTCTACTGGGGTACTGGCATCTTCCATTACTTTTAGAAAAGAATAATTGAGACCTTCCATGATTGCCACTTGGTGCTTTCTACTTGATCCTAATACTTAACTTGTTAAAACCTTTCGCTGAAAAGAGATGAAACGTGGGTGCTGATATGAAAATGTGGATGCTGACACTTGGCATAATCTACTGAGTCATTATGAGATACGTGGCACATTCTGACCAACTCATTGAAAATATGAAAGGTGCCTCAGATGATGACACTTGGTAGTTTTTGCTTGAGAAAGGATGCCTCAAATGATGACACTTGGCAGCTTCCACTTGATTTTGACACTTAGACAAAAATGAAACAAAAGGAAAATAGAGCCCATGCTCTATTTCAAAACTTCACCATCTCGAACCAAATTATGTAGGGATAGTGATCTAGATCATGCACAGCTGAAAATCAGAATGAAACATAGAGTATTTTTTACTCTACAGTTATTGGCAACCCTAAGGACTTTTGAGCCTACTCAAAAAGAACCTACAACTTTTGCATGATCTAAAATCGCTAGAAAACATAGTTTTAACTAAAATGTTTCAAATAGATTATATTTACAGGAATCTCTTCAGGTTCACCTTCCATCATTTCTAGCTCAAACTAATTTTGTTGTTTACACACCCAAATTTTATAAGGGCCAATCCATAATGCTTCAAACTTAGTGTGTTGACCTAGTTTGGCAGCTCTTGCATCCCATTTCAAAACAATTGAGCTTATTTCAAAATGGGGATTTGAAGTCCTTTTATCAAAATAATCTTCAATTATTTTTTGATGCTTTATCAATGAATCATGTGATGCATCCCTCTTTTCTTGAACTTCTAGAAGTTTTGCCAATCTGACCTGCATGGGGCCATTTTCTTTAATTTCAATCTGTTTAATCAGCTAGAGATTAGGAATCTCCAAGATTAGGGGAATTACAGCAGGTTTCCCATATACTAATTTATATGGGGACATTTTGATCACCTATTTAGGCATAATTCTATCAGCCCACTGTGCTAAATTAAGCACTTTATGCCATTCCTTTTGATGATCAACCCCTATTCTTTTGATGAGTCTAATCAGGTTCTTATTAGTTGATTCTACCAAACCATTACCCTGAGGGTAATAATTAGAAGAAGTTGTTAGATAAATTCCATCCTTTAATGAAAATTTAGATACTTTAGACCTTAAAAATGCTTTAGCATTATCTGAAATTATGGTGTGAGGAGCCCCAAAATGAGTAGTGATACTCCCTAGAAAATCTAGGATCACATTTTCTATTGCTTCCTTGAGTGGCACTGCCTCAGTCCATCTGGTGAAATAATCTATGGGTATTAAGATCCATTTTTGACCCATACTAGATACTAGATTTATCATTCCAATGAAGTCAAGACCCCATTGAGCAAAAGGTTCATCCATAATTATAGGACTAAGAGGCATTGCCACATTCCTTCTCATTCCCACATAATATTGACAAGATTGACATTTTTTAACTAGCTAATAACAATTTGTAAATAAAGTAGGCCAAAAATAACCTGCTTCACTTATTTTTATAGCTGTGGTCTTTGCAAAAAAATGTCCACCTGATACTCCATGATGCATTTCATGTAGTATTTTATTAGCCTCATCCTTTTCTACACATCTTAACAATTTTCCATTAGAATTTCTTTTGAAAAGAACCTGTTCAATTAAAACAAATGAACTCCTTGCATCCTAAAGTATATTCTCTTATTTTGAGGGAATTCTCTTGGGTAAATCCCATTTTTCATAAAATGAATCCTATTTGTAACACAAGATTCCTGATCAACTTCTTGTATTCTCAATACAATTTCTTCTTCTGTTCATGAATTTGTCTCTTCAGGTATCATCTTTTCAAGCTCTTGAGCCATATATTGACATAAACCCCTACATATAACTAATTTAGTGGGTTTGACTTATACATCATATTCAAGGATCTTAGTTATCCATTTTGCTCTTTTTTCAGTAATTTCCCCCTCCATGATATATTCTCTGACACTTGGATGTGCTACAAGTATCAAAATTTTACTTCTTGATACTATATCCCTGAACTTTTTGAGAGCTTTACCATAGCATATGCTTGTTTTTCCACAAAGTTATATCTAGTTTCATATTCCCTATGAGTCCTCGAGAAAAAGGCTATTGAATGCTATCCCTCCTATTTATCATCCTTCTATGTTAGGATAGCAATAATACTGAGCTCTCCTCCATATACATACATTACAAAAGGCTTAGAAAAATCTAGGTTTCTAAGTACTAGAGTTGTTGAGATAACTTTGTTAACCTCTTCAAAGGCTTGCCTTTCTTCTACAGTCCACTTTAAAATTAGGTCTTTTTTAGCAAAAGTGTCACTGGTCTTACTAAGCTTGCAAAGTCAGATATGAACCGACTGATGAAATTAATCTTTCCCAAGAAAGATTGAATTACTTTCTTATTTACTAGAAGAGGTAAGTTCATTATAGCTGCCACTCTTTTTGGGTCTATGGAAAGTCCTTCTTTAGATACTATACGTCCCAATAATTTGCCTTGAGGGACAACAAAGATACATTTCTTAGGATTCAAAGATATTCCAAATTCTTGATATTTTTTAAACACAGCTTCTAAATGATCAAAATGATTAGTAGCATTCTTTGAAAAAATAGTAAGATCATCAAGATAAATCAAGATGATTTTATTTATCAATTCCCCAAATGCAACATCCATAACTCTCTAAAAAGTGGCTCCAACATTTGATAGGCCAAATGGCATCTTAGAATATGCAAATGTTCCCCATTTGGTGGTAAAATCAGTCTTGTATTGGTCTTGTTTAGCCAACCAAATCTAATTGTATCCAGAGAAACCATCTAGCAAAGAGAATCTCTCTGATCTAGCCACAGTTTGTAGAATTTGTTCCATGGAGGGCAAGGGATAATGATCCTTCAAAGACACTTTGTTTAGATCTCTAAAATCTACACAAAGTCTTATATCACCATTCTTTTTTTTAACTGGTACCAGATTTGATACCCAAGTTGAGTGTTTGATTGGAAAAAATATTTTAAAATCTAAAAGTTTTTGCAACTCCACCATTAGAGGCTCAATCCTTAGATTCACTAGCCTCTATTTCTGTCTGACAGGTTTAGATCCTTTAGTCAGTTTATTGTGTGTTGAATGATATCTTTATTATATCCATGAAGGTCATCATAGCTCCAGGCTATGACTCTGTCATATTTTTTACATAATTCAATTAGCCTTTCCTTTTCTTCTTAAGCTGTAGAATTTCCAACTTTTAAATTTTTCCCTTCACTCACCTCTATTTCAAAATAATTTTCTTTGTTTTCTTGAAACCTTTTCTTATCTAGGCTTACATCTTCTGGATCAAAAAGGCTCTCTAAAGTGATTAAACCTTTGGGAAGCTTATTATTCTTTAATTGTATAATTTGATCCCCATATGCCTCTTCAATCTTTGGTTGCAATTGATTAGCAAATTCCCCTGATTGTTGCAAGAATAAGAGTACTTGAAAATCATTCTCAAATACTTGCCAATTCTCATCATTATTAAGGATAGTTGGTCTTACTATAATCTTTACTAACTCATTGTTAACTAATAGGCCAGTTGTTGGATAAAATTGTGAACCAATTTGTGCCATCCTATCAGCTTCAAAATTTTGAATCCTAGGAACTACTTCAATATTAAAAGCTTCAAAATCTTCTATTAAGTCCCAAATTATGTGCTTATAGGATTTCATTCTGACATTCTTTGATATTATCTTTTCTCTAATTTGCTTTACTACTAATTCTAAATCTCCTTTTACTATTAGATTCTTTATTCCCTTTTTCTTGGCTAATAGGAGCCCATGTACTAAAGATTCATACTCAGCATCATTATTAATACAAGCAAATTGAAAATAGATAGCCCTTAAAAAAATTTCACCATTTAGAGTGGTAAGACAAATTCCTGCTCCAGCACCATTTTTACTTCTAGCCCCATCAGAATTTAAAGTCCAAATTTCTGAATCCTTTTCAAATCCTTGATTAGTTGGCATTTCTTTCCTTAAGACATTTGGGATTTCATGGTCCTCATCAAAAATAACATAAGTGACATAAGTGCCCAAACTAGTAGAGTTATAATTTTCATTTGGGTCACTATGTGTCATAGCTAACAATTGGTTATTTTCTTTTTTCTGATTATTCTTAGTCCAGTCATCTATCTTAGTTAAATAGAAGGAATCTAGTTTGGATTTGCTTGCCTCTGATGCATTGTTCACTAAGACTGTTGTCTATAGATGAACTATGTCTTTGAGCTTTCTTTTATTAACAGTTCCTTCAGTACATTTGGGCATTCCTTGATTTTGAAGAGCTTCTTGTAATAGTTTCCTTTATTCAGGAATAGCTAATATGTCCCAAATTAATACTTGTGCTAGGGTCATCTTTAGTTGATCCACCACATTCATTGGTCCAAAAGTTTGAATTCTTGAAAGATTAGGATATCTTGTCTTTCTTTGAACTTGTTCAGGAACTTCTTGATTCTACACTGGCTGAAGCATTTCTTGTCTAACAGCTGTGTTTTGATGACATTAAAATGAAGGATTCTCCATAACTTCATTTTTTACAACTTTAGGCTATTCTAGCATTCTTCTCTTGGATCTAGTATAGTAGTCTGATTACACCACTAGTTTCTTGGAAATAGAAGCTTCATTCAAAAATACTGATTATTCATCTTCAACTTATGAGGACAAAACATATTTTAGGGCTATTTCTTCCTCTTGTTGCAAAAACATCCCTTGCATCTAAGCCATTAAGACCAAATTCTACATATCAAAAGACTAGTAGACTTGATTGTCACTGGAACTTGAAAACTAACCATCCATTCTTCTTTGCTCTAACACCTTTTTTGTAGATTACCCATAGGACAATTTCTAGGTGTATGAGCATTATTGCAAGGGAAACACCAGGCATTAGTGTTATCCACATAATTATTTTGCCCTAAAACAATCTCCCTATTTGAATTGGGAGGAATAGTCTGTGAGGGTGTAGGGATTGCAACTAATTGGTTTGCTGGCTGAGGGTTATTTTGCCTCAGAGGACCCTAGTATTGGTTTGGCTGAGATGAAAATCTATTTCCTTGATATCCTTGATATGGAGGCCTAGGGAAAGCATTCTACTATCTTTTTATACTTATCAACTCATTAGAAAATGTCCTTAGGATATTCTTGATATCATCCAACTCAGATGACTAAGTGGGGACAATTTCTTTAGTAGATGATTGAGGATAGGTGTACATAGACACAGGTGGGGCTATAGATTTAGGGGCTTTTTGAGGTAATGGTAATTAAATTTTTGGGAACATGGGCATGGGAGGCCTTGGGGTTAACTTTCCAGCATCTATCAAATTATTCTCAGCTCTAACCGCATAGTCATAAGCCTCAGGCAAAGTGTGTCCTCCAAGTGATTGAATCATAATGGATATATCTGTATTCAAAGCCTTAAGATAAAATATTATAGCCATACCTGGTAATGGTCTAGTTGTAGCAGGGATTCTTTCCCAAGTCTTTTGAAATCTATAATTGAAGTCAGTCATTACTTCTTGTGGTGCCCTTTGAATGGTAATTAATTATTGTAACAAAGAATACTTATCGCCCTTCTCTTTGAATCTTTCAAAGAAAAGATCTCTGAGTTGATCCCATGTAGATATGGTATTTGGGGTCAAAGACCGATACCATTCTAGAGCATTCCCTTTAAAAGAAGCTGCTTATAATCTTATGGCCACATTTTGCTACATGACAACATGTATATCACAGACATCTAATACATCTTGTAGATGTTCCTCAGGTGTTTTAAAGTCTTTCCCACTAAATTTGGGTAGAGATTTTAGGGCATTCATTGGGATAGGGTCCCAAGTGGCTAGGGGTATTGGAAGAATCAATGGACTACCAGTGTTCCAACTCGCATAATTTCATAGGGGTATAGGGGCTCCCATATTTGCTATTGGTATTGGTATAAACTGGTTTACTCTTATTCTTAGACTAGTTACCAAATGTGGCAAAAGAATACCTAGATTTATAGTAGATTGTGATCTGGTTATTGGTCCATAGCTATGACTTCTTGTAGCTCTCTGGTTCATATGATCTTGAATGAAACTTTAAGATTGGTCCCACCGGGCATGTCAAAAACTATTTATGATTTAAAATTGCACTTGTTCTAACACCAACAATGGGAAGTTTCAAGATGTGGGACTTACGACTTGAAATAACCTCCAGATTTTTGAGAAGCTGGTTCTTCTTTATATCAAGTGTATACTAGGAAAAGGGATAGGAATTTTAACAAAAACACAAATGCAAGAAATAAAATCTAACTATGGTGATGCACCTAAATGTAATTCAACCTTAATCCTAAGCACAATGAGACTATATGTAAGATTCATTTACATTTAAGAGCAAACAAGTGCATGATCAATGTAAAAGAGGGAAATAATAGAAACATAGGCTCACAACATAGACTACTTTTGTAGTGATATAGAAAATGTCAACAAATGCACAAGGTTCAATCTTCTTATTTGAATTTTCCAGTCACATAAGAGGCATAGAAACATGCACAATTATATAAACTTTTCAACTCAAGAAAATGAGACAAAGTCAAATGACATTTCCAATCATAGCTCTAGAAAGTCTAAACTCTTGACAACACAGCCTAGACTACTTTTGCAATGACACAAAAATTATCAACAAAGGCATAGGATTCAATTTTCTCATTAATTCTCCAGTCATATAAGAGGCACAGAAATAGGCACAGTTACATAAACCTTCTAATTTAAGAAGATAGAACAAAATCAAATGAAATTCCTCATCACAACTCTAGAAAGTCTAAACTCTTTACAATAATTCTCCCAAAAAATTCTCTCTGGTCCCTCCTGATGATCCCCTTTGATGATCTCTGCACCCTTATTTATAGCCTTGGATTCACTTTAGATTGTCTGCTTGTTCCCAATCTAATGGCCCAACTGAAATCTAACCAAACTAGAAGTGTCTAACAGAAGATATTTTATAGATTCTAAAATGCTTTATCTTTTGGCAGTTCATTGGTTAAAATAGATTGCAGGAGGCTCCCTTCACTTAAACTCTAGGTAACACAGCCAATTTCTTGAAAATCTTCTTATTACTTTAGGAGACATTAGAGGATGACACTTGGCAGGTTCTGCAACACTTATCGAAGACACACGGCACTTTCTGTGTAACTTATACTCTTTTTGTATCTTTGCTTATGAGTGTTCTACCTTTGACACCTATCACAATCTGCTCCCTCAAAACTTCAATAGTTTAAAAGAAAATAAGACCCACAACATTTCTTACCCAAGTAACTTTAAAAGGAGCACAGGGATAGGTGGAAAACTCTGTTGCTTCATCAAAAGACACATGGCAATCTCCGCTTTACTCATCTAGGGTTACATGGTGGTCTTTGATTCTTTTAGCTACTTTTTTAGAAACCTGTAGAAGATGACACATGGCAGTCATTGCTTTACTCTATTTATACCATAGAAACAATGGGTCTCATTTCATATTTACATGGATAACGACACCTAGCAACTTTTGCTTGCCTAAAAAAGAACACTTAAGACCCACCACGGTCTTTGGTATATTAGTGAAGCAAAATTGAAGATAATTCAGATCGTGACACATGGTGGCTTCCACTCTCTTTTGCTAGGGTACGTGGCATCTTTCATCACTTTTAGAGAAGAAAAATTGAGACCTTCCATGATTACCACTTGGTGCTTTCTGCCTGATCCTAATACTTAACCTATTAAAACCTTTCACTAAAAAGAGATGAAATGCGAGTGTCGATATGAAAATGTGGATGCTAACACTTGGTGTGTTCTACTGAGTCATTATGAGATATGTGGCACATTCTGACCAACTCATAGAAAATATGAAAGGTGCCTTAGACAATGACACTTGGTAGTTTCCACTTGGTAAAGGATGCCTCAGATGATGACACTTGGTAGCTTCCACTTGATTTTGACACTTAGACAAAAATGAAACAAAAGGAAAATAGAGCCCATGCTCTATTTCAAAACTTTGCCATCTTGAACCAAATTATGTGGGGACAGTGATTTAGATCATGCACTGATGATAATTAGAATGAAACATAGAGTATTTTTTACTCTACATTATCATTGTATAACCATGATTCATCCCCTTCAATAGGATTTGGTTCTAAGCCAAATGTTGGTACAAATATGATAGGTTCTTTATCTTTGTTCTTTTGTTACCAATGAATGTATGGGGTGACTTTAGGTCACCCAAAGGTCTTCAAATTCTAAGGAAGATTGGAAATATGAAAGGTATCATGGGTTACATACTCCCCTAGTCCATTATCTAGAATGGTGAAGTGATTGGAAGCTTTAGGAGGTGGCATGTGGGAAAGAGAATCCAAGGTATTAGGATCTATGTGATTATCCTATGGTGGATCAATAAGTATTGCCTTTCCTTTATCTTGCTTAGAACTTAGATTCATGTTGTATTAGTAATTGTAGCTTTGAAAACTTAGCCTCAAGATGTTTGCAATGTTCATATGGGCGTAAATCTCCTAGAATATTCACTTCCATCCCTGAGTGGGAGAACATGATACATTAATGAAACATTGATGGGAATACATGAATCTCATGTAACCAAGGCCTACCTAGAAGCATATTATATGACAACTTAATATCAAGCACATGGAAAAGTGTATCATGGGTCAAAGGTCCAATGATAACTAGTAAGTCAATGGTGCCTTGTGATTCTCTTTCTTGATTATCAAGGAAAGGGGTTTTGATAAATTCCAAGAGTTTGATTAGAAGTAGAATCACCATTATCCAATGTTATCTCCCCATTCTCCAACATATTCTTGATTAAATGCTTGATTTGCACACATCTTCATAGATTATGCCCATTGACCTAATGATATTCATAAAATTTATTTTCATGGTACTAATCAGAATAAGGAATGCCTTATGGATAATGCTTTGGTATAGGCATACTAATAGGATTAATAGTGGAAATTTTTTTAAATATAGACTCAATAGGCTCTCGTAGGTCACTAAAGACATGACATGTAGGAAAAATTCTCCTTGGAGGAGGGGTTTACAATGGTAAAGGTTATTGTATTTGATGCACAGGTCTTAGTTGTTATGATTGTGGCATTAGTAGGAGAGGTTTTTGGGTAGGAGTAAGCTAAAAAGGTGGTGTAGATGATTTTTGCACCATTTGGACATGACGTGACTTGATAACTCCATTACCCACAACATTCTTATTATGATTGAATTGTTTTGGTATTTGTTGGTTATTGACATGTGTTAGTTGTGATGTTTTCACGTGAATTGGATGTTGGTTTTGGCCACTTCCCTAATTGGTACTTTGATTTTGATTACTCAATGTAAGCTTGATGATCCCTTTATTAATAAGATCTCACTCAATCAATAAGCCTTTATTGATGATCTCCTTTAAAGTATGTGCACATTGTAGTTCCAGATGATAAGCTATCTCACTATGCAAATTTTTAGTAAACACAATGACTAATTATTTATCTGGTAGATTTTGGGTAAATTTTCTTGTAAGGGCTCTCCATCACTATAGATAACTTGCAAAGCTCTCACCAACTTTTTGCTTTGCTTGTGTTAATTCAACTAATGAAATCTCATGTTCAAGAGTATAAGAGAAGTGTTGCACAAACTTATTAGAAAGATCATCAAAATTTGTTATTGAATTCTTGGGTAACTTTAAGAAACAATCCAAGGCTTGTCCATCCAAGCTCCTTGGAAATAACAAAATAAGGTATATATCACTATATGCCACTAGTTGACATGTGATAAATAACTTTGTTAAATGAGCCTTAGGGCCACCTTTCCCTTTGTATTTTTTGAACTTCAATGGTTCATATCTAGGAGGAAATGGTATCTACAAGTAATCCATCTTGAATGGATAAGAACACATATCATCCTAATTAAACTTTTTAGTCTATTTCCTAGTTTGAATGGCAGCAATTGAATCCTTCATCTATTTTAATTTTTGGGATAAGAAACTAGAAGAAACATTGGTTTGAGGGAGAATATTAGTTTGGATAGATGGTTGGAAGGTCACAAGTGGGACACTTTGACCTGGGTATGATGGAGATATCTATTGGGATATATTGGTTTGGTTGGGAAATAGACTAGGAATATACATGTGTGGATTAAGATGTACTTAGAATTGAACATTTGGTTGTGCAATATTTGAGTTTGGGTTGGTGATAAAGGTTTGACTTGGAGTATTTTTTGGTTGGGATGGAGAGATATAAGTATACTGTGCCTACTATGGTTGAAAAGGGACATGATGCCAACTAATCAAACCTTACTATTGAGTGGAAACTTATAGAACAAGACCCTGTCTCTAAACTTGTGGCATATTTTGAACCGATTATTGTCTAGTAGGTACTTGAGAAACATGGGAGCCTCTTTTTTGTGTGAATCACTATGGGAAAGTAAAATCAAGTTAAGATTAGGCATCTATCACTGACCAATATTTATACATTTTTGACTAGTCACTATTTGGTTTTGGATTGGTACACTAGTTTATGACTGAAGAGGTATGTTTACTATTACCTGGTGAGGTGGAAATAAATTCAAACTTAGCTACATTGGTATAATATATTGTGCCTATTGTTGTATAATACTACTCATCACTTGTTTATGAGTAGGATTCATCGCATTCATATGTTGAGGTGCGAAATTAGTTGTTGGTTGACTACCTAATCTCATAGGTTACACACTTGAGGAAGAAATTGGTTGAGGTTAGGAAATAGGTGGTGAAGTTTGGGGTACAGATTCCCCTATTCCTTGGTATGATGATTAAATCATGGTATTAACTATAGGCCCATGTTGTTGACTAGTTATTTGTGTGTTGGTACCACTTTGATTGGGATTGGATGTTGTTTACACATTGTCCACTATATTTTTCTCATTATTCTATGTAGAAGTAAAAGACACTTCTTCAATAATGGGAATATGTAGCAAGTTGTTTACTAAAGTGTTTTGTATGAATATGTTTGAAGTCTAATTCTCTTGACCAGTTAACTCTTTCAAAACTCTTGTTGAAGGAACTAAGTCAATAAGAGGTTTGCTCACCATGTTCATCTAATTGAAATTACATGCTAGATTTAGGTAGGTTTGATATGATATCTACATTTGATTAAAGTGGTATTCTATGATGTTTTATTTTTTCTCACAAATAATGGTATATAATTGTGCTAGACAAAGGTTCACAAAAGGTACACTCAGATTGGTCTGAAAATGTAGGAACAAATTTGAACTTTATATAAGAGGGTCTATGAAATAATATTTGAAATGTTTTGGGAAACGTAACAATGTTAACCTACCTAAAATATGTGACAAAATGTTCATTTCAAAAACTCTCTAAAGAAAAAATAGTTTCCCACAAATTTGAGAGCATAAAACTATCCTTCTTGACTCAGAATGTTATGGTGCATAGACTCAAAGTGAAAGTGTTAAGCACAAAAGTACTTAAGTCTATTAAGTGGTGATAATGATCATGAGTCTTAAATGGCCTTCAACCCAAATTGGAAATTTAACCTAAGTTCCCTCAAGTTTGGTGCAAATGGTGAATCTACTTAACACATCAACCTTATGAACCTATAAAGGTGAAATTTTAAATTTAGATTATAAATGAAGGACTTAAAAAACTTTGGCAAAGGTCTAGACTCAATTGGGTAGCATAACTATGCCAAAGAGGATGATATGACTCCCAAGTTTTGATGGACTTTGATCAAGACAAATTTGATGACCTCACATAGGAAGCATAATGCCTCTTTATTCAAAGGAAAATGAGGACCATGTGTTTTGGTATGTATCATTTGTTTACACTAAGTTTTGACTTCAAATAATACTTTAATCTAGGACAAAACTCAACTAATTAATCTCTCTTAGACTCTAAACTGACAAGTTTTCTTGGTATTATTGGAATCTATCATTATACTTCATTTGAGAGTATTTTAAATGTTCATCCAAAAGTAAATACAAATTATATAGTAGGGTTTTTACACCCCCCTTCTCTCAAATGATAGTATTATGATATGGAACTTGAGGCACACCTTGCACCAACAATAATTCCATGGCCAGTAGGGATTTGTCTAAGATTTATGAGTTTTTAAATGTTCTAGGGGAATCAATTAAATAATGAATTTCACGTCAAACAATGCAAAATAAAATCATGGATTTTGGGTCTATCACTTAGCTTGTTGTAAAAAGGTCTAATCCTTTTTACAACCACTACATCCTATTGTTTGCTAAATGTAGTGCGATGTCCAATGTGCCACTACATCTCGTGTGAAACTCCAATTAGGATCCAAATGAAATCAATGTCAAGAGATGAAACCCTAGGTCAAAGCTTCCCTAAAGAACTTACAAGAGGTGATGAAGTCCCCCTCACAAGCTAAGTTTGTATAAAATAAAGAAATCATAAAATAGAAAGACTTTAAGGTCATTTTTAAGGTCACCCAAACTTTGATGAGTTTTTAGGGAGTGATTTAGAAGACGTTCTTTCTATGCCTTGGACTAGGCAATTTGAAATAGCAATGGTGATTTTGATTCTAAGGGTTCCCTAAAGGGGACAAATGGAACATCATACACACAACACCCCTCTCTTTGCTAAACAAAATTTGATCAAATAACTATTGAATAAAAAAATGACAAGTGTGTTTAATTTTAAGCCCAAATGAAAGATTTGGTGGTGTTCATTTGACCCCTTGGTCTTAATTTGTAAATTTGAAAGATAACTACAAGATTTAAGCAATAAAACCCTAAATTATTTCATTAAGCACCAAAAATAAGATTCCTAATTCATTTTAAAAGAATGCCAAAGATGTCTTAATATCATGTTTTAAGAAGTTCCAAGTCTGTTGGTTACCTGTCTACCCTTAAGACATCACCCCAAAAGCAAATATGTTATATTAGAAACATTTTAAATATATTTTCAAAATTTTGTGAAAATTATATGAAACTTGAAGCTAAACTAATGTCAAATTTTAAAAATTTAGGAGAAAACACATGGTTTTAAAAAAAATCATCTAAAATGGAGTTTGTATGACCCCAAACCAAGCCTTTTAAAATGGCCTATTAGCTATTGGGTTTGTGTTTTTAAGAAAAAAATAGTGACCAACATTGGTTATATAACCAATGATAGTTACACTTACTAACTAATGATAGTTATCTAATTGATAACGATTATACCAATAGTGACCAATGATAGATATGCCAATTGATGATAGTTTTACTAATCGATGACAGTTACTGTGTAAACCTATGACAAAGAAAAATGGCAAAAAAAAGTTATAAACTCAAAATACAAGTGTTTTAATGATCCAAATGAAGATTTTAAAGTTGTATAATGATCTTCTTCATGTGTGGGATGCATTTGGTCCCATTGAGTATGTCATTATGTGAACTAAGAATTTGAATAAGAAGAAGAGATTAGTATGGTGTTAAACAAATTGACAAAGAACACACTAAGTGAACACCTTTATGCCTAGTTAATAGGGTGAGCTTAGTAACAAAACAAATTAAAAACACAAATAAAAAGTAAGGAAAAACACAAGAATTATTTCACCTTCCTTGGATGCTCCAAATACCTTTTTAGTAGTGTCCTACTTGGTTTTGTGCTCATGAAGTCCTTGCCAATGGAAGCTTGTCTACCTCCATCTCTCCTTGGCACCTTTGGCTTGTGACTTGGCTTGACTTGGAATCAATTTGGCATGGTAACACTAGTTTCTTTAAGCCTTTGGAACCAATCCTACATTATAACTTTTCATAAATTAAGATTAGAAATGATGTGGTAAGGTCTCCTATTTATAGATTTTTGAGATTAATCAGAATCAACCTAAACCATCCATCTTGAGATGAAGATGTGTGGTTGAGTATTAATTCAAATTTTTGGAATTAATTTTATAATTATCCTTATCATGGCATTGGAAAAAGTAGAAATTAAGAGGCATGGATGGTATTAATGAGGCATGGAAGGAATGAATCCTGATATTTGTGGCATTTATGGCCTAGGGATATCTTCCCAAGAAATGAGGTCACCTGATGATGCAGATATTCAATATTCATTTTCAAAGAAAATTATTCAATAATTTTCCATGGAATTATTGATTAAGCTCTAATTTGGTTTAGTTAGATCTTAATCATGTTTAATCACTTTGTGCACAAATTACTCAAATTGATCAAAATGCCTTATTATTGTTTCAAAATTTGATAAGATTGAATTGGAAGGTGATGTTAGATGTGTTGGATCCATTATCCCATTTAGGATTTTACCAATACTAAATAACAAAGGCACATGTCTCTTTCAATATATTTGATAGGAAAGAGCAATATAGAGCACCTCAATGTAAAATTGGTATTTTGACTCAGAATGATCTGATCAAAGCTAGCTAGATTATATATTACACTACCCCATTTAGGGATACTCTAGCCAAAATCAGCACTTGAATATATCAACTTCAACTCATTTAATTCATTTTAGCATTTTTAGGCCAAATTGTGCACTTTAGGTGTAAATTGGTCAAAAGCTTGATTAGAGGTTATTGGTGGCCAGATTTAGGTGTCTATAGTTTGTTGAGTGTTTATAGAGATATTAGGATCCCCATATATGTATTATGTACTCCTGTATAAGTTCTTTGTAAATTTTTGTATGAATTCAATTGAAGAAGAAAGTAATAGAATATTATTATTTTGTGTATTCATTATCTGAGAATATTTCCTAAGTGTTTTCTATTTAGATTATAAACTAGAATCAATATCTGGTATCAGAGTAAGAATGTTATAATGAGAGTATTTGGAGGTATGTTCACTTGAGGATGTAATTAAATTACTTAGATGTTCTCATAAAATAATTATATATCACATATAATAATAAAATTTGAGAGATCACACAGCAATAATGGAGAGTAGAGCAAAATACTAGATAATATAGCAAAGCCACTTCAAGGGGGAAACCTCCACAACAATGTACCAAGAGTAGAATAATTAATATGATGATCAAATACTAACCACTACCTTATATATTTAGTCTAATTATCCATATTTATTCCATAGGATGACCTAACTAATAACATAGAGAAATGTAACAAGAATATATAAAAGGTATGTAAGCCACAAGTTAGCCACACATATCCCAAGACACACCAAAGGTTAAGGGCATAGAGTGCCCCTCCCATTAAAAATAATGTTTTCCTCAATGTTGAGTCATATTTAGATGTTGTTTCACAAAGGGTTCATCCTTCCAAGTGGCATCTTCATAGGGTAGATTATTCCATTTGATCAAGTACTCCTTAATGTCTCTAGACTGTAGCTACTTAGTTCACATTTGAAGGATCACCTCAAGACCAAGAATAACTCTTCCTTCCTCATCCAATTTTGGTAACTTAGTTTAAGTAGTAACTTTACGTGCATTGACTTTCTTTATCCATGATACATTAAATAATGTATGTATGTGATTGGAAGAAGGAAACTCTAGCTTATAGGCCACACTACCAGTTTTCTATAAGATCTAATAAGGCCCATAATACTTAGGGGATAGATTGTTATCCTTTTTCTATTACTTCAGGGACATCTTTTTATATGGCTATAAGTGAAAAAATACCCAATCACCAATGTCAAAATGCCTATCATGTCTATGTCGATCTACCTATTGTTTCATGTGGTTCTGGACCATGCCTAAATTTTCATGCAAACTGGCAAGGACCTCTTATTCATGGTGAATATGTTCTTCAAATACAAGAACCTTAGGATGGAACTTTAAGGTTGAAGTGATGGATGGAGGGTGGTATCCATATAGTGATAGAAAAGGAGATGTTTTGGAAGAACTATGAACAAAAGTATTATACCATCATTTAGTAAGTGCCAACCAATGAATCTATTTATCATATTTATCAAAAACAAAACAATGGAGATATCTTTACAAACATTTGTTGACTACCTTAGTTTGTCTATCTAATTGAGGATGATAGGATGAATTATGATCCAACTAGGTGCCTAAACATGTAAATAACTTAGTCCAAAAATTAATAGTGAAGATGGGATCTCTATCACTGACAATGATCTTAGGGGTACTATGCAATTTTTGAACTATATTGAAAAAATTAGAAGCTACTCTACTAGAAACAAATGGATATGATAAAGAACAAAAATGAGCATAATTACTAAGATGATTTACCACAACCATGATAACATATTGACCATTAGATCTTGGTAACCCTGTAATGAAATCCATAGACACCTCTTCCCAATGTTGGATAGGGATGGATAAAGGCTACAAAAGACCTAAGTTTTTGATGGTTTCACCTTTATTTTGTTGATAGATCATACATTCAGCCACATATTTTTTGACATCCCCATTGAGTCCTTCCCAAAAAAAATCTTGCTTGATTCTATGATAGGGTTTCAAAAATATTGAATGACCCCCAATTAGAGTTACATGAAGTTCCTAAAGGATTTTCTATTTAAGAAGGTAATTCTTACATAGGTATAATTTGTCTTTATACCATAAATCATCACCCTTCCATGTGAATTTTTCATATCCACCCAAACCTTACTGAATATTTCAAATAAAATCATGGATAACACTATCCTTGTCTCATTCTGATCATGCTTTCTCTAGCCAATATGTCTACAGAATGGTCATAACATATAGTGATGCCTCAACCAATTCATCCTTGTACATCTACCACTACATTATCCTTGCCTTTCTTTTAAACTATTTCAAATCATAGTCTAATATCTTATTTACCCATTTTTGTTGTTCTTTAGATGATAACCATTGCTTCAACAAATATTTGAGACTATCATGATCAATCTTTACCTGAAAGTGATGACCCATCAAATAAGGCCTCCATTATTTGATTACATGCAAAATGGAAACCATTTCCTTCTCATAAATGGGCTTGTGTTGATTTTTACCCTTTAGTTGATGATTTTCAAATGCAAGTGGTCTACCTTCTTACATGAGTACAATACCCATACCATACCTAGATGTATCACATTCAACCACAAAAGTATTGGAAAAATTAGGAGTAGCCAACACTAGATTAGTCCTCATAGCCAATTTTAATTGTTCAATTGCCTTAATAGCTATATCAGTCCACTAAAAGGAGTATTTATTCAACAAAGATGTGAGTGGGGCTGCAATGCTACCATAATTTTTGATAAACCTATGATAGTAACTAGTTAGCCCCAAAAATCCCCTTAGTTGCTTGAGTGTCTTAAGAATCAGCTAGTCCACCATTGCTTGGATTTTTTTAGGATCTGCTTTTACTCTTTTATGTGAAACTAGATGATCCAAATGCTTAACCTCACAAGCTCCAAAATTACATTTGGAAGGTTTGGCATACAACTAGTGTTGTTCTAAAATTGAGAGTACCTATTTTACATGGTATAAATGGTCTTCCCAATTTTTACTATAAATGAGGATAACATCAAAAAATACCAAAACAAATTTCCTCAAAAATGGCTTAAAAATAGTATTCACCAAACTCTAAAATGTGGATGGTGCATTTTTTAGCCCAAAAGGCATAACTAAAAACTCATAATGGCCCTCATGAGTCCTGAAAGTAGTTTTTGGTATGTCTTCATCACTGATCCAAATTTGATGATACCCATAACATAGAACTAACTTGGTAAAATAAAGAGCACCATTTAATTCACCAAGAAAACCATCAATGACATAAATAGGAAACTTATCTTTAATAGTGTACTTGTTGAGTTCCTTATAGTTAGGGCACATCCTCTAAGTGCCATCTTTCTTTCAAACCATGATAACTAGTGAAGAGTATTCACTTTGGCTATGGTGAATGATTCTTGCATCCATCATCTCTTGTACCATATTTTCAATTTCACTTTTCTGGGCATAGATATATGTGTATGGCCTAATTTTGGGTGGTGTGCTACTAAAAATAATTTTGATAGCATGATCATGCATGTGTCTAGGTGAAAGTCCTTTTGGCATGTCACCAAAAATAATTGAATGGGCATCAATCACTTATTGTAAATCAGGAGGTGTAGATGGTTGAGTTAAATGAACTTCTATGGAAATCAATTGAGATATAAATGCTTTATCACCCTTTCAAATAATATTCATTATTTGATGAGAGCTAACAAGTTATGGAGATTTATCCCTTAATCCCCTTATCTTAAATGTCCTTCCCTCAGAATTAAAATACATGAATAATTATTGGAAATTCATCTAGTGCCCAAAGTGGTGAGCTACTATGCTCCTAGAACAATGTTAGTTCCCACCATGGGAATAACAAACATAGGATAATCCAACAAGTAGTCTTCCATGGCCAGCTTAATACTATGAAATTTTTCTAAGTAGTTGATACTAACACCATATACAATCATGACCTGAAATTCTAGAGTAAGTTAAATGAAATAGTTCAAGCGAGCAACTAACTTATTATTGATGAAGTTGTGTGTACTTCCAGAATCAATCAAAATAATGACCTTCTATTTCTTTAGAAAAACCACCACTTTAAGCATTTGGGGAGTATTAATACCTAAAAGGGAATGATAGAAAATAGTAGGTTAAGATTCTTCAGATTCCTCCTCAGGACCTTCTTCATCCTTGCCAAATGCCTCCTCCTCATCATCATCATCCTCATTGGCACCTTCAATGTAAAACAAATTCTTTTTAGCAAAATAATGGTCTTTTTTCCGTTTGCTATCACAACCACAACATAACCCTTTGGCTTGCTTTTTCATAATTTTTTGAGGTGTTAGTTTGGTGGGTTAAGGATATGATGGTGCTAAAAACGTGTGATCATGACCAGTAGTGAAGGTTTTCCATTTGACCATCTCTTTTTCTCTACCATGTGTGCTCATGGGATAGCTTCAGATATAGATAATGGGTTAAACATTTTAACCTCCAATTAGATGCTATCTTTGATACCACATAAAAATAGATGAGTCAAATTTTCCTCAGTGATGTCTTCCACTTATAAGGATAGATTCTAAAATTGATGAATATAATCCTTCATAGTTCCCTTTTGCCATAGTTTGGCTAACTGGCTGAAGCAGTTCTTAAAGACATTATTCTAATACTGAACCAATAACTAATTAGTAAAAATAGACCATGCATAGGAGCACTATTCTTTTTATTTTGAGCACATAACCAGTGATGCCAAATAGACTATTCAGGATCCAAATATAGAGACACCACTATCACCTTTTGGGAACTAGGAGTTTGACGTAGATAAAATAAATTCTCAATTTGGGTAATCCAAGTTAGAGGATCCTTACCATCAAATTTTCACATGTCCGCTTTGGGCAACATTAGTTTCACACTAGAATTGGAGTTGTTAGTGTTGAGAGGAGGAGGACCTAAATGTTGAAGTGGAGGGTTATTTGATTGTAACTGAGATGAAAGAGTAGAAAATGAAGTAGTGATCTAATTTAATTTATTATGAACCCAATTAATCTTTCTATGCATCCCTAAAACATCAGTTTGAATTGTAATAAAGTCATCATGCCACACCAAACCTTTTATGTCAGCCTAAAGTTGAGAAATCAATGGATCTAAAGTTCTAGATTCCATGTCATTGGTAGAAGGAATCTTAGGAGTTTATTTCCCCCATTTTCATCCCCATGTAGAAGGATCATCCATATGTAAACCCTAGGAGGTATTTTACCCCAAAAAAGTATACCAGGAGATGGCACCATTATGATCGCCTTGCTAAGATGAATCTAATGACTACCTTTGCACACTAGGGTAAAAATAACTATTATAAAAATGTGTACTGATAGATTATACCATTACATTTGTCTCATTGAAATGAATCCAATGACTGAAATTATGCAAAGCAAAAGAGAAATTATAGACTTTTTTTAATTATTTTTTTTCAAAAAAGTATTTCAAACAATACTGCACTGAAATAAAAAAATATATTTCTTCCCAAATTGTAAGTTATGTTTTTTTCTCCTTCCTCTCATAGAACTCATGCCTCACCAGATATAAAAACATAACACCATATAAAACTTGCCCAAATAAAATATTTGATACCACTTTTTATGAAATTACTTAGATTTTCACATAGAAAGATTATATATCACACAAAAAAATTAAATATGAGGGATCACACAACAATAATTGACAATAGAGTAGAATACTGGATAATATAGCAAAGTCACTTTGAGAGGGAAACATCCACAACAATGTACTAAGACTAGAATACTTAACATGATGATCAAAGACTACCCACTACCTCCTATATATAGTCTACATAGCCATGGTTATTCCATAGGCTGACCTAACTAAGAACATAGATAAATATAATAGGAACATATAAGAGGTATGTAAGCCACAAGTCAGACACACATATCCTAAGACATGCTAAAGGTTAAGATCTTAGTAGAAGAGTTATGAGACATCTTGTGCCTATTATGCATTTTGGACAATGATCAAGAGTAAATAAAGTCACAGGTAGGATTGGTAATGTGAATAACTTAGTAGTAAATTAAATTTGCATGTGCATATTACCTTTCCTCCATATGTGAATCTACATCCTAGTTCGAGCATTTGTTCCTTGAGTTGGTCAACACAAGTGATTCAAATCCTTATTTCTATGATTTTACATTGTCAAAGATTTTATGACATCATCATGCAAGTAGTGATTCATTTTGTCATGATTATTCTCTCTCCCATACACATGATAATGCATTTTATTGATGTCTAAAAATATAGTGTGTAAATTCTAGAGCCTCTCAATTCTTCAAATCTACTCGATGTAATATCTAGTCTATCTCTCCATATATAATAGGCTCAAAGCATTTATGTATAGATATCATATGTCATCTACATATAATCATAGTATGGGAAATTTTCATGTATGATTGGATTATTCATTACAATCTAATTCAAATTATTCATTATCTTGGCTATGCTTATGGGAATTTTGACAATTCTCAAGAAGCTTCTAGGATCTTGGAGGTGCTCAACCATGTCATTTCATCCATTCCTTAGATGTCTAGCTAAGAAATGTCATTCACTACTGTTCATATTATGCAAAGTGTATGTGGCACTACAAAATACAACCAAAAAAATTTAGGGTATGTTCAAAGTTAGTTTTTATATTTAATTATTTATTAAGTTGGTTTGTATTGAGTCATGATATTTTATAGTTTATATTATTGGTTTAATAATGTTATTCATTCCTAGAATTCAATAAGTTAAGTGATTTAAATTTTGAGGATTTTATTTTTTATTATGATTCAAATAATCACACTATTTTATATTGTCTAGAAATGAAAAAGTGTTTAGTAAAATGGTTGTTTTTAAATATATACGGTGTTATTTTGTAAAATTTATAAATTCCAAAATGTTTTTAATGTCAATAAAATATCAAAGTGTTACTAAGTCTTAGTTTTTTGTGTCATAATCAAGTTAGTCTTAATTTTGTAAAGGATGCATTATCAGTGGAAACCATCCTATGTTGGTCTAAAATTATAATGAACATCCCATTATAAAAAATTATTGGGCTCAATTCACACACACAAAATTTCAA
>JARHVA010001850.1:442500-550000 GCA_037957365.1 Torreya grandis | reverse complement strand
TGGTGAACATGCATTCTAATACCAGTGTAGAAAAAATAAATAAGTCTTGATGCATAATTATGATCCTTATACATATTTATAAAATCTAAAAACACAAATATATAGATTTTCAATGATATATATGAAATATATAGACCAATATCTAAAACTTACACTTTTATTGTCCACCTTCATTAGATAGTTCATCTTGTGAACAACATTTTGCTTGTTTATAAGCATCAAAAAATATTATATTCAAGCTTTAAAATTTATATAGGTCTTTAAGAATGTCCCCATGCAATTTTATTCATTCCTAATCCATGGAAACACATCCCTACTATCATTCTCACTCCTACCTAGTTTTTCTCACTATATTCACTATTAGGCCTTTTAGTGATAGATCATATTTCATGACTAGTTTAACATTTTTAAGGTATTTAAATTGATTATAAAATACCATTAAAATTAATTAAATGTCACAATATTCAACCTCTATCCATTTTTCAAATTTTGCTCAATAAAACCTGCATGGTATATAAAATTTATGAAAATAAGGATTTTTCTTTAGCTTGCACTCACTCATTTGACATACTAATGCCACCTAGAGGTACCTGGGAAAGTCCACTACCTGATTAAATCATAAAACTATCCTTACCAATACATTATGGTCACTTAAAAGCAAAATCTTCACTATCAGGTCACTACAAGGGTTTTAATAGGGTTTTAGACTAGTTTTCATTCTTAACATTTATTCATAAAACTGTATCCCTAAACCAAATGATAATACTTGGAAAAAAAATTAGGACAATTTTACATCTCTCCAAAAGAGCTCAACTTCCCATGTAATAGTCATACGTGCCAAAAAACATCAAAATTTCCTTCTCAGGTCTTCATCTCTTCATTCTACACATATAAGAGACCTTCAAAATCATTTTCATGTTTTTTTCTTCACCTCAAGACCTCAAAATTCATGAGTAATCTTGATAAAACCTCTCACACATCAATCCATGATTACATTATCATAATTCTCCAAACCTTATCATGATGCCTCATTGTACCACCTAAGGTCTTAAGACTAGGTCCATGAGAAGACCACTAATGAAGAGCATACACCTTTGGCTCACTATGAGAGTCATGTAACCAACTCAACACCTTTTTCAAATGATCTAACACTTTATTTCATAATTTTGAGCTCAAAAACATCTATATCACCACCATCATGTCTCTACAAGACATACCCATGCTTATGAACTAGTTCATCAATCAAACCTACTATACACTATACCACTTTGAGACCTTCTTACCACTGTAGATGCATTTTGAAAAACATTCTTATCAAAAAAAACCTTATTACATGCCAAAATACTACCCCATATGTTTTCAAAATCCTCTTCTCGCTCACTTGACCAAGCTTTACTATACATGTTTTCACCAAGACAACACTCTACTTTGTGAACACTTTATCCATAAAGACTTGCTTCTTATGAACTTTTTCAATCAATGACCTTATCACAACAAGAAATCCAACACTAGAAATACTCTTTTTATGATTATATTCTTATATAAATATAAATCAATCATTTTTTATAAGCTTTTTACATCTCAACATTTTGCCAAGATGTTATACAGAACTCAAGGACCTACTAGATCATGATTAAGACATCATGATCACTTCCCATGCAACTTCATTAGAGAACCTATGGTACATAAATTACACTTAATTACCTTTGACATAAATGACAACATAAATGTATCAATAAACCAATAGGAACATACCTCAACAATCTCCCCCTTTGTCATTGATGGCAAACACTCTACCACAAAAGATCATTCTCATCTCCTCAAGCTAGATCTCCCTCAAACTAGTCTTTCTCCCAGTCAAGTATTTCTCCCCCTTTGAAATTAATGAAAAAGGGTCATATCTAACAATACTACTGATCCTTGGACTTGGAGCAATTTAAAACACATCTTTTCTCCAAACATGATTAATCTTCCTTATATCAATCCAAACAGAAGTTCAACTCACCTTGGGTTTATATCTACTAAAGTAGATAAATTCTTAATCATAAAGTTACAAATCTCCCCCTAAGACCATACTCTCCTTTCAACTTTTTCCATACCATCATAGGCCTTCATACACATGAACATCAATCTTCTTGCTTGATATATAGTAACACCTAAAGAAAGAACTCTATTTTTGGCTATGAATCTTCTTGAAAACATGTTCAATTAGATATTATAGAGACCTACACACATTTGGCATGTCTATAAATAATAGCATTGAACCAAAGAATAATATTAGTCATTGATACACAAAAACATTCATTATCCATATGTCATATCAAAACATTCTTCATATTTCACAAGCCATCATGGCTTGGACCATCTTAGAATAACTTCCACATAGAAAAATGTCAGTTAGGTCTATGTGACCTCAATCTCTATGGCATACCTCTATCAAATAATCCTCAAACAATGTCAAGACAATTATGGCATATCATACTTCTGAGTAAGATTACTCTGATCAGTCTTGTACTTACACACTTTATCAAGGTCTTCATATGCTACCCATATGAATTACATAATCCTAATGTTACTTTGACATTCACCAATATCACTCAACTCCACATGTTTCATGTAGTCATATAAAATGTCCAAATTAATAATTTGAGTGTGTCTTGTGACACCCCATCTATAGGTCCTTTTTGCATGCTCTTATAACCCTTTTAGACACCTTTTTACTCATTACCAGTCATTCAAAACCTTATAAATGGTCATTCCACCTTAGCTAGACAATATTCCCCATGCCAATCCTATTCCACCAACTCTTAAGCCTGTAGGATAGGGATGCCCCATTTGGACTATAGTGCCCCATAAAGAAGTGTCCCATTTTTGAAGGTCTTGTTCATTTGCACTTTGAGTGCCAATAGTCATTTTCATCTAGTCATTATCCCTAATTAGGTTAGCCTAGCATGAATACATCTGACCCATGACCAATTATTCCTTATAAAATCCCACTCAAAGCTCATTTACAAAAGAGGCAACCAAAATTACAAATCAAGCAAGAATACAAACAAAGCACTAAGTAAAAATTCCTTATTCTTTGCACATAGTCACCCAACACAACTGCAAAGCTACTCAAATACTCATACCAGTCCCTAGCCACCTCAAACACTATCAATTTAGCATTTGCATCCACATCACACTTTTTCACAAATAACACTAGGTGGGAGAACTACATATGACTTGATCCCTCTTTAGAGTATTGGTATATAGGTTGTGTGCCCACACAATGGTGTGTATTACATGTTCAATACATATTTCACGCTAACCCCCTCTTATCTAGTGACTCAAATGCCATTTTATCAAGCATCATGGAGGGTTAGGGTTTGAAGACAAAATCAGCTCCATAATGAGTTCAGTTGATGACCAATGCTCAATTTTTCATAGGAATGTTAACATAGGCATAATGCAACTACCCAAAAAATTTCAAGTCTCTATGATCAGTTTGGATAATAGCAATAGGAATGAACAATAACATTGGACACCAAAGCATCCACTTTTCAATGCTCCTATCCTTTTCCCCAACGAAATCCAGATTTAGGTTTACGATACCTTCCTAGTCCTACAAAACCATTTTAAACATTTGTATCATCTATATTAGTCTATTTTCTAGCTAAGTTATATTTCTTCTTATTTATTTCTATTTTTAGAAAGGTGAAAAAGATGAATAGTTATACAAATCATGACTATATTTTTTGATATATTTTATACTTATTTATTAATTTAGACCCTTAATTAAAATAGGAATAAAACTCCATTATTCATAAATAAGTTAAATAATTTGGTTAACCTAACTTACTTCAAATAAATCCCAAACCCTAGGTACCCCTAGGGTTTTTCCTTCACATTTTTATGCAAAAATTCAATTTCAAAATTATGATTTTTGTATAAATTTTTATATTTATTTTATTCAAATTTATTTTATAATTCAAATTATTGTAATAATTTCAAAATTCTAAAACTCTAACCCACAACCCTAGATTTCCAAACTAGGTCTTCAAACCCCAAGCCTTCCTCCCTTAAAATTTTTAGATAAAATGTTTGGAAAATACTTATGTTAGTAGTCATTCTTGTCTTTATTTTATTAATATTAATTCTACATACTCTCTTTAGTGAAAGAAATAAAATGGTCACTAAAGCACTTATTCCCTCTCATCCTATAGATAAATTTCTATTTTTTTCTCATAATTATGATAATGAATGGATAAATTTTTAAAATTGCACATTAGCCAAAAACGAGGAAAATGATTTCATTTACAATGAAGACAATTAATTTTGTTGTAATTATGAATATGATGATTAATTTGAAAGTGATAGTGAAGAAAAATTAGATGCATCTTCTTCTCTAAAACTTATCTCTTTTCTTCCCTCTTCCAAAGAAAATAATTTTGATAAATGGGAAAGTTACTTTTCACCTCATTATCCTATGCAAAATACATCAAATTTATAAATTACTCATGAAATTATAAGTAAACCTCATACTAGTAATAATTTTCTTGCATTTAAACCTAGTTTCTCCCTCTCTTTTTCTACTTCTATGTTCAAATTACAAAAATATAAATAAAATAGAATCAAATTTACAATGAATAGTTTAAATGATCAATACCATGTTCTTAATTCTACTGTCATGAAAATTATAACAAAAGAATGTCTAAATGATAACTCTCTTACTCTTACTTCTCATATTGCAAATGAAAACAAAGCATGCACTCCATTCAAGGATAGCATAGATGCACATAATATTCCAATTTCACATGACAATTTATTGCATGTTAGAAAGAAATTAACATCTTCTCTTACCCCTCTCCCTAGTGATAATGGAAGTTATACTAAGTATGATAGTGAACATGTAAATGAATATGACAATAAGAGTGAATATGAAAGTGATACGTCTACTTATCCTCTTTCAAATGAAGAAAATTATGATTGTGATAATGCATGTAATAATGATGACTATTATGCATATAGTGAAGAAAAAAATTCATCTCATGCTTCTAACTCTACTCTCACTCCTTCTCTCAAACATTATGCATTAAAAAATGTTCCTTATATTTTTATGCATGATTCTATTTTAAATGATGCACATGTCAATGATACAATCACATCTTCTATTCAATTACAATGTGATTTACTAAATACTAAAGATACAAATGAATCTCCCAAACCACTCCTACTAAAGTATCACCTATTTCTCACTCTCCACCCAAATAGAATGGTATCTGACATCCCTCTACTAAGGTCCAAGTTACCATTCCTCAAAATGCTCAAGTGAGCACAACTCCTCTCTATGATCCAATTCCTAAATGTAGCATTCCCATGTCTAAAATAAATGATCAAATTCAATGTTTAAATGAACCAATTCAAGATACTAATATACAACCCAAGAGATTATTTCTTTGATGCATGCAGTTGGTGAACTACAACACCAAGTACATCTAGTTAGTGAATTACTTTAGAAAATAAGGCTTATAAATCTTGGATAGATACCAATGCCTTGTATGGTACCCCTCTTCTGAATACATTTGTCAAAGCTTCATTGCATAAAAACTTCCATACACCATCATTTCCTCAATTTTATGGAATTGGAAATCCATTTTTACAGCTTAAAGCCTTTTGAAAGGCTTTGCCATTTCATGCGAGTCTTTTGACTCTACTTAAGTTTTTCTAATAGACATTAGTGGGTAATGCACATAATGTGTTCTTTCATCTACTCCATGTTGGTTCTTTGAATACATATGATGACTTAAAGGAGGTATTTTTTAGATATTACATAGTAAACATGGGCCCTCATGTTACATATGAGAAACTTTCTACATTACATCAGAACCCTTCAGAGCCAATTAGTGATTATATCTTATGATTTAAGAATTTCATGTTATGTTTGATCTATAAACCAATAGATTTAGAGGTTCAACATATATTTATTAAGGGGCTTCACCAACCCCTCATAGAGCATATATTATATCAGACAAAGTCCTCTTTTAGGCATTTATGTTATATAATTTTAGCCTTGGAAAATAAATTAAGATTGATTGAGTTAGATTCAATTGATCAGGTTACTCTATATTTCACAACATTACCTCTATCTATATCTCCTAACACATAACATCCACCATGTCCTAAAAAATATAGGAGACCACAACTAGAAAATCAACCAGTTAAGAACAAAGAGCTAGTTTCAAGAGCACCACCTATAATATGCACTATAGAGAACAATAGTAGGGCACCACTATAGTTTTATCCAAAGTGGGATATACCATATGCCATATTATTAGCACTACTATATAAGAGGTTAATCACATTGCCTTCTACTCGTCATCAAGATCCACATCTCTTACATAGACAGCCACATCACCCCTTTTGTAACTATCATCATATCTGTGGACATAGAGATAATGATTATTATAGACTTAGGGATTGTATTAATAGATGTGTTGATAATGGCATCATAACATTCACATTAGGGGTATCAAGATCTCCTCCATCATAGATCCATAGACCTCATTCCTCCATAATTGAGCTATCCCAAGACATTCCTTCATAGGAAGCATCAGTTATTCATCGTGAGAGTAATGTGTTTTCTAAGATAGAGCCTCATAGGATATCTCTTATCCAAACTAATCGGAGGGTTTGGAGACAAGTATAGTGAGAGAAGCCAACATATATCATTTTAGTTCATGGAGTAAATAGTATAGTTCTATATACATATCCAACATAGTCATATGCACTGCAATAGAGTTTTTAGGGTCCTATCTCATGTAACAACCTGCTACAATTAAGATTAGATGAACCCACATCATATAGTACTAATCCAGATATATATTCACTATATTAAATTTTTTAGGGACCTATTTCACCTAGCAACCCACTATGATTGAGATTAGATGAGTCCCCATCATAAGCTATAGTTCCATCTTGATCTATTTTTTAGTCATACACATCATAATAGAGGCCATAGGATTTATTCCATGTAGCAATTCATTATGATTGTGGATAGATGAACCTCCTTCACAACACATAGTTTTAGTTGCACATCTATTGATTTTGCATCTTACAAAGTTTCCACATATAGATATAGTTAGTGAATCATAGATATCATTAGATATAAGGCATGTTCCTACACAACATGAGCAGTATGGCCACTTGTTCAGTTGGTCATCAGGGTTCAGATAGTCATATAGTAGCACTTATAGCATACACAACTTTCAGATTCATAGTCTCAACCCTTACATCATGATTTATGATCATGCACGATCCCTCTCCTTTATACATAACACCATGATAGGGAGTATCTTATGAGACTCATTAATTAGTATCATTTCTTCTCAGTCTTTCTTATACATACTTTATCAACTTACTTGTACATAGTGTCTTTTTGCTTACTTATACATAGCTTATTTCAAAATACCAACAACAATACAATATTTCAAAATACAAAAAATAATATAACATGTCAAAATACAAAAACATTCAAATAAATCAAAACACCAAAAAAATTTCAATTATACACATGATCCATGCTTTGCATTTTCACAACCATGCTATATTTACATTTTGTTGTTCTATGCTATTATTTGTCAATTTATCTACATTACCATAATTCACTTGATCTTATTTGAGTGTGTACAATGACACTTAGATCCTTGATTGCTTCACTCTACCCATTGAGGGGGCATCCTACTTTTACATTCAAGACATACATCAACATATCTACCCACCTTGGGCATCTTCTACATGACTACACCATCTAGGTTATGTCATTCCTACACCACACACTCTACTTATCATGTTGATGTACATTACTTACTAGATTACACAAATTATTCTATCGACATTCACTATCATATAGCACTTATGTATTTCTTAGCATCTACCTAGTATTTTACTAAATGTTTTACATACTTTCACTTCTTAATTTGATTAGTTCTATCTGATAGTATTTCTAACATTTAAATGCCTTCCTTTCTTATTTTGAGTAACTTGATGTGATTGCATTTATCAGTTCCTATTTTGTTACTTGTGTGTGCCATAGGACATTTGAAAATGTCCTTTATTTTCACTCTTGTATGTGTTTGTGGCCCTCACACCAGTCGTGCTTATTTGTAATTATATGTGTATGTGGTCATTTGAACATGCCTTGTATACTTGGTTTCCTAGATTGAGTGATGTGTGCCCATGTCCCTTATTTTCTTGGCCCCTTGGCCTCTTTTGTATGTTTTTTTATTCTTACCTTGCATGTTTGTTTGCTTGTTTGCTTCTCAGTTATTCGCAATTCCATTATCCACATCATGCATTCCTTGCCTTCTTGGATGCCAAGATGGGCATCATGCTCCATCCCTCATTGACAACTAACCAAATTTTTAGTTTTAGTTCGGTTTATTGAAAATGCTATTACATTATTACATCTATCTAGGCATACCTATATTGATCTAACAATATCCAATATAAACTATGTTATATTTTGAGACATATTTTGGATTATCATTACTATATCATGTATTTTGTAGCATAACACACTTTTAGGGCTCTTTCTTTTAAGGACAGTCATTTCAGGGTCTTCATACCTACCCTCATAAGAGGGGAAATAAATAAGGGTTTTGTCATAAAGATCAAAGCCCTATACCAATCAAAATCAGTTTTTAGAACACTTAGAACAATAATAAGAATTCAAAACACACAAAATAGACCAAAAAAATAGGGATAAACACAAAATAGCCATCAATAATAGTAAAGGATATAATCACCCCATTCGGACTATAGTGCCCTATATCAAAGTACCCACTTTTCAATGCTTCTATTTAAATAGCCAAAAACCTAGAATTTTTTAGAAATAGATAGAAATGTAAGGTCAATTACAATTTTTTCAGTTATAATCTAGTTTAGATTGGGTAGTTTAAATATAGTTTTACTTACATTATTTAGATATAAGGGGGATCATATGTAGCATGATGGCTTTCACTTCCAATTTTAGATTGGGTAGTTGGTATAACTTCTAGATCAAAGTCCATGTTATAGACACCCATGATTGGGGGAAATGTACATGACACATTTGCCTTCTTTTCTTTCTAATTCATTATATTACCTAGGTATTCTCAGTAGTTGCATACCTTATTCTATCTACAGGTAGTTGGCATCATTTCAGAGTGGCTTTAGTATAAGATTAGTTCTCAGTTTTGAAGTGGCTTTCATATAAGCCTAATCTCCACCTTTTAGAGTGGCCAAGATTGGCCTAGTTCTCAATACACATTCAAATATCCATACCACATCATCAGATTATAGAGCATTCATGGGCTTCATGATCCTTCTCATGTGATATGCATTCATACTAGTATCGATTCATAGTTCACACTTAGTGGGCAATGATGGAGCCAAAGGACTAGCTATCCTTTGTATTCTTAATCCACTACTTAGAGGGATTAAAAACACATTCCAAACATTGATTAACACATGCATGATCACATAGCTTCACTACATAGTGGGTGATGATGGAGATAAAGGGCTAGCCTTTGTATTCTTGAGCCACCCTCAAGGAATTGAGCACTTAGCCCCATTCATGATATTACTCTTGGTACAACACATACCCAACATCACTCAACATCACAATATGTTTTGTATTCATTCACATAGCCAGTGATTTGTATTTGTTCTTTTGTCTTCCTCTCTCTTTTACCTAACCTTTTTACATTCTTATTTTAGACATATCATGTTTAGTAATAATTGATCTACTCCTTGTTTCCTCTTGTAGATGTATGCTTCATGAAATTCTCTCTCTACGCACACATATCATCATACATTTTCATGGGATTCACCCTTATAGGTTAGTTTAGGTACGCTATCTATTTTTACTTTATCCTAGTATTTTGATTTACTACATCACTATAATAAATGGGGGGGATTTAATAATATAAAATGTCCAAATTTTTAGTTTGAGTGTGGTTTGTGACACCCCATCCATATGTCCTTTTTGCATGTTCTTACAACCCTTATAGACACCTTTTTTCTCATTACTAGTCATCTAGAACCTTCTGAATGGTCATTCCACCTTAGCCAAACAATATTACCCATGTCAATATTATTCCCCCAAGTCTTGAGCCTATAGGATATGAGAACCCCATTTGTACTATATCACCCCATAGATAAGTGTCCAATTTTTGGTAGTCCTATCCATTTGCACTTTGAGCCCCAATGGTCATTTTCATCTAGTCCTTATCTTTAATGAGGTTGGCATAACCTAAATACATCTAACTCATGACCAATTTTTCCCTATAAAAATCCACTCAAAGATCATTTACAGATGAGGGACCAAACTTACAAAGCAAGCAAGAAAACAAACAAAGAACTAACACAAACTTCCCTATTATTTACACATAGTCACCCAACATAGTTGTAAACCTACTGAAATACTCATACTAGTCCCTAACCACCTCAAACACTATTAATTTGGCATTTTAATCCACATCACACTATTTCACAAAGCACACTAGGTGGGATAATTCCATATGATTTGATCCCTCTTTTGAGTATTGGTATGTAGGCAGCATGCCCACACAAGGAGTGTGGATTGCACATTCAGTACATATTTCACACTAACCCCACCATTTATAAAGTGACTCAAATTTTATTTTATCAATCATGAGGGAGGGTTAGGGTTTGAAGACAAAATCAGATCCATAATGAGTTCCATTGATAACTAGTACTCAATTTTCATAGGCATGCTCATATAGGCATAGTGCAACTACCTAGAAAGTTTCAGGTCTCTGTGCTTAGTTTGGACAACTACAATTGGAATAGACAATAGTGATATACATCAAATCATCCAATTTTTGGATCTCCTATCCTTTCACATAATTAAATCTAGATTCAATTTTATGATACCTTACCATTTTCAACCTCTATATTAGTCATCCTAGTCTATTTTCCAACTAAGTTATATTTATTCTTATTTATTGCTATTTTTAGAAAGGTGAAAAATACAAATAGTTGCACAAATTAGGACTATATTTATTTCTATATTTTGTACTAATTTATTAATCTAGACCCTTAACTAAAATAGGATTAAAACTCCATTATTCCCAAATAAGTTAAATTAATTCATTTCAAAACATTCCACATGATGTTCATTGAACTTCACTAGTATTTATAATTTTTTTCACTTTATGAAAGCTCTTATAGATTATGGATTCATGAAACCCTCATTATATGTTAGTCATGTCATATGCTTCAAACACCTACATCATCACCCAAGCTGACCTTGTCTACCATTGATCATACCCATAAGGTACAAACATCTTCTTAGGTTTGTATACACTCAGATGCATCTTCAAAAATTAAAAATAGTGAATTGAAAAAATTGAAGATAAAAAAATATCCCCCTTTGTTCTCATACTTGATACACTCATAAGAGTACTCAAAAAAGTCAACGCAAAATCTCCATACATACAAGAAACTACACAATCTTCTATAATCAACCACCTTCTCTTTTTAGGTCTAGTGGAGACTTAAAGCATTCAATCATCTTCTCATCTCTACTATCTAACCTTCTTTAGCTATGTATCATTTTATCATGGCCTCATCAACATACTTAGGCCTCTAACATAACTTTGCTCATATATGACAACTTTATAAACTCAACTCAACTCCTTTAGCTTGATGACCAACTTATTCTTCAATTACAAACCTTTGCCTCTATATATACTTATGAATTACTTATAGATCTATTTATGATGTTTCATCATTGATACAATTCACATGATCATATTTCATGTCTTAGATCACTTCATAGCATCTTCATGGAACCACAAAGTCAAACATACTCTTTAGATCATGTCTAGTCCTTGAATCTTATGGACAATACCCTTACCAAGAATGGAATTAGTCTTATAGACCAATCAAAAACTCTCATAAGCCTCTATTTACTTAATTCACCAAGATACCTACACATATCTTTTTACAAGGCCTAAAATAAGGTTATGAAAGACACCTTTATACCTTGACCTACACCTTTCTCTCAATATGTCTTCATGTCCTTTTGACTGTCAACTTAGGTTTGATATTTGACTTGGCTTCTACATAATCCTTCTGAACTATTAAATATAACCTATGGCATCCTTTCAAATTTGACTTTTATCTTATAGTGACACACAACTCATCTTGGTTTAAGTGTTGATCATGACTTATCTTTTCATCCTTATTCTCCTTAGTCAACCCTGATAATACCATCATTCCTTGGTAGATCATCATTATAACCATGATAAACAATATCACCACAATACTTCAATTTTGTGATTATTAGGATCACATTTAGGTTATGAGACCTCTCTAAAGGAACTGATCTGATACCAATTATTGGAAGCATAACCACTAAAATTAGGGGTGAATCAGTATCCTAAAACAATCCTTTCTTTCCACTTAACATGATTAACCTTTCAAACCAATATAGTGATCAACTAATCCATATAGAAGCTATCACATAAATATAAAGCAAGATATGAACACAAACAATCCTTTCTTTCCACTAAAAATAGCTTGGACTAAAATCTTATAAAATCATGAATCAATATTTAATCAGGCACCAACCCATCACTATTCAAGAACCAACTTAACTAGGACTTTAGAAATATTCAACTTGCAAGGAGGAACCCAACCCCTAAGTGACTCAGTACCAAAATAAAAACTCCAAGAACACTTCTTCAATATTTCAAGGCAAATCTCACTCCTTGACAAAACACCAACTCAGCCAAGATCAACTTGATCACCTCAAGGCACCTTGTTACTCAACCAATAGATGGTGGCCTCTTCTTTAGCTCTCTATATTATCTATCTAGATTCAAATCACTATAATAAATCAATAACACATATATAATTCATATTTTATTGTTTCTCAATATAAAATCAACTCAATAATCTCTTAATAACATTTTACCCCTCTCAAAATATCCTTTACACTTCTTTGATCAAACATGTCTCTTACTAAGCTTATTAGGTCAACCAAACTTATCATCCACATGCAAAATTTATATCATATTTTCATAATATTTTATCTCCCCTATTATTATTGCCTTTAAAACCTCCTTATTATCCTCAAGGTTCTCTTTATTTTCTTGAACTCTCTTATTTTTCTTACATAAATAGGCCTATTATGCCTTGTACTTATACCAATCACTAGGTCACTCACACTCTTGTTTGGAAAAGAAATTAATATATTGGTATCATAACCAAAACATTTATTATAACATGTTACACACAATAATATGATCACAATTATTTCTTCCAAACTCATTTAGACCTCAATCTTCTTCTAGGCCTACTTAGAGACCTAATGCATTAGGTCTATCTTCTCCATAGAATAACTTGAACTAATATGGCCCAAATAGACCATAACCAAAGTATTAAAACATAAAATAACTTAATATATTCTCAATAATTCATATATACTTCATTCTACTCATGAAATCTCTATTAGGCCTTAAAAACCTATTAGGCATAATTACCAAAAAAACACTATCTACAAAGATGAAGCTCAAACAACCTATAAAAACATAATCAAGGGAAAATTAACATATTTATGGAAACTTAATAACCTAAATTTCATAATAAAACTCATTATAATTCATCACTCAGTCTCTAAAGACTTAGGAAAACCTCTACAAAAGGCTCACTCTGATCTGCCAAAAAATCTTCTAAAACATAGTCAAGAATCTTTGATCACCAACATCTATACATTAAATTTATAACACTCTAGTTGTAAGAATAAGATAATATAAAATATATTAAACATCATAAAATTATTTATACACTTTAAAACTTGTCAATATGACATAGGAACATCAAACTCACTAATATATAGAAAACTGCCAAAGACCTTGAAAACTTAGTCCTGAAGAATGTTATTTTCAACTCCTATAAGGACACTTAAAAGAATTAAAATTAACATTAATATTATATATTTTATCTCTATAACATTATAAAATATATAGATCATTAGTTCTAGTGTCATCTATTGGTCTTACATACCAATTTGCCAACCTTCTCTTTCATAGTTCTTGCTCAGCTAGATAATCCATCTTGGCTTCCATATTACAACCTATTAAAGTGACATTAAACCTTATATAAATAATTATAGGTCATATAAATTGGAAAAAAAACATAAATATGTGTATTTTAAAAATCAAATAATTATATAACATTTCAAACTCATCACTCCATCTTGCATACCTAGAACTGTCATTCTATCTTGAGAACTAGTCACAGTGAACATGCATTCTAATACCTTTGTAGACAAATTAAAGAAGTAATGATGTATAATTATGATACTTAGACATATTTATAACATATAATAACACAAATATATATAGGTATAATGACAAATATGGAATATATATACCAATCTCTGAAACTTACACTTTAATTGTTCACCTTCACTAGACAAGTCATCTTGCGAACAACATTTTTCTTATACATAAGCATAAAAAAATATTCTCTTCAAGGGATAAAAGTTATATATTTCTTTAAAAATTATCCCTTGAAATTTTATTCATTCCTAATCCATGGAAACACATCCCTACTCTCATTCTCACTCCTGCCTAGTTTTTCTCACTGTCTTCACTATTAGGCCTTTTAGCAATAGGCTATATTTAATGATTAGTTTAGATTTTTAACATATATAAATTGATCATAAACCACCATGAACATGAATTAAAATCCACAACATTAAACCTCCATCTATTTTGTAACTTTGACTCAGTTAACCCTACCTTCTATACTAAATTTTTGAGAAATAAAGGTTTTTATGTAGCTTCCAGTCACTCATCAAACAAACCAATGTTATATAGAGGTAATTGGGAGAGTCCTATACCTGATCCATTAATCAAAATATCCTTTCCAATCCACTATGGGCACTCAAAAACAAAATTTTCACCATTAGGTCAATATGAGGGTTTTAGTGGGAAATTATATTGATTTCCATTATTAACATTTGTTCATAAAGCTCTATCCTTGAAACTAACTCATAATTCTTGGAAAATATTTTTAGGACCATTTTAAATATCTTTCCAAGATATCGTCTTCCCATGAAATATTCACACATTCCAAAAAGCATCAAAAGTTCCTTCTCGAGTCTTCATCTCTTCATTCTACACATATAAGAGACCTTTAAATGCATTTTCATTATTTTTACTTCACCTCAAGACCTAAAAATTTATTATCACTCTTGAAAAAACCTCTCAAACATCAATCCATTCTTACATGATCTCAAAAATATCCAAAATCATGATGTCTCATTCTACCACCCAGGGTTTGAAGATTAGGTCCATGAGAAGACCACTAAAAAGGAACATACCTCTTTGGATCACTATGAGAGTCATGTGACTAACTAAAAACCTTTCTAATAATATATAGAAATAAATTGAAACTTTTAAATCTCATACACATCCATATCACCACCATAATTCCTATACAAACCATATCCATGCTTATGAACTAGTTCATCAATCAGACTTACTAGGCACTATACCACTTTGAGACCTTCCTACCACTATAGATGCATTATAAAACACATTATTATTCCAAAAAACCTTATACCATACTCAAATACTACCACACATATTTTTACAAGCCTTAGCTCACTCACTTAACTAGGATTCTCTATACATGCCTTCACCAAGATAAGACTAGGCTTTATGAACACCTTGTCCACAAAGATGTACTTTAGATGAACTTGGTCAATCAATGACCTTATAAAAACAAGCACTTCAACACAACAAATAATATCTTTCTTATGATCTTCTCATATAAATATAAATAAATCATTTTTCATAACCTTGTTATATCTCAACATTTTGTCAAGACCTTATGCAGAACTCAAGGACGTACTCTATCATGATTAAGCCATCATGATCACTTACCATGAAACTTCACAAGAGCACCTGTAGGACATAAATGAAAATTAATTACCTTTAACATCAATGTATCAACACACTAATAGGAACATACCTCAACATGAATGTCAGGGTGTGTTCATAGTATTAAGTCTATAATAACGTAAATATTGTTAGTTAAAATAATATTCCATAATAAGGTTTTTATGTGGTATGTTATTATTATAGGTTATTTGTTGAATGTTTATATAGATTTCACGATCCCCATATATGCTTATGTACTTTTATATAAGTTATTTTTATAGTTTTGTATGAATTCAATTGAATAAGAATGTAATAGAATATTATTATTATATGTATTCATTGTCTAAGAATATTTCTTGAGTGTTCTCTATTTGGTTTATAAACAAAAATCAATAGTTTAATGCTATGTTCTTTCTCGAAGCACCATCCCATATTTCACCTACATAACACATGATGATCTTTGAGTGGGGCATATGTATACACATAATATTTTCAAAAAAAATCAATTACCGATGCTTTCTATCTTGTAGGAACCTATCGAGTATCAATCCCTTTGAGTGCACACCTAAGAGTTGCATCAGGAAAGGGGTGGGAAGACCATTGGGTCCTTACAAGATTAGCATCCCTTATTACCACATTCTATCAATCCAACCATATCCTAAACACATTCCCCTAAGATTTTCCTCCTCTTTTGCATCCTTATCTAGTCATTTATCACCTTCATTAGCCCTTCCCTAACCTAAAACACATTTTTAATAGTTTAAGTTACACTATCAACCCCATCAACCTTGTACTCTAATTGATAAAACTTATTAGGGTCTAGGTCGGCCCCTGGCTAACTTAGACCGTGACCTTTTTTTTGTCAATAATGTTTTTAGGTCGATTGGGTCAACTTTGTTAGCCTAAAATTTCAAAAAGTATTAGGGTTATATCCCCTATATTAACACATTCATTTTTCCATTATTAGAAGATAAGAATAAATAAGATATACTACGCATCTGCTTATCCACCATTATACTTGAGAAATGGGATTAAGGTTTCATAATTTCTTTAGAGATCAAAATCTTGTCTTGTGTATAAGTTTTTTGGATGCATTGATAGGTTATGTAGCCTAGAGCTGATTTATCCTTTTCATCCCTACATATCAAAACAACCTCTTACAAAGAACCTTGGTCAAGGGAGAGATTGAGTTTAAGTAGGTTCATCTTCAAAGGTAAGTTTTCTTAACTTTGTTCATCTTTTTAAAGAGTAGATGGATATGCATTTGCACTTCTATTTCATGCATTAGGATTTTGGATACATTGACGTGAGTATATGTCTTCTATATATGTTTAATTTTCAATTTTATTACCCCCACTTTGTGCCATAATCTTTAGTGAACACTAGATTATATTTTTATCTATTTGTTATTAGTTTAGTGAATATGAAAACACAGGGCCTAGTTAGGGTTATTGCATAGTTTTACTCGATTAGAAGCTTTGGAACACTCCCTAGTGATGTTATTATTGTAAGAGATTCCTTGAATAAGTCTAGCAGATCCATATTTATCATGACCTCAATTATCTAATGTATCCATAATTAGACATGTAAGTAGGATTTATCTTCTTTGAGTTAGGATTAATTTATTGATCTGCTACATTTCTCATTACATACATAGTGTTGACTGGTTCAACCCAGTATCCTACCATTTAATCATCATTTTTTCCAAGTCTTTAGTTTCCTTCCATCATCATGAATTTCTTGTTTGATGATAATATATAATTGAATCAAATAAAAATTATGAGTTTCACCAATCCCAATAGGTTTCTTAAGACACATTTGGTGGTACCTACCATAAATCAAAGCATTACCTATGTTGCCACCTGCACTACCAACTATGGGACTCCTCATTCTGCCTTGGAACTTAACCCATTATTTTCACTAAAAGATGAGTGTGATATTGAGTACACAACTGGAATTATCTTATTCATCAATGAAAATCCTCAACATCAAGGAAAAGATCTTACAACCATCTTTAAACTCATAATGGGACCTCATATATGATAACCCCATTTACTTTCTCCTAGATTTTCCCAAATATTTGGGGCAAGCCCCTTATTTTCATCCTAGACTTTTCCCTATGACATATCTCCTTCTCACACTATAACATCATCCTATATGCCTTCATCTACCTACATGCCAAGTATTTATACAAATATGGTAGGTTCAACTTATAATGGGGCTCTTTAAAGTACCCACATCCATACCCATGATACTAGTACATCTCATGATATCAATTTTTATTTCACTAATAATGTTATCATGCCACTAGTGTAGTGTATGCCACTACCTCATCTCAAAATCATAGTTCACCTTAACATCTTAATATTTCACATAACTCTAATGCATCAAGTGTTACATCCACTAGCCAAAGTGTTGCTAAAACCAATCAAATTTTACTACATATGCTTAACCAAATGCATATATTTCAAACTAATAATGTAAATCAGATGATGGAAATGCAAAACCACCTAATACACCTCTAAATACATCCCCACCATGCTCAATGGGGATCACAAAATCCTAATTTTTCCTCCCCTCCACCACCCCCAAGGATTCTCATGGTAACTTCATCTCATAACCTCCACTTAATAATAAAAATATCAAACATTTACAAAAATTAACCCCTAGTACCTAAAATTATCAATATTGGCATAGGAGGTATCACTCCCATCATAACTTATAGTAGATATAATGGATCTTGCCTTGTATCTAAAACAATTTGGAAATCTTTACAAAGATTGGGTTAAAGTTAATACTTTTTCTACCACTAAACACTTATCTAAAATTATTTCCACTAACTCATTCCTATCATTTTCCTCTCCTCAACTGCCTCTCTATGGACCAACTATATCTAACATCCAGCATGGGATCTTGATGTACAACTGCTAGCGTCCATGTTCCCTCACTCTGATAGTGCCTTTGTCTCCTATGAGCTTGTGATGATCATTGTCATTCATATAGTGGTTTCACAAACACCTCACTTACATCATCACTCTCATCATCTAAAATTATAACATCCTATTCTTTAGGCCTTGATGAAACCTACTATTATGCCTGACCTACCCATGTTCTCTCTTGCTAAGGCCTCATAACATAAATCTTTATAGCCACCCTTGCACCTCCTCCACCTCCCATCAAAAAATGTTGGTTAGTCACTCCCATGCTCTTAGGAACATGATGACTAGATTAATAATAATTAAGATCCTCTTCATCTCCATGATGCCCTAAAATCCCAAGGATACTTGCTAATCTTGATCCACATTTGACATTCACTCTAGAAAATTTGGTAGCCATGATACATCAAATAGGTGCCAAAATCTCCCTCATCTCTAAAAAATATAAAATAACATATAATGAAGTAGAACTTGATTTAAAAATGATAAAATACATTCTTAAAATTCTTAAAATACTAAAAACTAACTACTTCATCATCTTATTTTCCTATTTTCCACCTCTTTCCTACACAATCAATCCTTTTGATATTAAATCAGCCTTGTCACTTTTTTGCCTTACTAAGTCATCCCTTTATTAGATAGTCAACCCATTCTTACAAAAAAATCAACCTTTTTAATACTAAATCATCCATTTACCATCCTTTTCATACTAAATCATCCCTTTGTCATGCAGTCAACCCAATTTATTAAACTATATCATCCCCTTACTACATATTATAGACACTTAAATCTGGCCACCAATGACTTACAACTAGGATTTTGACCAATTTCCACCTAAAATGTGTAATTTGGCCTAACAAAACTAAATCACATTAAAAGATTTAAAAATGACATATTCAAGTGCCTATTTTGGCTAGGGTATCCCTAAATGGGGTAATGCAATTTATGGGCTAGCTAAATTTGATCATATCATTTTGAGTCAAAATGCCAATTTTGCGTCGGGGTGCTATGGATTACTCTTTCCTATTTAAATATCTTACATGAGACACATTCCTTTGTTATTTGTTTTTAGTAACATCCTAAATGGGATAATGGATCCAACTCATCTAACATCACCTTTCAATTCTAATCTAGTCAAATTTTGGACTAATAACAAGGCATTCTAATCAATTTATGTAATTTGAGCTCAAGGTGCTTAAACATGCTTAAGAGATAATTAACCAAAATTAAGGTATAATTAATATTTCCATGGAAACTTGTTGAATAATTTTTTTTGGAAATAAATATTGAATATCTACATCATCATGTGACCTTTTTTCTTGGGAAGATATCCTTGGGCCATAAATACCATAAATATCAGGATTCATGCCACCCATGCCTCATCAAAGCCCTCCATGCCTCTTAATTTCTCCTCTATCCTAAGTATTGATGAGTTATTTATCATTTTTAATTGAAAATTTTAATTAATCCTCAACCAAACATCTCAATCTTAGGATGGATGGTTCAGGTTGATTCTAAACATTCTAAAAAATCTATAAATAGGAGGCCTTACCACATCATTTCTAAGCTATTTTGGTGCAAAGTTATAATGTGTAAATATCTTCAAGAAGCCATTGAAATTAGTTTTACCAAGCCAAATTGATTTCAAGCCAAGTCAACCCATAAGCCCAAGGTGCCAAAGAGAGATCGAGTTATCCAAGCTTCTATTGCCAAGGACTTCACGAGCACAAGCTAAACATGCCAATACAACAAGAATTTTGGATCATCCAAGGAAGGTAAAAGAGAGTTTCTTTTGCATTTTAGTTGTGTGTTTTATTAGTGTTTGTTAACTAATCTCTCCTTAGTGTCTAGGCCTATATATGTTGTGCTAGTTAGTGTGTTTCTTTCATTTTTTTCATTTTGAAACTAACACCATACTAACCATCCTCTCTTGAGTCAAATTATTAGATCACATATGACAAGTCTTTGGCCCTGCCACAACCTAAATTATGTTGAATATGGCATCAACAACATTACATATGACTAAATGTCTTGAGCTTCATTTATTTCCCCACTATTATACATTAAATTCTCATCAACCATTCCATTTCATAATCAAACCTACTATCCATTATTTTTCCCTATTTACTATCCATGGTCGCACTTTCCTTTGCATAGGCTAAAAAGATACCTTGTCTCAACATTTGAAGGAATCAAAATCAATGACCAAGGAAGATCATAAAAGCATTCTTGACAACCAGATTTGTATTAAGTTTTTGATAAAGCATATATTCAAATGAGGTGTGGGCTAACAATTAACATGATCAAGTATTCTATTTACATCATTTGTTGATTAGGACGTGCATCTCCTCATCAACAGGAAAAATAGAATCAAAAACCACACCTAGGCCAACAATATGTACCATACCATTTCACATTGCCATGTCATTACCATTGTTACATATCCTTTTGCCATTGTCATCTATCCTACCATTCACCCCATCAATTGGGGGAAAACCCTCTTACCATTTTATCCAATCTATCTATACCATCATTATCCTATGGCAAGACCATGCCATCTAACCATTTCATTCCTATCTAGACCAAAGTCTATTTTTAGTCATCTTACCTAATCCTATTTTGATCTTGGTCTATTTGGTTCTTCATGTACCTTTTGTGAGAGGATTATGATCAAGTTTCAACAATCAATCCAATATATGTTTCAATCAAGTTTGTTTATGTGAACCTGATTATAACCACCTATGGGCAAATCAGTGTCTCACCAGTCATGTTACTAATTATAACCACCTATGGGAAGATTAGTATCATTGACTTATGACATTATATCCTAATTATAATTGCCTATGGGAAAACTAGGGAAAACACTTATTTATCATGCATTGTTGCATCACCTTGTCATTACTATTTTTATTTAATTACTTATTTTCCAAATTTGAAAACTTGTTGGGACCTAGTTGGTTTTTCCCCACCTTTTGTATGGATGGAATTACTATGACTTGAGGTCATTTTAGGACTATGTGGGTCATGCTCAATTCATTTTGAGGTCACCTCGGTCCCCCTTTCCATATGCTCTCACTATTTTATGAGAAAACTAAGCCAAACACTCTCGCCATTTTATGATCAGGTTCTTATCATTCTCTAACAAGTTAAGATGCCTCAAAATGCCAAAAACATTCATAAAATTTCAAAAATCCAAAAAACAAAATGTCCTAACTAAGCATAGTTAGTTATCCTCAATTGACTTTACTAAGGCATTGTCATTGTGAGGATGCTTTCTTTTGATTTTGTTTTCAAGCTTTCTATTTTTTTGTTTATTTCAAGTTATTTATTTGTTTATTTGTTTGTTTATTTGTTCCCTTACCTATTTGTTTACTTTAATCACTATTTCCTTGACTTAGTCTATATGTGTTCATTGGGTGATTCCTTGAGCACATTATTCTTGAGTCTATCCATATTCATACATCAATATTATCATCATGGTTTTTATCATTGGTGTATTATTTTGGAGTGTTTATTGAATCGAGAGTCAGTCCTTATGCATATTTTGGGATAGTATTCATGGTGTTCTATCATGAATCCTACCATCACATGTTACAACAAAAATTAGCTTCAGAAAGGTCTACAATCAATGAAGCTATAGAAATTTCTCCTTGGCACCTTTGTAAACCCTTCCATCCCACCCTTAATCAATATAACTCATTTGGCTATTCTAGTTGTATCATTTCTAATCAGGACAAACATCTCCTTGTCATTAAGTACAACTAAATATTTTTTATTCATCAATCTTATTCTTTTGTTCATCTCTTTCATTATTTTTTTCTCCCTCATCTTTAATCTATATTCTAGGTTATATCCTTGAGTTATGCTTGCTAGTCATCCCTAACTGGGGTATAATCATTTTTAGCCAATCCAGGTCTGTTTAATGATTATAACCACCTATGAGCAAATCATTATTTTAACTTTTAACCCTGATTATAACCACCTTTAGATAAATTAATATCCTTTTTACATCAATGCATGGAAGCATTTTATTTTTTGGATTAATCTCAACCACAAGTTAATTCCACCTTTCTTCTTGTTTCTTTTCAAGGGACTGTCCATCAACAAATGTGACAACCACTCCCTTAAGGGGGCATCATCAATATAAGCCTCCCAAAACCATTTGGAGATTTGTTCTTCAGCGGTCATCTTTTTTTTGGCATACATGCCATATCTCATTATTTGAGAAGACATTGCTTTGCCTACAGTTTATAATATCTTCCCAAACAAGGGCAAACTGTACACACCTAAATCTAGCCACCAATGACCTTCAATCAAGATTTTGGCCAATTTCTACCTAAAATACACAATTTGGTCTAAAAATACTAAAACATGCTAAATGATGTGAAATTGACGTATTAAAGTGTTAATTTTAGTTAGGGTATCCCTAAATGGGGTAATGTAATTTATGGGCCAGCTAACTTTGATCAGTTCATTTTGAGTCAAAATGCCAATTTTGCACCTAGGTGATATGGATTGCTATTTTATATCAAATTTATTATATGAGATGAGTGCCTTTATTATTTTTTTTGGTAACATCCTAAATGGGATAATGGATCCAATGCATCTGACATTACCTTCCAATTCCACTCTAGTCAAATTTTGGACCAATAACAAGGCATTTTGATCAATTTGAGTAATTTGTGCACAAAGTGCTTAATCATGCTTAGATATAATTAATACAACTTATATCTTGATTAATAATTCCTTATAAACTTGTTTAATAATTTGTTTTGAAATGAATATTGAATAGCTACATCATCAGGTGACCTTTTTTCTTGGGAAGACATCCCTAGGCCATAAATACCATAAATATCAAGATTCATGCCACCCATGCCTCATAAAAGCCCTCCATACCTCTTAATTTCTCCTCTATCCTAAGTATTTATGAGTTATTTATCAATTTTAATTGAAAATTTTAATTAATCCTCAACCAAACATCTCAATCTTAGGATGGATGGTTCAGGTTGATTCTAAACAATCTATAAATAGGAGGCCTTACCACATCATTTCTAAGCTATTTTGGTGCAAAGTTATAATGCACAAATATCTTCAAGAAGCCATTACAATTAGTTTTACCAAGCCAAATTGATTTTAAGCCAAGTCAAGCCACAAGCCCAAGGTGCCAAAGAGAGATGGAGTTAGCCAAGCTTCTATTGCCAAGGACTTCACGAGCACAAGCTAAACAAGCCAATACAACAAGCATTTTGGATCATCCAAGGAAGGTAAAAGAGAGTTTATTTTGCATTTTACTTGTGTGTTTTATTCATGTTTATTAACTAAGCTTTCCCTAGTGTTTAGGCCTGTATATGTTGTGCTAGTTAGTGTGTTTCTTTCATATTTTTTTAATTTTGAAACTAACACCATACTAACCATAATCTCTTGAGTCAAATTATTAGATCACATATGACAAGTCTTTGGCCCTACCACAACCTAAATTATGTTGAAACTAGCATCAACAACATTACATATGACTGAACGTCCTGATCTTTATTTGTTTCCCCACTATTATACATTCCATTCTCATCAACCATTCCATTTCACAATAAAACCTACTATCCATTATTTTTCCCTATTTAGCATCCATGGTCGTACTTTCCTTTGCATAAGCTAAAAAGATACCTTATCTCAACATTTGAAGGAATCAAAATCAATGACCAAATAAGATCATAAAAATGTTCTTGACAACCAAATTTGTATTAAGTTTTTGATAGAGAATCTATTCAAATGAGGTGTGGGCTAACAATTAATATGATCAAGTATTATATTTATATCATTTGTTGATTAGGACGTGTATCTCCCCATCAATAGGAACAATAGAATCAAAAACCACACCTAGGCCAATAATATGTACCATACCATTTCACATTGCCATGCCATTACCATTGTTACGTATCCTTTTTCCATTGTCATCTATCCTACCATTCACCCCATCAATTGGGGGAAAACCCTCTTACCATTTTATCCAATCTATCTAGACCATCATTATCCTATAGCAATACCATGCCATCTAACCATTCCATTCCTATCCAGACCAAAGTCTATTTTTAGTCATCTTACCTAATCCTATTTTGATCTTGGTCTATCTTATTCTTCCTGCACCTTTTGTAAGAGGATTATGATCAAGTTTTAACAATCAATCCAATCTATGTTTCAATCAAGTTTGTTTATGTGAGCCTGATTATAACCACCTATGGACAAATCAGTGTCTCACCAATCATGTTACTAATTATAACCACCTATGGGAAAATTAGTATCATTGACTTATGTCATTATATCCTAGTTATAACTACCTATAGGAAAACTAGGGGCAAATCTTATTTATCGTGCATTATTGCATCACCTTGTCATTACTATTTTCATTTTATTGGCTATTTGCCAAATTTGAAAACTTGTTGGGACCTAGTTAGGTTTTCCCCACCTTTTGTGTGGAAGGAATTACTATGACTTGAGGTTATTTTAGGACTATATGGGTCATGCTCAATTCATTTTAAGGTCACCTCAGTCCCCCTTTCCATATGCTCTCACTATTTTATGAGCAAACTAAGCCAAACACTCTCGCCATTTTATGATCAGGTTCTTATCATTCTCTAACAAGTTAACATACCTCAAAATGCCAAAAACATTCAAAACATTTCAAAAATCTAAAAAAAAAAGTTCCTATCGAAATGTAGTCAGTTATCCTCAATCGACCTTACTGAGGCATTGTCATTGTTAAGATGCTTTCTTTTGATTTTGTTTTCAAGCTTTCTATTTTTTTGTTTATTTCAATTTATTTATTTGTTTATTTGTTCACTTACCTATGTTTTTACTTTCATCACTATTGCCTTGACTTAGTCTATATGTGTTCGTTGGGTGATTCCTTGAGCACATTATTCTTGATTCTATCCATATTCATACATCAATATTATCATCATGGTTTTTATCATTGGTGTATTATTTTTGAGTGTTTATTAGATTGAGAGTCAGTCCTTATGCATATTTTGGGATAGTCTTCATGGTGTTCTATCATGAAGCCTGCCATCACATGTTACAACAAAAATTAGCTTCAAAATGGTCTACAATAAATGAAGCTACAGAAGTTTCTCCTTGGCACCTTGGTAAACCCTTCCATCCCACACTTAATCAATATAACTCATTTGGCCATTCTAGTTGTCTCATTGCAAATTAGGACAAACATCTCCTTGTTATTAAGTACAACTAAATATTTTTTATTCATCAATCTTATTATTTTTTTCATCTCTTTCATCATTTTTTTCTCACTCATCTTTAATCTATATTCTAGGTTATATCCTTTAGTTATGCTTGTTAATCATCCCTAATTGGGGTACAATCATTTTTAGCCAATCCAAGTCTGTTTAATAATTATAACCACCTATGAGCAACTCATTATTTTGACTTTTAACCATGATTATAACCAACTTTAGATAAATTAATATCCTTTTTACATCAATGCATGGAAGCATTTTTTTGTTTGCATTAATCTCAACCATAGGTTAATTCCACCTTTCTTCTTATTTCTTTTCAAGGAACCGTCCATCAACAAATGTGATGACCACTCCATCAAGGGGACATCATCAGTATAGGTCTCCCAAAACCATTTAGATATTTGTTCTTCAACCACCATCATTTTTTTGGCATATTGGCCATCTCTCATTATTTGAGAAGACATTGCTTTGCCTACAGTTTGTAATATCTTCCCAAACAAGGGCAAACTATAGACACCTAAATCTAGCCACCAATGACCTTCAACCAAGATTTTGGCAAATTTATACCTAAAACACACAATTTGGCCTAAAAATACTAAAAAATGATAAATGATGTGAAATTGGCATATTAAAGTGTTAATTTTAGTCAGGGTATCCCTAAATGGGGTAATGCAATTTATGGGCCAGCTAACTTTGATTAGTTCATTTCGAGTCAAAATGCCAATTTTGCACCTAGGTGATATGGATTACTCTTTTATATAAAATTTATTGTATGAGATGAGTGCCTTTATTATTATTTTTTGGTAACATCCTAAATGGGATAATGGATCCAATGCATCTGACATTACCTTCCAATTCCACTCTAGTCAAAATTTGGACCAATAACAAGGCATTATGATCAATTTGAGTACTTTGTGCACAAAATTCTTAATCATGCTTAGAGATAATTAATCCAAGTTGGAGTTTAATTAATAATTCCTTACAAACTTGTTGAATAATTTGTTTTGGAAATGAATATTAAATATCTACAGCATTAGGTGACCTCTTTTCTTGTGAAGACATCCCTAAGCCATAAATGCCATAAATATTAGGATTCATGCCTCCCATGCCTCATCAAAGCCCTCCATTCCTCCTAATTTCTCCTCTATCCCAAATATTGATGAGCCTATTTATCAATTTTAATTTCAGAATTGAATTAATCCTCAACCACACATCTCAATCTCAAGATGGATGGTTCAGGTTGATGCTAGACATTCTCAAAAAATTATAAATAAGAGGTCTTACCACATCATTTATAATCTATTTTGGTCAAAATTTATTATTCTCAAATATCTTCAAGGACACGATTATGCAAAGTTATAATTTAGGATTGGTTTTAAAATCTTTATGAAACTAGTGTTACCATGCCAAATTGATTTCAAGCCAAGCCAAACGACAAGCCAAAGGTGCCAAGGAGAGATAGAGGTAGCCAAGATTCCATTGCGAAGGAATTAATGAGTACAAGACAATAAATCCACTAAAACAATAAATTTTGAGCATCCAAATAAGGTAAAAGAGAGTTTTTTTTGCATTTTAGTTGTGTGTTTTATTCATGTCTGTAAACTAAGTTCTCCCTAGTGTCTAGGCCTAGAGATATTATGCTAGTTAGTGTGTTTATTTCATTTTGTTTTCATTTTGAAAATAAAACCATACTAACCATCATTTCTTGAGTCAAATTCTTATATCACACATATCGTATCATCTAAAATACACTAAGTCAGCCATGTCTTTATTTCAAACTAAAACATGCCTTTATTATGTAGTTAGCCACCCTAACAATACTAACTTAACCCTATACTATGTAGTCAACCTCCTTGTTTCCTCTCACCTTTTCTAAATAATTTTTCAAGGCCAAATATATTAAAAATTTATGGTGAATTTTTAACCATTTACCATAAATTCCTTAGGCATTTATACGTCTGATTCATTCCTACCCATTACCCCATTTTATTCATAGTTTACCTAAAAAATTCTATGAGCAAAAATAGGTATTTGAATTTTATCTAACCCTTATTTTTTAGAATATAGCTTAATTTTAATTAAAATTACCAAAAAAATTGAAATTAATGCACCACTTACTTGAGCTACACTGGCTATGATCGCTAGGCATACTCCATGTCATAGCTGTCACCTCCTCACCATGGTCACTCTCTAAGCTCAAGTAGGTCTCCCAGAGTAGTACTTACTCATAATATTAAAATAAAAAATGAATTATTTTTCACCCTATTTATATTTAATATAAAAAACTATTTACCTATCAATTATTTACCACCAAATTCCTTTTTCCCCATAATTTTATTTTTACTAGCTCTTTTTCCAAATTACAAGATGTTATAGAATCTTGACCTTGTTAAGAATATTTTCACATATTAAATGTATATTTTTCAAAAAAAATGATATTTCACTTATTTTATATGTTTACCTAATGTTCCTTACATTAGACACCTTTGCATTTATATCACTTCATTTTAACTTTCTAGCACTAAAGTGAGTAAAGGTATGTATTTTCCAAATATATCCTTTCATTTATCTTATTCACTTCCTACTAAATTTTACTTAGCTCAACATTATGAGTTGATAAATTATTTTATTAAATCACCATCCCATGTTACAAATATGTTACACATGATGAGCTTTGAGTGGGGTATATGTATACACATAATATTTTTAAACTTTATCGATCACTGATGATTTTTCTCTTGTAATACCCTGTCGAGTCTCAATTTCTCTGAGTGCATGCCTTAAAGGGTACATCATGAAAGGGGTGGGAAAATATTTGGTGATTTTTAAGATTTATTTACCCTATACCACCACTTAAAACCAACACAAACATCTCCTATACATTTTCATAAGCTTTGATAGCTCCCTTACATACTATTCCAAGTAATTCATCGCCTCAAACAACCACTACCTAAGCCAAATTATCCTTTTATCACCCATAGAGCATAGTAAAATAGGTTGAACCTATTATTATAAATGAGAACATTATGGGACTAATCCAACCCAGTTAACATAGTCCATAACCTAACTAATGCATTTCTTAAATAAATGGGTTGATTAGGTGATTGTGTCATCTAAAATATCAGAAGGGTTTAGGGTTATATTCGGCTATATAAACACATTATTTTTGACACTTTCATTACACACACACACACACACACACACACACACACACACACACACAATCATTTATTTTCACATCTTCTTATCCATCATTCTAATTAAGGATTCATTTCTTAGTGTTTTATAATTCCTTTGGAGAGAATAATATTGTAGTGTGGGAAAATTCTTTTGGATGCATATTAAAATTCATGTAACATAGAGATGACCTATTTTTATTATCCTTACAAACCACAAAAACCTCTTGCAAAGCACCATTGGCCAAGGGATAAATTGAGGATCGATGGTTTTATCTTCAAGGTGAGTATTCTAACTATTTTTCATCTTTATTTGTAGATAGATTTGCATGTGTTATCTTATGAATATATTTTTGTCTCCATGCATTAGTATTACCTCCATATTGACTTGAATAGAGTTATTCTTTGCATGTTTTCTTTTATGTTTATTATCTGTCATTTCTGCCACATGCTTTGGTGAGCATTAGATTAGTTTTACTTTACTTTAACATTTAATTTTTAAGGACACCAAAGGACCTAACTATGGTTATTATGTGGTATTGATCTAATAGAGGCTTTAGAACCCTCTCTAGTGATATTGTGTGGTAAGGGTCCCCTTAGTTAGGTCTAGTGGATCCATATTGGTCATGGCCCTGATTGTCTAAATGTACCAACAAGAATAAATATGACCTAACTAGGGTTATTGTGTGGTATTACATGAATAGATGCTTTGGAACCCTCTCTATTGATATTGTATGGTAAGAGACCCCTTAGTTAGGTCTAGTCGATCTGTATTGGTCATGACCTTGATTAGTTAGGTCTAGTGTGATTTATCTTCTCTGATCTAAGATTGATTTGCAGATCAGATTTACTTTCCCTTGTCATAAAAATCCAATTGTAGATTTTAAAACATGTGTTATGCAACTAGGTCAGCCTAGGTTGACCTAGTTCAAGGCTGAGTGACAACTTTTAAAAACTAGATCATGATGGGATGACCTTTTCAGATAAAATTTTGTAAGCATTAAGATATACAAATGCTATAAATATAACCTTTGCTTCAAACCAATAGAGAAGGACATTCTTTTTTAAATTATTCAAAATCATAATTGGGTTAGTGCACAAATTTTGGGGACAAAAAGTGGCCTACCCATGGACATGATTTCCTAAAATTTCAAAAATCTGAACTTTTATAAATAATTTGAGATATCTACACTCCAAAGTTGAAGATAGTGTAAGAACATGAAATTTAGCATTTCAAGTCTAGTTTCTAAAACACTAAAGTTTCTTAAAAATGGTTAAGTATAACTAGGTCAAACATCTAAAATTTGAAGAGGAGCTCTTTTTAAAAAAAAATAGAGTAGATAGATGGTCATGTGGTGCACCAATTTTTGAGTAGCATTTAATATAATTTGAAACCCTTTGAGGAAAATTTATATAAGAGCTTCTAGTTTGTGACCTATATTTTTCTATATTTTTTCAATGAATACTTTTTTTATGAATTTTACAAATAAATACATCCTGAAAACTGACAAAAAATAGATAGCCATCCGTGTGATGCACCTAACTACCTCAAACAAAAATGAAAATCAATTTTTTTTTAATGTGTGTATAATTTGGCCTATTTTATGACCATATAACTTATTTTTCACTTGGATCAATGAAATACAAATTACATGAACATGTATATGTATTTATGTTTATGACATTTAGTGGCCTAAAAAGGGTATAGTTAGAAATCAACATAGTTTAAAACCTTCAATTAGTATAAAAATTACAAACGTAATATTTTTGGAAAGAGAAGAGCATGATCATCATGAAGGTATTAAGTTTTTGAATTTTCATGTTGAAATTATTAGTGTATTTAGAATCAAAGTTAAATTTCTTTTTTTTTATCATAACTCTCAAAAATCAACTATAGATTGACAGGTCCAAACCTTTGACTCAGGAATCCAAGCCATTCTCGAGCTAAAATGCATGAGATTTGAATTTAAATTCAAATAGTACAATCACATTAATAAAATTATCATAGTATTAACACAATAGTATTATTAACTATGTTAGTAAAATGATCATGTTACTTAATAACGTAGTCATGTTATATATTCAAAACACCCAAAAACCCAAATTTACATTTTGACCTACTAAAAGATCCATTAGGCCCAATAGTCTTAAGAACAAAGTTTGGTTGATTAATATTATTGTTTAGGACTAATTTTATTGTCAAGATTTGATAACACTGAATGATAATTAGAGATGTATTAACCTATGAATCAATTTATTATTCATTTGACATGAGTGTAATCTTTCTTAAAATACAAACAGTCCTAGTTTCTTAGACAAGATAAAGAAGTCAAAAGTTGGTTGTTGGTGATCCACTAATCCAAATCACTCATAATTTGGTATATTTGATTTATATTTCATTTTTTACATGATTAAATAAATTATATTGTCCAAAAATCAATTGGAGTACAAGGATCCTCTAATTGAGTACTAAAAGACCTAGAGTATTAGGTTCAAAAGAGAGTTCAATGATATTATAAATGTTTAAGGATTAGTTATTTAAAAGTTAGTATTTGAAAATAAATTTATAATCTTCATAAGATTCAAATGGTTTTTTGTAAAAATAACCAATAAATCAAGGGTCATTATATTTTATGTCAAGAGTGTATATAGTCCTAAAAGTGGCTAAATTTGGTTAAACAGGACTGCGTTAGCTTTTGTGGATAATTGGTGATGTTTGAAACTTGTAAAAAACTTTTATAAACTTTGTAGTATTGTCTGATTCTCTGATAATATTTTTTGATTCAGTAAGTGAAGTTCTATAAGGATATATTTTCAAGGTATATCAATGAGTAAGTTCCCTATTTTGCATATAAGAAGTTATCTTTTATCAAGTTTAGATATGTTGTAAACATACATGCCAAAAACATACATGACTTATGATATAATTGATTTTATAATGATATGTCATAAAATGCATTTTTAAACTTATGGCCAAAACTTAGACTTTGTAGTACCAATCTAGTTGTGTATTTGAAGTAAATTAGGGCTATTTTGAGCCCCTTCAACCAAATTACATGACTATAAAATGTGATTTTTGGGTTGATCATCTTTGATTTCATTATCTCAGTTGAATAAATGCAACATAATTTATTTATATGTAAGTCATACATGTATAGAATGTGGTTTTGAGCTCAATAAACTTGAAGTTATCAGCTGATGAATGTAAATGTTGATTAGCTTAATTATGGAGGTAATTAGGGTCAAAATGAGCCATGCGAATGTATTTTAAATTATATATTCAATGTGATTTAGATTTATATTAAACCTAATGTCATGTCATATATAGTTAACCAAATATTTGATTCATTTAATCCAAGCAACATTTGAGGCCAATTTGAACCCCTTAAAGAGCAAGGTATGATTTGGGGCAAAATTAAAAGTTTGATTCTATCATGAATTGATCCAATTAGTCAAATTGTGAAATTAGGGGAATGATATGGGAAAAATTGATCCCCTAAATCAAATTTATGTCTTAATTAATTATATAACATGTATGTAACATGTATGGATTAACTGACCCTACTTTATCAAAAATACATACATGTTCAGGTAATTATTACAAATAAGTGAAAATAATCTCAAATTTTCTTCAATTACCTTAGTGATTAGACATTATATCTAATATATATTTTAATATATATGGGGTTTTTATGTGGCCCCTAGCCATATGGATGCTTTTGACTAAATCTTCAACCAGTTTGGAACATAATATGGGCCCCAGATCCCCAAGTACACAAGTACCAAAATTACCAATAATGGCCATAACTGGCTTGAGAATACCAATGAATGGCCACAACTATCCTACAATACCATTTGAGATTTGAACATGAGTGGAATGTGTGTCAACCAAGTCACTTTACCAAATAACCCACATCTCATTGATGATTAAAATTTTTGGTACTTGCATTTTTATAACCAGATTACTCAAACCATTAGTGAATAGTATCCCTAGCCATGGACTGTACAATGCCTCATTATATTGAACATAAGTTTAAATCCACTTACTGAACCCCATATTATTGAACACAAAGATGATTAGCTAATTTCATGTGGATACTTTTCACAAAGGTGTGTATACCTTACCCCTGAAGGATTAGAACCTATGACCTCCCTTTTGGGAGAACATAATCTTCACCATTAAGCCAACTCAAGTGTACCTTATATTTTATATCTTAAACCCTAAATCCTATACCATTTAAATTAAACCATAATCCATATACCATTTACATTAAACCCTAAGCCATAAGCCTTAAACCCCAAACCCTTTAAATTATAGACCCTAAACCAATAAATTTATCCCTAATTAACATCCTTTATATATAGTAATAATTAGGTAAATAAGGATGAAATTGGTCAAAATAACATAATTAATTACCATAATTGACTCTATAAGCTCAATTTGTGATGATGTGGGGGCTAATTGATCCCAAAATCACATTCTTTACTCATAGATCTAGGTTCAAGGAGCTCAAATTTACCATAATCACCATCATGATTTTACCTTATATACCCTAAAATATATACTCTAATCCCTAATCCTTAAATTTTATAATCCTCAAACTCTAAATCATAAATATAAACTCTTTAAACCTTGAACCAATCATTTTAGCCCAAATTAACATCATTTAGACTAAGAATTAAGTTCATAGGGCTCAGTTTGGCCTAAATCACATGACTGATTGCCCCATTTGACCAATTCACTCCATATGCATGATGACATGGGGTATAATGACAACAAAAAAAACACATTTTATAGTCACTAATGGGTCCAAGTGATTTAATGTATCTTTAATTATCTTTTTGATTGACCCTGTGTACCCTAAACCATATATACACTAAAACCTAAGCCCTAAACCATAAAACCTAAATTGTAAATCATAAAGTTTCCCTATTTACTAATTTATTTAGTCCCAATTAACATCCCTTGTAGTAATAATTAGGTTTTAACATGGCATAAAGTGATTATACATTATATACAAGTCCTTAAACCTAAACCCTATGCTCTAATCCCTAATCCCTAAAACATGAATTGTAAGCCATATGCCCTAATTCCCACTACAAGCCACAAACATACATGTATTATTATATAACTAATTTTATCACAATATGTCATAAAATTCACTTTTTAAACCTATGGCCAAAACTTAGCCTTTGGAGTACCAATCTAGCTATGCATCTGAAGTAAATTGGGGCTTTTTAGAGCCCCTTCAACCTAATTTTATTGACAATAAAATGTGATTTGGGGGTTTATTGGCTCTAATTTCATTATTTCAATTGAAGCAAAGAAACATTGTTTACTTATATGCAAGTTTTACATGTATAGAATGTGGTTTTGAGCTCAATAAAGTTGAAATCATTAGCTAATGAATGCAAATGTTGATTAGTTAAATTATCAAGGTAATTAGGGTCAAAATGAGCTGCATGAACCTATTTTAAATTATATATGATGTGATTTGGAGTGAAATTAACCCTAATATCATGTCATATATAATTAACCAAAGAGTTTATTCTTTTAATTAAGGAGGCATATGAGTTGAACCCCTTCAAAAGTAAGATATGATTTAGGGAAAAATAAAAAGATATATTCTATCATAAATTGATCCAATTAGTCAATTTATGTAATTAGTGGCATGATATGGTCAAAATTGAACCTATAAACCAAATGTATGTCTCAATCAATTGTATAACATGTATGTAGCTTGTACATGGCATAACTGACCCTACGTTTATCAAAAATGAAAATATGAAGGTAATTATCATAAACAAGTGAATAAACATCTCAAATGTTCTTCAATTACCTTAGTGATTAAACCCTATATATGATATATTAAACACTAAACCCTATACCTTTTACATTAAACCCTAATCCATAATCCCTAAACCCTATACCCTTGAAATTATAGACCCTAAACCCTAAACCAATATATTTATCCCCAACTAACATCCTTTATATATAGTAAGAATTAGGTTCATAGGGATGAACTTGGCCAAAATTACATCACTCATTAAACTATAATTCACTTAACTAGCTCAATCTATGATGATGTGGGGGATAATTGAGCTCAAAATCACATTTTTTACTCATAGATATAGGTTCAAAGAGATCAAATTTTCCCCAATTGCCTTTTTCATTGTACTTTATATAACCTAAAACCTATACCCTAATCTCTAATCATTAAATTTCATAATCCCTAAACTCTAAACCATAAATATAAACTCTTTAAACCTTTAAACAGTCATTTTATCCCAAATTAACATCATTTAGATTAAGAAATAAGTTCATAGGGCTTAGTTTGGCCTAAATCACATAACTAATTTCCCCATTTGACTAATTCACTTAATGTGCATGATGACATCTACGGTATACTGACAACCCAAAATCACATTCTATAGTCACAAATGGGTCCAAGTGATTCAAATTATCCTGAATTATCTTTGTGATTGACCCTGTCTACCCTAAACCATATATACATTAAAACCTAAGACATAAACCATAAACCCTAAACCCTAAACACTATGCCCTAAATTATAAACCATAAGCTTTCCCTATTTTCCAATTGATTTAATCCTAATTAATATCCTTTATAGTAAGAATTAGTTTCACATGGCATAGAGCGATTAGACATTATATACAGGACATTAAACCTAAACCCCATGCCCTAAGTTCCACTACATGTTGTAAACATACATACCTTATGACATAACTAATTTTATCATGAGATGTCATAAAATGCATTTTTTAAACCTATGGCCAAAACTTAGGCTTTATAATGTTAGGAATATAGAATACAAATAAATATTAATGAATTAAATATAGAAATAAAATGCAAAAACATGACATAATAGAGACACAGATTTAACGTGGTTCACCTAATATGGGTTATTCCCACATAGAAAAAACTAGGCTATCTTATTATTCAGTCTAACAAATGAAGGGAAAAACATGCATTACATCCACTACAATATCCTATTTACTCACACATAGTATACCACCATGATTACAATGCCCTCATATAAAAGGAGGGTTACATATTATGGCAAAAATACACAAACATAATTTCTACCATTATATCTATGACATGATAATGAATGGTCTAGATTTATGATCATCACTCCCTAGACCCCATGATGACCCTAGTGGCAAGGGCACTACCCCCCCCCCCCACCCAACACCCCCCATCAAGAAATGGACGTTATAATAAGATCAAGCTCCACCATCTAACATGGAGTAATAATCTATCTATCAATCTAAAGTAAATTAGGGCTATTTTTAGCCCCTTCAACCTAATTGCATGACTATAAAATGTGATTTATGGATTGATCAACTCCAATTTTCCCCAATCTCTATCATGATTGTACTTTATATACCGTAAAACCTATACCCTAATCCCTAATGCTTAAAGTTCCTAATCCCTAAACTATAAACCATAAATAAAAATTCTTTAAACCCTAAACCAATCATTTTAACCCAAATTAACATCATTTAGAATAAGAATTATCTTTGAAATTGACCATGTGTAACCTAAACCTAATCCATAAACACTATACCCTAAATTATAAATCAAAAAATTTCCCTATTTACCAATCAATTTAATCCCAATTAACATTTTTTGTAGTAAAAATTAGGTTCAAACATGGCATAGAGCTATTAGACCTTATATACACCCTTAAACCTAAACCCTAAATTCCCTAATCCCTAATCACTAAAACATAAATTATAGTCCCTAATCCCTAAAACATAAATTATAATCCCTATTCCTTAATCCTTAATCTGTAAACCCTATGCACTAATGTTTTAATCCCTAATCTATAATCTATATTATGTATAATGTGATCATGTTATTTAATAACGTGATCAAATTATTCTTAATATAGACCACACTTGATTTTGAATGTTGATTTCTAATGCTAACTGAGTATTAATAATAATGTGATCATATTATTACATAACATGATCACATTATTCTAAATACATGATTATAAATATGTATGTTGAAGAAGAACTTAGTATTAAAAATAACATGATCATATTATTATTATTATAGACTAAACTCAATTTTAAAAATCTATTTAAAGCCAAACTAAGAATTTTGTCCTCACAAACATTCTCTGTATACTTCTATGGGACCTATGGTACCTATCTACTTGAACCCACCATTGAAAAGCTATCAATTATCCTTGATAGGTGATGGATAATGTTCAAGGAAGAGGAAGATATTTAATAATAAAACACCAGAGTAATTAAAATATTTTATAGATAAAAATAAGATACGAATGCAAAAGCTTCATGGTAGACAAGGTACAAACCCTAATCCTAATGAACCATATGTCATAGATAATGAGCCAATTGAAAATAATGAATTCAACAATGATCAAATTGACCATAATGAATTGAATAATGATGAAATTGATCATAATGAAATGAATAATAATGAAATTGACAACAATGAATTAGATATTGTTAGAAGTTTACATTCAAAGCTCCAAGTTTTTTATTTTATTGATCATGAGTCTATATATGATACTTAACCCCCTATGAATGAATAAATTTTGATGGAAACAAATAATGATAAAATTAAACATCAATAAAATTTCATGGAAACATATAATGAAGAAATAAATAATGAATAAAATGTCATCGTACCTCTAAAAAATGAAAGTGACAATGATTTTGAAACACCCTCTCAATAAATTACACCATTAACAATACCTCCAAGAATTATGTCTATAAAGTAAAAGTACTTAATTGAAGTCAATGAAAATATTTTAGAACCAATGCATAACAAATATCTGATCACCATTCAAAAATACTGGCTCAACAAATTTGGGATACTTTATTTCATAATTTGGATTATGATAGTCGAAGATGTCAATTATTTGTTTCATTGATAAAATTGATTAAGATGAGACCTATAATGTACATTTTAGGACTAAGAACATCTAATGTGGATAATGAAAATAATGAAATTGTTGAAAATATACATGATGCATATTATAATATAGGCCCAAAATCATGCACACAAGATTGTAATGCTTCCCAATGTATATTTCCAATTTGTGTAGTAAGTGACAAAATAGGGAAAAAATGAATGGTTGAAAAAATAATCCAAACACTTAATATAAAAAAGAAAATAATAATGAAAGTAATTGAAAGACATGAAATAATTAATGAACTTAATACCAGTGAGCTCCACATTCTCTAGTAGACTTTCATAAAAGGACAAGACTATAGCCAATACTCTTAAAGAGTTACTCAATTTTGGAAAGACAATTCAAGAGTTTTGGCCAATGTAAGAAATGTTATGAAAATAAGAGTTGGTTCTCATAACCTTGAACTGCATCTAAAACATTTATTTGAAATGACTCAAACATAATTTTGTACTCTAAATTTTTGGAAAAACATCCACAATTTTTTATTTATCAAACATATTTTGAGATGGCCAAGCCTTTTTATGTAAAAATAAATCATACATGCACAACTTGTTGTAGGCAACATGTTGAATTTTCAATGCACTATGATATTTTTCCCATATTCATTATGCTTTTCATACTAATAACATATTACAGGAGTGTGACATTGAATTTCCACAAAAATCAGATAGGGAATTTATTCCAACTATCTTTTGCAAAAGACTAGATGGACAATTATTTTACAGCAAATTAAATTACAACATTTGTAGTGGATTTCCAAAATTAGATTACAACTTATCAAGTAAAAGATGACAAAGAATCTAAAAGGTGTGGGCTTGTTACAAAAAATATACCTTATGCAAATCTCATAAGCTGAGATCCTCTGTCAAGTATACAAAGAATATTGAAAGTATGGCCTGAATAGCCTAAATATTCCACAAATTGGGAAAGAATGTCGCCAACGTTATACTGCCATCGTCGGTCGATCTGTAGTCGTTATCTCGCCGATGTCGGTTGTATGTCGACCGATGTCGGTCTCTGTAAGTATCTGTTCGCCGATGTCGGTACCTTTCTTTCTGTTGATGCGTACATATTTTCATGAATCTGTACGAAATTCATACGGCCGCTGATATAACACAACCTGTATGCTTGATCTTGATTTGTAGAGTTATGGGCTAATACAAAAGATCTATATCTGGATAATTCCTGAATCAAAACCCAAAAATAATGAAATACCTGTAAACCCTTATGATAGCTTCTAAGTGAAGTTATCTCTCAAATACCTGTAATACTATGATAACTTTTGGGTGAAGTTATCTCTCAATTTGGCAATAGATCGGCTGATCTTTCACAACCTCTGAATCGCACACAATGAAGAGTTGATGTTCTTCAATGCAATTGGAATCCTGGAAGGCTCAGTCTTCACAGAAGAATTTCTTAACAAGAATCAATATCAAAAATAATCATCCATACAAACTCTCTCCCATGAGAATTTCTTATACTCCTCCAAAGGGTGCTTGCTAAAATTAGATTCCCTAAAATTAGACTTAGGGCTTCTTAAAAGAACTGGGGCTTCTTAAATTAGAACTAGGGTCTTAAAATTAGACCAATTCTTAAATTAGAATTAGGATCCTAAAATTAGACCCATTAATTAATAATTAATAATTAATTAATTAATAATTAGACCAAATAATTAATATTTGATTAAGTCAATCAAACTCCCTTATTCATGTCCGAAAGAGCCTGAATGAAATCCAGCCCATCTCCATCGAGACCCTCTATCCATCTCATCAGCCTACGAGGGTCGCATAATAGGCTAATCATCTACTCTGCACATGTCAACTAAAAAGGGGACATGACAGAAACAATACATTCCTACTTGATTAGATTGTTTTAGTAGATTATTTTTCTAAAATTTACACATTCAAACCCCAAATGTATGTTCAATTGTAGTATTAAAACTCATCAAAAGTTACCATATTCATGCATATAACATTCATGCATGCACCTAATAGTATAGACATATAATGGAAAATATTAAGGGAGTACCATTTTTATATCAGTGATGATTGATCACATTGTCCAGAGTATGTGCAAGGTTGTTTTCAAAAGTTCTATGAATAGTTGAGTTAGAGGAACATTAATTTCAATAAAAATACATTTAGTCAGACAATTACACATCATAATTCAAAAATGCATAGATGTTTTATTGGTTGAGTAGGATGCATGTTACCACTGGTATATAACATATTAGTAGTTTTACTAAGATTGGACATGGAAAATGGGAGCATGATGATACTGGAGCATGTGTACAAAGAGCTATTACAGGGGCCAAGTTGAAATTTGAAGAGGGTGTTCATTTGACAAATGCAAAAACCGTGGTTGAATTATGTAATAAGAACATGTGTCATGGTACTCAACTAGATTTTAATATTCATAGATATGTCTAGTTAATAGAGGAAGAACACTTGGAAAATTATGAGGATTGTATTAATCTAATGGGCTCAAGTGACCTCCACTCATTTCGTAGTTCAAATACAAGTTCTTGAACTGTTCATATAAGACATTTGGTATGTTTCTGTTTTACATGCATGGACTCTGTTTGGAATGAATGTGAGTCATAAGAGTGGGTGGATGATTGAAGTTATAATTTATAATTATAAACAACACATATCAGGTTCTAAAAACATTTCAACTTATAAATATGACATCATTAGATGACTTTAACCATGTATCTGATCTAGTATAGCTAGGTAGAATATTTTTCATTATGTATAATTTATTCTCATTATATATCTTCATATCATCATTAAAAATGATTTTTTGTGATACATGGCATGTTTTTGTAGTTATTTTAGATGATTATAATGAAGATGGAACTTATTACTACTTTCATCCATGTTTAGAGAGATTAAAAATTGACTTTCCTAGTTATATATGGAGAAAACATTAACTATCCCACTGGGTCAGTAGTAGTCACTAGAACTTCATTTCAATGATATCCTATACAATATTTAGATTGATGATTATTTAAATAGTTTGAAATGCATAGGAAGATACTACACTATTCAAATTTGATTCTTGTAATTAATATTCAATTATAAAAATATTGTGGTAGGCCATTAAATAGGAAACTATGGAATGTTCAAGAGTCAGACAGTGAAGCTATTCTTGATACTATCAAGGTTAGAGTAAATCCTACTGGTTTTTTGGGTTGAAATAGGTAGATATGTTGAATTTTCAAATGTAGATGTAATCAATTTTACCAAATGTTTTTTATTTTCTAGGTAGTACATATAAATTTCATTTTTAATTACTTACAATTTTTTGTAGGTTAGTGGTGCCAGATAAGTTTCCACCTTCACATTGTTGGCACTGTCAGTAAAGAATTATATATTTTGTAAGTTAAGATAATATTAAGTTAGAAATGATAAAATATGAGTTTTTATGTGATTCAAGCTTAGGAAATGACTTACAAGTTTCATTTTATGGGTGTTTTACAAGTTTCATTTTATGGGTGTTTGAACTTAGGCTAAAAAGTTGTTTTTTTCTTATATTAGGAAGGGCATTCTTGAGGCTAAAATGGGTGGTGAGTTTGTCGATTAGGTGTGATGGGAGGCTAAGTACCTATTCAAATATGTTATCCACCCCCTAGATGTATTTATAGTGTTAGTTTTTAGTTAGGAAGAATCAAAACTAGATTTCTATAACCATAATTTAAACTTTGATAACATTTGTTATTAGTGTTTATGTGCTCTAGAATGGTAGTAAAAATACAATTTCAAGTGGATTTGAAAATAATAATGGTGTGATAACATATAATTTTCCTATTTTTATATGAAATAAGTGATATATTCTCAAGTGGAGGTCCTAGAGGTAGAAATGGTAGTTGAAGCTTAAGAAGTTGCTTGTTCAATGCTAAAAAGTTGCATTTTTGGACTCCTCACTGCAACTTGTCCAATGGATTTCTATCAAAGCTTCCAAATAAGTGTTTTTAGGTATGATTAGATGGATTAAATAGGTAGGGGAAGGATTTTATATTTCATGGAAATGAGTTACAAGTTTTTTTAATGCATTTTTGAATTTAGTCTAAAAAATGCATTTTTCTTGTATTGGGAAGGGTGTTCTTGAGGCCAAAATGGGTAATGGCTTTGTCGATGGTGCATAATGGGAGACAAAGAACCTAGTACTATACATTATACACCTCTTGATATGTTTTTAAAGTGTCATTTTTCAGTCAAAAAGCATTGAAACTAGAGTTCTACAAACATAACTTAAACTTTGACAACATTTGTTATCAGTGTTTCCACGCTCTAGAATGGTAGTGAAAATGCACTTATAGGTGTATTTGAAAATTTTTACAGTGTGATAATATGTAATTTTAATATCTATATGTTATATAAGTGATTTTTTCTTAGTTGGAGGTTTTAGAGCTAGAAATGCTAGTTAGATCTCAAGAAGTTGCTTGTTTAATACCAAAAATTTGCATTTTTGGACCCCTCATCATAACTTGTCCAACAAATTGCTCTCAAATATTCCACTTGAGTGATATAGGGTATGATTATATGGATTAAATAGGTATTCAAGGGATTTTATGTTTCATTAAAATGAATTACAAGTTTTTTTAATGCATGTTTCAACTTAGGCTAAAAATTTGAATTTTTTTTGTGTTGTAAAGGGTGTTCTTGAGGCTGAAATGGGTGATGGGTTTGTTAATCATGATTGATTTTAGGGAAAAAAAATTATTCATAAATTTTATCTTACCCCTTGATGTGTTTAAAGTGTCAGGTTTTGGACAAGAAGCATTGAAACTAGATTTTTGCAACCATAATTTAAACTTTGATAACATCTATTGTCAATGTTTGCACACTCTTTAATGGTAGTGAAAATGCACCTATGGGTGGATTTAAATAGTGTGGTGGTATGATAACATGTAATTTTACTATCTATATTTGATACAAGTTATATATTCTTATGTGGAGGTCCCAAAGATATAAATGGTAGTTGGAGCTCAAGAAGTTGCTTGTTCAATGCCAAAAAGTTGAATTTTTGGACCCATCACTGCAAATTATCCAATGGATTTATATCAAATTTTCCACCTAAGTAATCCATGGTGATATTATATGGATTAAATATGTAGGTGAAATAATTTATGGTTCATGGAAATGACTTACTAGTTTAGTTTTATGCATGTTTGAACTTAGGCTAAAAAATTACATTTTTCTTCTATTGGGAAGGGTGATCTTGAGGCTGAAATGGGTGGTGGGTTTGTCAATTGAGTATAATGGGAGATAAAAAAACATATTATTAGACATTATAAACACCCCAAAAAAAATTTGGCAATGTCATTTTTTAGTCAAGAAGCATTGAAACTAGAGTTCTGCTACCATAACTTGAACTTTGACAACATTTATTATCAATGTTTTTGCACTCTGGAATGGTAGTGAAAATAAACTTTTGGGTGGATTTGAACATCATTGAATTTTTATAATATGTAATTTTACCATATGTATATGATAAAAGTGATATATTCTCATGTGGAGGTCTCAGAGGTAGAAATGCTAGTTGGAGCTCAAGAAGTTTCTTGTTTAATGTCAAAAAGTTACATTTTTGGACCCATTACTACAACATGTCCAATAGATTATTATAAAATATTACACCTAAGACATATAGGGTGTGATTAGATGGATTAATGAGTAAATTTAAAGATCTAATGGTTCACATAAATGACTTATAGGTGTCATTTTATGTGTGTTTGAACTTAGGCTAAAAAATTGCATTTTTCTTGTATTGGGAAGGGCATTCTTATGGCTGGAATGGGTGGTGGGTTTGACGATCAAGCCTATTGGGAGGCAAAAAACCTAGTACTAGATGTTAAACACCACCTCATACATGTTTTCAATCTCATTTTTTGTCAGGAAGCATTGAAACCATAGTTCTTCAACCACAACTTAAACATTGACAATATTTGTTGTCAGTGTTTCCACACTCTGAAACGGTAGTGAAAATGCACTTATATGTGGATTTGAATTTCTTTTAGTGTGATAACATTTAATTTTACTATATGTAAATTATTTAAGTGATACATTCTTAGCTAGAGGTCCCAGAATCATAAATAATAGTTATAGCTCAAGAAGTTGTTTGTTTAATGCTAAAAAGTTACATTTTGGACCCACCATTGTAACTTGTCCAACAAATTTATTTTAAAAATTCCACCTAAGTTATCTAGGGTGATATTATATGGATTAAAGGGGTAGGTGAAATATATGATGGTTCATGGTAATGACTTACAGGTTTCATTTTATGCATGTTTGAACTTAAGCTAAAAATTGTATTTTTCTTATATAAGGAAGGGCATTCTTGAGGCTAGAATAGGTGGTGGGTTTATTGATCAGGCCTAATGGGAGTCCAAAAACCTGATCCTATAAATTAATCACCCCTTAGATGTGTTGGTAAAATCATTTTTTGGTCAAGAAGCATCAGAACAACAATTCTACTACACTCTTAATGTGCAGAACATGTTAAAACTTTGGTAAGATGAGTTTTGGTTAATTAGCATTATATAAACTTGGGTAAGGGTTAGAACATGTTAAAATTTCTAAAATAATACTATAAATATAATTTCTAAGCTATAAAATCTCGATTTTGATAAATTGACCTATTAGAGCAACAACTAGGCCTAGAGACCTAGAAACTTAATGAGTAATTGACATATTAACAAACTCTATTATGAGTAATTGGCCTATTGACCTATTGAGATAATGAGTAATTGAATAATTTAAAAGAATATTGTTTGAGAGTGGATTTTGAATCAATTTAAGAACAAGAGTGGATAAGTCAAGTTGAAATTACTCATGATCTTAGAGCATATGAATAGGACTTTCATAGCCTTTTTAAACATAGAAGAGCAAATTGTGCATTAGGTGGTATTAGCAGATGATATAAGGCATACAATAAGTAGGCTTAGTTTCAATAAAATCTAGTCAAAAATACATTAGAATTAAGTGAAAGTGAAAGATTAGGTAGCTTAAACGTATAGTTATTCGAGTGAGAAATTTGTAGGGATTTATGAATGATTTTATGTCTTTACATTATATAAGTTTGAACATGATTAGGTATGGGTTTTAAGTGTAATCAAACTATGTTAATGATCAATTGAAAATTTGTAAATGGGTGATGACAAATTCAAAAAAGATAAGAGTGGCATTAGTCATTTTCATTACACACAAAGAAATAAAATCTTTAATTTAAAAAAATATGGAAGATCTGAGATTTATAGCATTGAAAAGAATAATTTTTTTAATTCTCATTTCTGTAGAACATTAAAGATAAGATGCAATAGATAATAGTTTGGAATATCAAAACAACACTATAAAATAACACACAATGAAATAAAAATTGAATATAAATTAGATAGATTGTCATGATAGACATATAAAATAGGCACATGTGTGTAATGTCAATAATACATAGATTTCCATCATAGGCATACAAAAAAATTACATCTACCAACATAGTATGAAATGCTTTTTGAATGTCATATATGCATATACAATGAAAAAAATGCATAAATTACCATATAGGCATATAAAAAGTACATCTCATGTAAGACATCATATTCATCAAATAAAATCCCTCTCTTTTCCTTCCTTAAAGAAGACTTTCCCTAGGATGTCCTACTAGTAGATGGAGACCCCTCTAATGCCTTGGATTGCTCCAAGGTCTAACTTCAGGTCCTATGCTCATAGCTCATTTGCAGTTCAACCTATTCAAATACAAGTATTATAACAAAATTAACATAAAATACATTCAACTAATGGTTAAGAAATTGATTTTAAACTACAATAAATAATCATTTAAAAATGCACTTACTGTAAGCTTGTAGTCTTATTCAATCTATTTTTAATGCTCAAACAAGTCAATGGTAGGCTCAGTTATTTGAAAAGGCATCTGAAATATGGGATAAACATGAGAAGTTGCCTTACTAATCATCTGAATGGGACTATCAGATGTTATAGGATAGCCTTGAATACACAATACATTTACACAAGTTATATTTTCCCCAATTATATATTAAAATTATTAAAACAAACTTATTTTTACAATTCAAAATTACAAGTTAATATATACCTCTATCAGTGCCTTTGTAGATGACATTGCAACAACAATGCCTATGTCTATCTCAGCTCACAGAGAGGGAGGAGTGTCTACTTAATCCATCAATTATTCATGTAAATAAGATCTCACTTAATTTTATATAAAGTGTCAAAGATATATATGGTACATTTTTTTCAATGTAAACTAAGATATATAATGAAATGTATTTCAACGTGCATATCATGAAATGATAATGTAAAGCAAGAATCATGGAAGTGTAACTACCATAGAACATGAAATGGCCAAGAATATCAAGTATTTTTAATTTTGTAGGTAATATAGAAATTTTAATACATGTAGTAAGTGTGATTGGAAGAGTATGAGGTGGAAAGAATAACACTTCAACAAGGCAAAGTCAGGGAGAGAAAAGGAATACGAGACATATCAAAAAATCTATCCTTACTTGTAAAGGTTATTTGGATAGATTAAAATCTAAATAAGTGTCTATCAATTTATGATCAATCTTTTGGTTTTCATAACTATATTAAAAGAATATTCAAGTCAATATTCTATAGGTTCAAAGTGGTGAAACCTAAGTTTCAATACTCTCTCTTCAAGCACAGTCAAAAAGAGGACAACATAATTAGTTTAATGTGTTATTATAAATGATTAAAATATTATTACTGTATATAAGAGATATATGAGATGAATTTAAACAAATTTTAAGTCTCAATACTATTGATAAAATTCAAAATACATGGAAATATTATATACAACCCAATTAGTAACAATTCTGAGTTTGCATAGTCATAAAGAAAGACCATATAGAGTTATTGGAAATAGAGATGAGAATTTAAGGTATTATGAATATTGTGGGATAATTTTTTTCCATGTGTGTTATTATTTTAAATTATCTAAAATTAAATTAAATGGTCTTAAGGGTTTATATGTCCTATTTGTTGACATAGCTATGTTGAAAGGATACAAATTTTATGTAAAACTACATGTTGGGAGTGATTTAGTATTGAGAAAGGAAAATTAATAGTTTGAGAAGATGAGTGGGGTAATGGTATATCCATTTCAAGCCTTATAATCTTTTATAAGGGTTAAAATATCATTCTATCTTAGTTATTATCCTCTCAAGTAGGTGCAGGACTTAGACAACACAAGTTAGGGTTTAAAACTAAAAAATGAGATAATAAGTGATTTAACTGATGAAAAGTCATTAAAATTTGTGGACAAATGTATTTATTTATGAGGAAGAGAATTTTTATGTTTTAAATTTTATTTGAGTCTATATGGTATGGTTTCATAGTTAGTATTCTTTAATTAGGTCTATGAGACCTAATTAGTCCTGAGGGGTGTTGAGTTAGGTGTTCTCCAAAGAGATTTAAATTATTAAAGTCACTAAATGATCTATGTGATGTAAAAGGGTATCTGAATGTGGGTTTGTTTTGGTTGGGATATTTTTAGATTACTCAAAATAAAGAGGTTTGCCTCAAAAAAGGGGTATTAGAACGAAGGTGTCAAAGAGAAAAGAAGAGTTAAGTGAAGAGTTGAAGCTTGGGGGTTATGTGGAATGGTTGGATGCATGAAATGAGATGTATTTTATTAGGTATTTTCTCTTATGATTATTTTTGAAGGACAAAATCAAAATAACATGAAAACTTATGAAAACACATAAGAAGATTGTAAAGAATAGAGCAAGGATAAAGTGAAAAAACATGAAAAAAGACTATGAACTGAGGAGGTTGATGTTAAAAGGAAATATTGTAGAGGTAGTCGATTATTAAAATGAATTCAAACATAGAAGGGGGATTAAGTGAATACAAGGAGGCTTAAGAGACATGGAGTAGGTAAGAGTGAATAATAAATACCTAGTAAATGCAATGTGATCAAAGAGATAAAGAGGTTGAAAATAGATGATAAAAAAGGACAAGAAAATATTAGATCTAGGTATTTGGTAGAGGTAAATGTGTGTTTCCATCCATATTAGGGAATCTTGTTAGAACCTATGCATCAAGATACTTGATAGATAATTTTAACTTAAAGTTACAAGGCAAATATACATAGACTAAATGTACATAGAGCATAATATTAACTCAAAATTTTACATATGTATAAGTAAAATGTGTCATCCTAATAGAGATAGATGTAGTAGTGGATGGGCTAGTAACTGGATCTAAATATTTAAACAATGACTATGTCAAATCAAATGATGCAAATGTCAACTATGATGATGAAGGCATTGTCACCTCATGTGACACAAAAAATGACATATATATTATTCAATTTCATTTTAAATTATTTTTTAGCTAAATTAAATTTGCAAATATAACTTAAATTTAACATCACACACACACACACACACACACACACACACACACACACATATATAATATACCTACATTTATGTAGTGATTGATGTCTGCACACCAAATATATGAGCCAAAAACTCATCACTCATAAGAATATTATCCAATCCCTCTGAGTCAACTGCACATAGCTTCATAAGAACTACAAGGGTGGGTTAGGTATGCTACATTTATGTAGTGATTGTATGTCTGCACACCAAATATATGAGCCAAAAACTCATCACTCATAAGAATATTATCCAATCCCTCTGAGTCAAGTGATGGATTGGGAAACATTTAACAATTATAGGAAATGGGAAATTAATGGTTGGGTCAATGAATAAGGCATAAATGGAAGATTTTGATATTTATTTGTTCTTGACATTAAGTACTGACAATTTTCAGCTTATTATTATCCCTATATGAATTCCATCTATTAATTTGACTCATTAGAGAGTCAATTTGACCTAATAATGTCTCTAAGGAATTAGCTATATGGGTGCGGTGGGGGTTTATTGGTGGAAGTGAGATCCCTCATTCTCCTAATTAATACTTTAATTTCAGTTTTATTTCCCACAATGTTGTCAATTAGAATCTCTTGACTACTAGGGGGATTTTGTGGAACTATAAGAGGGTTAGGTAGAGGGATAGGAAGAGGAACAAGAGGGTTTTGTGGAGGGTTAGGGGGTAGGTTAGGAGGAGGAATAAGAGGGTTCTATAGAGGGTTTGGAATATTAATAGGAAGGGTTATTCAAAATAAACAAACTAAAACTAGAAATTACTAAAAATTAGGGTTAAACAACAAAAATAATGAAAAATTAGGGTTAATAAGTGTAGATTTTTATCACTTACCTCTTCTACATGGTAGCATCATCGATTATCAACTTTCTAGGAAGAATTTAGTCACTTTATATCAATATTTTGTCTCTCTCACACAAAATGTGATCATAGAAAGTGAGGATAGCAAAGTGATACAGAAGCATCAACTCAATCTTGTAAATTTATATATAAGTACCCTAAGTGAATCAATAAGCCTTATTTGTGAAGGCTAAGAAGCCATATCAAGCTTATTAATGTATTATAAAGGTATTAATATGTCTTTGATAAATTAGGAAGTCTTATTCAGGTTTTTATTTCCAAATCTATTGAGTCAAATATTTAAATTATAACCAAGATTCTGAGTTAGTTTAACAAATATACCTAATTGTGTGGAATAAATATTTATCCAATGTAAAGTCCATCTTTACATAGGAAGAGTCCAAAGTTATTATGTTTACAAGGTCTAGGATTATTTAGAGGATTTTAGTCTTAAAAAAAGACCAAAATAAATTTGTATATGTTTTTATAGTAAGATAAGGATCATAACTATAGAAGAGGAACCAAATTAAGGTAAGGGAAAAAAAATAAAAGCATGGTTTTACAACTTGTAAGTGAGGAGAGGAAGCGAAGACAAAAGTCTCTAGATTTATAACAATAATGGTCTATATTCTCATGATGACTAATGAATGGCTTTGTGAACTATGATGAAATTCAGATTTTCTTGAATATGAAGTTAAAATGTGTTTGGAAGTCCTTATAATATAACTATGTGAAGAAAACTAGAATTTTGTATGCAAGGAAACTATAACATCTGGAGAGTTGAATCTATTTTCATATATATGGAGGATAAATGATTATTGTTAAGGTAAGATGTGATAATTTACCATCTAATTTCATATTTATTCTAGTTTGATAGATTCAGAAATGGTTGCTTTATCTAGATTATAGTCTGTGATAGTCTGACATTCAAATTCTAAGGTTTATATATGGAAAAGGTAAGACTTATTACATAAATAGAGAGAATTATGGTTTCAAATTAGTGTATTCACATGTTACTTAATTATTTGAATCATATTAATTCAAATTCAATGTGATATCATACTAAATTCAATGTATTGATGATCAAAATCCATCAAACCCCATTCATCGACATTCATCCATAGTGGTCCAGATGCATGTGAAAGATTTGTATGGGATCGAATTAGTGTTTAGAGAAGCTTGGTGTTTAAAAAAGTTTTAATTTATATGACTAATAATAAATTGATAAATGGCCTAAGTGTTAAAGGATTACATGATACATGAATGGAGGAAGAACAATGGTTATATCCTTAAGGAGTATAAGTTATAGATCCAAGTATAATAGTTAATATGTGGAGGTTGAAACATATGGTTATATCCTTGAGACATGTGTAAAAAGGTATGTTATTATGTGGAAATAGGTTATATTTTAATAATCTATATTATTTTCCTGAGTTGTTTGAAGGATATTTTTCTTACATTTGCTTGTTAATCAAGATTCAATGTCATTATATATACATTTTTTATTCTCCTCAATAGTATTTAGGATTAATAGCTAGTCTATCCTTTTATTACCATCAAAATCCATGCTTAGTAAAAATTCATTACTAAGTGGTTTGTGGCTTTGAACACATTAGTCTTATAATGGTGTTTTATATCATAATAGTCTTCATGCTTCATTTGATGAGTTAATATACAAAACTAGTCTTGACACCTAGACAACACGTAGGAGTGGTGGCATTGAAAGATGATACAAGACATTAGAAATTTGTTAAATAATTGGTTAATAGATTACTATGTAAATTTTTCTAGATTAGATTGTGGATCTTCTCATAACTAAATACAATTGTTAGTTTTGGTGATTTTCAAATATTCGATAGAGTTCCAGTAGGTTGTTAAAATTGAGAGCTAGCTGAAATGAAATAAATTTATTATGTTTTTTTAAAATTGGTTCTATCTCCAAAATAAATTTCATTAGTTTTCCTATGCAAATAGAAATACATAAGAGTTACATTTCTTTGAGTATAAGTTTAGAACAGGTGAATGCATAATACAGATTTGTAACTAGATAGTGAGCTTAAAATACATAAAGAAGGTACATTTGATGATGGATTCGGTGGAAGTTAATTTGATGTATCTCTATGGTTATTAAGAAGATACAGAGTTAGATAAATGATGGTGATGAATATGGATGTAGTTAGATGTTAAGTGATGTGAATTAGATTTGGACTAGGAAATTTATAAGTCTTACAGAAAAGACTATGATTATTATTTAGAATGTATTCAAAATATTTAGCTTAGAGAAAATAAAGGATGATTATTTTAACAAAACCTATTGAAATTTATGTTTATTATTATTTATCTTTAAAGAAGACTAATCTAACAATATTATAGCATCATAGACAAGGAAGATTGAGAGAAATCATGGTGACATAAAAAAACCTAGTAAGGTTTAATTAGAATAAGGATGACACTTGTGAGGTAATATGGGATATCATGTGAGTGTATGAATCCTTTCTAATGATTGATAAATGGAATGATATCAATATTTATATGAGAGTAATTTTAAGACTAGATTAGATAAGATAGAACTAAAAAAATTGGAATTGGTCTTAGGTTGTGAGATTGCCATCATTTTGGTATCAGAGCACAGAATAAGGTGATGAATTTGTGTAAGTATTAATATTTTAGTGTTGCTAATGAGTTTGTTTTAGTATTAAAGTTTTAGGATATTATTTTGGTTAAAAGTAGTTAAATTATAGAAAGGTTTAAGAATAAATCAAAAATGAAGAAGGCTTGAAGAAGAGCTTGTGAAGCTCAAAGAGAAGAGCATAGTGAATGCTCCTATAGGAAGATCTAAGAAGAAGTCTTGGATAGTTTACCAAAATATTGAGGTGAAATAGACTTAGGTGAGGTAAAATATGGAGTTTGAATATTTAATAATAGTGATTAAGGAGCTACCTACGCTAAAACATCATATTAAAAAGCAAAAAGAAAAGGAATTGAGAAGAAAACAAAGAGAGGAAGACTTCCAAGGGGAAATGGAAGATTTGAAGTAGAGAATAACATTAGTAAATATCATGATTGAGAGCATGAAGAACCCATGGTTTGGATGGGTAATGAATAATAAGGTAAGATGGCCAGTTAAAGTAATATCAGAGATAAAAAAGAGGAAAAATAAGTTACTATGAAAATAACTCAAGAGTGAGCTAAAAAAGCTCATAATGAACATGTAGATGGAAGAAGATATTAAAGGGGAAAATTGGCCTCAAGTGTTTATATCTAACTTTTATTTTGATGTTGTGAGTGCAAATGAACATCAATTCCTTGAGTGAATGGATAGAATAAGGAGTGAAGAATATGATGAAGAGAAGTATAAATTCATAGCCTTAAACCTTGAAGAATATCTCTTGAAGGAGATAGAAAACCTTGAACATCAAAGTGATGAAGAGTTTCCAATTGAGAAACAAGACAATATATTTGTCTACCAAAGTGAAGAGTAATTGTTAGAAGAAATGGAAGCTTTGGAGCATGCCATAAAATATGAAGGGGAGGATAAAACTTGTCCTAGAACAATAATTGAGGAGGTAGACCATTGGTATAAGGTAGAGATGAAGACAAAATAAGAAAAAATCATACTTGAGTAGCAAGTATGGGTTCAAAACTTTATAGAGACACAAGGGTCTCAAAATTTTGTTTGTAATATTTCATTTGATTATGTATATACAAGTTTGATTGAGAAGGAGGTGGAGACCATTAAGAAGAGAGCTTTTCTAAGATCTCAAGATAAGATAATAGAATTTGGTATCCTCATTCAAGTGGATAAACATGCAAAGAAGAAGACTAAAGGGAAGAGAAGACAACAAAGCATTTCATGGGTGGAGAAGATAATAAGCAAGAAGAAACATAAGTGTGGGAGTAAAGAACACGTCTATATGTATGAAAGGATAATTGAAGAAAATATTTTGTAAAATATTTTCATTTATATTTGGGCATGTAAATAAAGCTCATGAGCAAGAGCTCATGAAAGATTCTAAGCCAATAAGTTTGATGTAGGAACATCAACTCATTCTTGTAAATTTATATATAAGTAGCCTAAGTAAATCAATAAGCCTTGTTTGTGAAGGCCAAGAAGCCATATCAAGCTTATTAATGTATTATATATGTATTGATAGGTCTTTGATAACTTAAAAAGTCTTATTTAGGTTTTTCTCTACAGCTCTATTGAATCAAATATTTAAATTTTAACCATGATTTTTAGTTTTAAAAATGGACCTAATTATGTGGAATAAATATTTATCTAATGTAAAGTCCATCTTTACATAGGAAGAGTCCAAAGTTAGTATTTTTACAAGGTCTAGGATTATTTAGAGGATTTTGGTCTTAAAAACAAGACCAAACTAAATTTGCATATGTTATTATAGTAAAATAAGGATCATATATATATATATAAGAGGAACCAAATAAAGGTAAGGGAAAATAGATAAAAGTGTGGTTTTATAGCTTGTGAGTGATGAGAGGAAGCAGAGACAAAAGTCTCTAGAATTGTAATAATAATGGTCTGTATTCTCATGATGATTAATGAATGGCTTTGTGAGTTGTGATGAAATTCATATTTTCTTGAATTAAAACGTTTTTGGAAGTACATATAATATAGCTATGTGAATAAAATTGGATTTTGTATGTAAGGAGACTGTAACACCATGATAGTTGAACATGTTTTCATATGTATGGAAAATAAATTATTATTGTTAAGGTAAGATATAATAATTTACCATATAATTACATCATTATTCTAGTTCGATTGACTGAGAAATGGTTGTTTTATCTAGACTATAGTTAATGATAGTCTACCATTCAAACTCAAAGGTCTGTATACAAAAAAACTAAGACTTCGTACACAAATAAAGAGAATTATGGTTTCGAATTAGTGTATTCACATGTTCCTTAATTGTGTGAATCATATTAATTCACATTCAAAGTGATTTCATACTAAATTTAGTGTATTGATGATCGAAATCCATCAAACCATGTTCATCAATAGTCATCCATAGTGGTCCAGATGTACATGAAAGGTTTGTATGGGACTGACTTGGTGTTTAGAGAAGTTTGGTGTTTAAAAAAGTTTTCACTTATATGAATGCAAACAAATTGACAAATGGCCTATGTGTTAAAGGATTACATGATGCATGAAGGGAGGAAGAACAAGGCCTTAGGCATGTGTGTGTGTTATAGGACCATATTTATAGAGGTTTACAACAAATATATCTAAGTATAATGGTTAATTTATGGAGGTTGTAATGTATGGGTATATCCTTGAGACAGGTGTAAAAAGGTGTGTCATTATGTGGAAAGAGTTTATTATTTAATAATCTGTATTACTTACCTGATTGGTTTGAAGGATCTTTTTCTTACATTTATTTGTTAATCGAGATTCAATGTTGTTATATATACATTTCATATTCTCCTCAATAGTGTTCTGGATTAACCACTAGTTTGTATTTTTGTTACTATCAAACTTCATGCTTAGTTAATACTTATTACCAAGTGGTTTATAACTTTGAACATGTTAGTCTTACAATGGTGATTTATATCATAATAGTCTTTATGCTTCATTCGATGAGTTAATATGCAAAACTAGTATTGATACTTGGACAACACATAAGAGTGGCGACATCAAAGGATAATACAAGACATCAAAATTTGTTAAAGAATAAGTTAATGGATTACTATGTAAACCTATCTCACTTAGATTGTGGATATGATCATAATTGAATACAATTATTAGTTTTGGTGCTTTTCAAATAGTTGATAGAGTTCCAGTAGGTTGTTAAAATTGAGATCTAGTTGAAATGAAATAAATTGATTATGTTGTTTAAAAATTAGTTCTAGATCAAGAATAAACTCCATTGGTTTTCATATGTGAATAGAAATACATTAGAATTAAATTCATTTGAGTATAAGTTCAGAATAAGTGAATACATAATACAAGTCTGTAATGGGATAGTGAGCTCAGAATACATAAAAAGGTACATTTGATGATGGATTTGGTGGAAGTTCATTTGATGTCTCTATATGGTTATTAATAAGGTACATAATTAGATAAATGATGGTGATGAATATGGATGTAGTTACATGTTAAGTGATGTGAATTATACTTGGACCAGGAATGTTATAAGTCTTATGTAAAGGACTAAGATTATTATTTAGAACATATTCAAAATATTTAGGTTAGAGGAAATAAAGGACAATTATTGTAAAAAAACCTATTGAAATTCATGTATACTCTTATTTGTATTTAAATAAGACCAATCTAAAAATATTATGTCATAATAGATAAGGAAGATTGAGAGAAATCATGTTGAAATAAAAGAAACCTAGTAAGGCTTAATTAGAACAAGGATGATGCTTATGAGGTAATATGGGATACCATGTGAGTGTATGTATCCTTTCTAATCATTGATAAATGGAATGACATCAAGATTTATGTGAGATTAATTACAAGATAAGATCATAAAAGATAGAAATAACAAAATCAAAAAAAAAATTGGGTTGTGATATTGCCATCACAAAGGAAACTCAAATTCAAAATGATAAATTTGCATTCAAGTTTTGGTTTTTTTTGTAACACAGGTAACATGATCACATTATTTAAAACAAAAATAATGGAATTACATTATGTCTTGATAATTTTTTGAGGTTTTTAAAATGATGTCTCCAAGGTGTCCAAGAGTGTTCATGAGGTGTTAAGGTTGTTAGCTAGTCAATGACAAAGTGTGCTTCAATAGTCATGCATTGATCTTCAGTGTTTGGTTGGATAAGCAGGTTGATGAATGTTATCGATGATATGATCATGTTGCATAGGTAATATAGGGTGTCAATAATTCTTAGGTAACTTATGTAATTCAAAGTAATTAATTGAAATATCCTTCTGAATATCTAGGTTAGCCTAGTCACCTTGATAGATATTCATGATTAAGCAGATTGATGATGACAACATTCACACATGTGAAAGCATCATAATAAAATGGTAACATGGATTTCTTATGGTTTTTACTTAGTTCATGTGTTTCAAATTTAAGGTATTTAAATTAAGCCTATAAATTGCTATGGTGATTCAAATTTGGCCTCCCAGGCATATTTGACTATTTTCCATACTTAGCCAAATTTGCATTTTTTAGTGACCATTGGAATTTGAGTTTTCAAAATTTTGAAAGAAACCAATTTGCATTATTTTATAAATATATTAAACATATGGAGGAATTTTTTGATGGAGAAAAAAGTAAATATGTAAATGACTCCGAGTGGAATCTATCAAAATTGATTAGAAGGTTTGACTATTCATATCATTACAAGTTTTAAGCTCCAAATCTAATTGAGGGTTTGACTTTCTTCTATTAAAAACCCAAAAATGATGTTTGAGTTTCTTTTGAAGGTATTTTGATGTTTCTTGGTGAATTATATTTTGTATAGTGATGTATAATCCCTAAGGGCTATCTATGTGGATTATGGAGGTTTGACCAATCCATGTTCATGGTAAACAATTGCTTCAAATTTGAATTTGTATTTGTTCATAATGTTTTCATGTATAAGGCCATTTATTGATCTTATTTACTTATGAAGAGGGGTGGTGTGATGGATGTTATAACTTAATGAGGACCTATAGGCCATGTGGCATGGGTCTATTCATATAAAAGTTGTCTTGTGTTCCAAGTGTGATTGGTGAAGTGTCTAAGTGGTAAATAAGTCTCCATGGGACCTAAAAAGGCACTTAGCCTATTTGAAAGAAGGTATTTCTTAAAGGTGACCTATGAAAGCTAGTGATTGATATTTTATTAGTGTGTTAAATGACTTAAGATCTAAGTCAAGTCTTATGGATGATAATGAAGGTGGTAATAATGAATATTGTATAAGGACTTAAATCAATTATGAAACTTGAGAGTGGTTTTTATCCCCCATGAGGGTTTCCCACATAAATTCATGTATTATGTATGCAATATTACATTATTCTCTTGTTAATTGTTATTAATGACTTGTATGTTTTATAAATACTTGTGATAATTGATTAAGAGTTTGAAAGGATTATAATTTAAATTTGAATTGCTTACATCACTTATTAAACCCCCCCCCCCCCACCTCAATGATTGTACCTCTAACAATTGGTATCAAAGCTAAGTCATTTGCATAGGCCTAATAGACTAAAGGTGATACTAAGAATAAAAAATATTTATAGTTATTATATTGTTGAATAAATTTACTTTGAAAGTAATAAAGAAGATAAGGGTATCATCAAGGATCTCAAAGATCAAGTAGAGGTTGCTTATGCATATCTAAGATCAAGTGATGAAAACTGTAATCAGTACAAGGTTGTTTTTGAGAATTACATAGGTATGATGAGAGAGTATGATCAATAATAATCTTATAATAGAATCATGGCCTCAATCCTTAAGGGTATTAAGGGTGATTTCATCAAGCTCAATAATAAGCTATAATACTTGAAGGCAAGCGTAAAATCAAGAGAAGATAAAGAGGTAGTTCATGTCAATAAGAATGAGGAGAATAAAATCAAAATGAAATAATTAAAGAAAGATAATCAAGTGTTACAATAAGTGATTAAGGCTTTTGAGTATTAGATAAGTTCCATGAAGAGAGACATGGCTAATAAATCTAAAGAGAATGAAGAGAATATTAGTATTCTTGAGGATCAGTTAAGAACTATAAGTGCAAATTTGAAAGCAAGAGAAGACGAGTGTAATTAGTTAAATTTTGAGATGAGTTCCTTGAAGAATGATCATGAGAAAGTTGTATACAAGATAATAAAATTTGATAGAAGACATGAGGATTCAAACCAAGAAAATAAAAATGCAAACATGAAGGACAAGTTTGGTTATAGTGCTAAGAATTGTATAGGATTGAGCTATAATGATGAAATTTCATGGAGCTATAGTAGCAATATTTAGTTCATGAGGGATATCAAATCTCATTATTCAAAAGGTATGTACAATATTATTTACTATAATTGTAATAAGACTGGTCATATTTCTAGGTTTTAAAAAGATAATTTGAAGAAGTACTCAAGTCTAAACAAGGATAAATATGTTATTAAGAGTCAAGCAAAGGTGTAGAGACCAAATTTAGTAAAAACCAATCTTGTTAAGCCTAATGATCAAGGAGAATATATTTCTATAGTAGTGAAGGAATTAGTTTTGTAAGTGTATCAAGAGTGAAATGAATGGTTGACATTAGTGCACTTGGAGGAGAAGAAAGATGATGCAGACATTAGCTTGAGGTGACATTCAAGTCCAAGGAGGTTCTAATGGGAGACTTTTAGTCTCTTGATTTCAATCAATTAAAAAGGTTTTAGTTGAAGAGATATGCTAAGAACCTTTTTTACCATCATGCATTGTCAAGGAAGTCAAAGAAAATAAAGATGCTAAGATAGATGAGCAAGTTGTTTCAGTCAAGCAAAATATGAAAAATAAGAAGAAAAATAAGTCTACCGAATCCAAGATGATCAAGAAAGGAAGTGAGGAGATGTGGACATATCCTAAGTATTTATTGTTATAAGCTCCCATTAGAATGAGGTGTCTCTATTTTATTCATAAATACATTATTATTTTAGTAAGAAGCAAGTGAGGTTGCAAAGGATTTCATTGAACAAGTATGCAAGTTTGTTCAAAAGCTTGAAGACTTTGGTGTTAATCAAGATGTAAAGTTTAAAGTATGGATTGATGTATGGAGTGTTAAGAATGTGTTTAAGTTTGAGTAATGATATATTGGGTGTTCTTGTCAATATTATATAGTATGAAAATCAATAGAAAGAGAGAAATCCTTTGTCCAGTTTGAGCCCATTCAAGCAAAGTTGAAGGTGATCAATGAGCCTCAAGAGTGTAGAGGGTTATGTGTAAGATCTTCAAGGGAGTTTGGTAGTTCAATGTGATAAAGTATGAAGACCGATTCCCAAGGTGATATAGCATAAGTGAGTATTATCAGATGTTTTATTTGTTGTTTTAAATGTGTGCATTGAGTTTGAGATTCTAGTTTTAAATTAAAAATAAGAAATGTTGTTTTTTAGTTCTCTCAAGTCTCAGAATGGAAGTTTACAAGAATGGGAAGAGGTTTCATGTACTCATTAACATGTGTAGGGTTTGCATGAGAATTCAATATGTTAGGGGTTGTTTGGGAGTATTCCTAATAGAAATATCTAGACATTAGTTCTTGGTTTGAGGAGTCAGGATTTATGAACAATCTTTTAGATTGGAAGTAGGTTTTAGCTAGCCTAAAACCCTAATAGTGACTTTATTGAGAAGTTCTTGATCACGTGTGTCCATAATGGATTGGTTGATCTATATATGTAATTGGAAGTTTTTTGGGACTCTCTCATGATTGCCTATGTGGCATTGGTGTGTTTTAAGAGAGAGAAAGTAATAAGGTACATGCTTATTTTCAATAAAGAAGGTATAGTTCAGAAATGTTCCAAAGGAATAATTGATAAAATGAATACATGAAGTGGTTTTAGACTCTTAATTTTAGAATATGAATTTTTTTATAGTGATTGGTGCCTTTGAATGAGCAAATTTGTTGACCTAAGTTGACTAGTCACTAGAAGTCCAATGAAGGAAAACAATGCAAGAATCAGATAGAGATGGAAAGTTGATTTTGATTGCCTTATTAGGTCAAAATAATTGATATAAGTAAATGAGATCTTTTTTAATGACTTATGAGTCATTTCCATGCTTATAAGGAGTTTTGAAGATCTATTCTTGGGGAGATGTGATTCTTGGAAGATGGCTTGTTAAGTCTTTGGAAGACTTGAGTAGTCCTTGAGAATAGGAGTGTGTGAGCCTATTTGTCATGTGTGAAGGATTATTAGGAATATGGTGAGAATTTTAAGGTTTTTTATCATCCATTTGGGTGTTTGGTTGGTCATATCTAAGGTGACTAAGTTATTTATGGGTTTATTCTTTAAGATAGTGCTTTTGGCTTATTCAGGCCTAATAAGGTTAATAAATCCTAATGGAGTAGTTCTTGTGTGAAAAAATGAAATTAATCTTATAAATCCCATGAGATATATTAATGGGTCTAGTGGTAAGTGGAACAATGGATTATAAGTGTTGGTTTAGGCCATTTGAGCTCATGGAGCTCAAAGTTTAAGTGTGTGCGACAAACCTAATGTAAATAGGTCTAGATAAGATCTAAAAGATGTATAATTTTTAATGAAATGGATTAAATATAAATTTAGTGTTACTTATGATTGTAACATGCACTTGAGAGGTTCTTAGGGCTATTACAATAGTGATCCAAGTATGTGAGGAAGTTGATGCATTGGGTGATCGTTGAAGTATTCCATGAAAATTTGAGTGGTGTATAATCTTGAAGATGATTTTTAGGTCATGATTGATCAAGTATATAGGATGATTAAACTCATTTATATATAATGAATATAAAAAAAGGAATGATAAGAGGTTTGTTACAGTTGTTCTCATAATCCTATATGACTCTGTGTTTCCAAAAAGTAGTTTGGTAAGAACTAGAACTATGATGGATTGTAAAGTTTAATGGAGGTAGGTAGATGTTTTTTTAAGTTAAATCTCAGCATGTAAAAGGATTTTTAAGCCTTATGAATGGCCCAAGTGAGGCTTAGGAGGTATTGAATGAGGATTGACCATTGAAAATTTTACACAGTCAACATAAGGAGTTCTCAATTGATTGAGTTTTATTGTTCTTAAGCCTTTATTACATTAAACAGCTAAAAGGTATATGAGAAGGTGTGTGAGGTCAATAAAGACCTAGCCATGGCATTGGTTTCCTTTGAATCCTAATAAAATGCTAGATAATTAATGTTTTACCCTCTTAGGCTTGTGTAGGGTTAAAAAAACCCTAGATTAGGGTTTTAAGGATTTCATGAGTTCTCATCATCAAAAGTCACCAAAATTTTTAGTTTGAATATATTAAAGGTGAACTAAAATATTAAATTAGTTTCAGACCTATATGGTGACCCTGGTACAAAATTTAAAGGGATTGTGTCATAGCTAGGCAAAATTAGGCTTAGAAGGGCTAATTGTGAAAGGAAAGGGGTCATAAAATGGTGAAGTTAAGTGAAATAATGCATGAAATTTTATATATAGTTGTATCAATATAAAAAGTTATCAAATTTATTCTCATATCCCCAAGCAAGGTAGTAGACTATTCAAGCAAGGAGGAAATGTTAAAAAGGGGCTACAAGCCTTGAGAGGATATTGTGAGCCTTATGTATAGAATTGAAAGGTAAAATGTGATCCAAGATTTGTATGAGTTTAATTAAGATGTAACATGACCATTTGAGATCATCCATGATAAAATAATTTAGCTATTGAATCTTAAATCAAGAATTGGTCCTTGAGTCCTATGGGATTTGCCTATGGCAAGCCAATGAGAGAGCTAAGAGGAAGTTTGTGAGTAGCATGAATAGAATGAGGTAGAGATAGTTTTTGAGTATCAAGTGTAGTATGTAATAAATTTAAGTTACTTATAAATATATAATAAATAGAATCCAGGCATGGAGATTAACAAACACAGTTAGCAAAGAAAGTGAAACTAAATTGGTAATCATGGAGTTAAGAAGACATTTCTTGGTTTGAGTTCGTTTGTTGGTGTTCAAAGGTCACCTAAACTCAGATGGATTAGGGTGAGTCTATTTTAGTTTTTATAAGGTGTGATTACTCCTTCATTTACTTGATATTTTTCATTTCTTCTTCAAGGAGCAGGGTATGGTCAAGATGGTGTGTTGTCAATAGGCAAGACTGTGAAGTAAGGAATTGTATGAACAATGATAGGGGGAGTTTATATCATATCTCATAGTAGTTTCCTTATTAATTTGTTATTTTAAAACATTTGAAAAAAAATTAGGTCCTCAGGATCAATAGGTAAGCCCACTTTGTCATTGTGTCAAAGGGGGAGAAAGTGTTTGCAGAAGAAAGAGTTTGTGCATTTCCTTCAGTTGGTGTTGAAATCAATGAAAAAGGGGGATATTTTTGAGGTGTTTTAAATTATGTATATAATTTTCCCAATAGTGTTAATAATTTAACAAGGTTTCTATCTGGTCAATTACAAAGTGTGCTTCAATAGTCATGCATGAATCTTTAGCATTTCGTTGGATAGGCAGGTTGATGAATGTTGTTGATGATGTGATCATATTGAAGGGGTCATATGGAGTGAAAATAGTGCTTAGGGAACTTATTTAAGTCAAATTAATGAATTATAATATCCTTTTGAATGTATAGGTTAGCCTAGTCACCTTGATAGGTCTTCATGAGTAAGCAGATTGATGATGTCAACATTCACACATGTGAAAGTTTCAAAATAAAATGGTCACATAGGTTTGTTGATGTTTATGCATATTTAATGTGTTTCAAATTTAAGGTATTTAAATTAATCCTATCAAAATTTATGGTGGTTCAAATTTGGCCTTCCAATTATATTTCACTATTTTCCATACTTTGCCAAATTTGAAATTTTTAGCGACCGTTGGAATTTGAATTTTCAAATTTGTGAAAGAAACTAGTATACAATGTTTGATTCATATCTTGAGAATATGGAAGAATTTTTTGATGGAGTAAAGAGTAAATTTTTAGATTACTTCAAGGGGCATCCAAAAAAAATTATTAGAAGGTTTGAATATCCACACAATTATAGTTTTTGAGCTCCAAAGTTGACTAAATGTTTGACTTTATTTTGTTGAGAACCCATGAAAGATGTTTGAGTTTGTTTTGATGATATTTGGATGCTTATTGGTGAATTAGATTTTGTATAGTTATTTATACTCCCTAAAGGTGACCTATGTGGATTTTTGATGTTTGACCAATCCATCTTCATGGTGAACAAGTGATTCAAAGTTGACTTTGCATTCGTTCATAGGGTTTTCATGTATAAGTCCATTGATTGATATAATTTATTATGAAGAGGGGTGGTGTGATGTATGTTATCACTTAATGTTCCAAGTGTGCTCAATGAAGTGTTTAAGAGGTGAATAGGTCTCCATGGGACCTAAAAGGGCACATAGGCCTATTTGAAAGAAGGTGTTGCTTAAGGGTGAACTATGTAGGTCGATGATTGATATTTTATTTGTGTGTTATATTATTTAAGATATAATTCATGTCTTGTGGTGAAAAAGGAAGGTTGTAAGCATAAATATTATATAAGGAACTAAATCAATTATGAAGGGTTCTAGACTTGTGTAAGGTGAGTGAAGGATAGGTGAGGTATGAGTTTGCTTGGTGAGTGAATTAAATACTAGATCAATATGAGAGATTTGTGTATGACCTAATGGTCATGTTTCTAATATGTTAATAGATTTTTTATAGTTTTTTTGGTTTTGGATGAGCGAAGAAGTTTAGGTTGATCTAGAAGGCTATTTTGGATGCTTTGAATGTGAGTGAAGGTTTGAGTAAGTGTGTGGTTTGAAGAATGTTGATAATAAGTGTTTATCCATAATATTGTATTTTAATCATAGTTGTGTAAGTGTTCTCATTAGTAGGTGTTGTGTTGGTGCTCAAAATCTAGGGCAAGTTGGTGCTTGTCCATCCTTAGGGGTTAGTGCTCCTTGTGAAGTGGGTGTTTCACTAAAAGTCTCATGTTTGTAATCATCTTATAGAATTAGTAGTACATGGGTTTATAGGCTTGAGAGTGGGTTTTATCCCCCATGAGGGTTTCCCACATAAATTCATGTTTTGTGTATTTATTTTTGGATTATTCTCTTGTTCATTGTTATGAATGACTTATATGCTTTATGAATGCTTGTGATGATTGATTGAGAGTTTGAAATGATTGGAATTGAAATTTGAATTACTTGCATCACTGAGTCACTCTCCCTCTTAGAGATTATACCTCTAACATAATTACCAAGCCATAATTTAAATAATGGGATCATAATAATTAAATAATGTGATTGTGTTAAATAAAAAATGTGATCAAATTATTTATTAATGTGATCACATTACCTAAAATTTCCATAGAATTATCCCCCAACTCTATGCACTTACCCAATTCTTCTCCATATACATTTATAGGAGTCATTGGATAGGGTTTTCCTTGGATGGAATATATCTTGTTTTATGGGAATTCTTCTATCAAAGTAGGAATATTTTAGACTAGATCTGATTTTAACTAGTAGGATCCTTACAAACACACAACAATCTCTTTCAAATCTCAATTTCCCAAGGGAGAGATTGAGACTTGATAGGTTCATCTAAAGGTATCTTTAAATTTGATTATTGAATTTGGTGGATAAAATTGTCTAAATTATTTAATTTGGTATTAGGATATGAGGAAGTTGAGGTAATCATGAAAACTACCTCCTTTTTGAAGTGGAAAGGATAAGCTGATTAGTAGGTTGTGATAGTGAATTAATTGTGTTCTTTATTTATTTCTTAGTATCATTTGATTTAAACTTATAAATTATTTATCTTTGAAAACTTTAGGTGATTTATTTTTAGTATTAAGCACATAATTGACCTTATTCAAACATATGAGCTTAACTTCTTGATCTTGAACTGTATGACATAACTGATCAAATGATTTGAATTACATAAACATAATGGATTTGTTGAGAAAACTTTGTTTGAAGATATTTTGTGACTCATTTTCAATAATAGTATTTTTTAATTAAAATCCATGGTCTTATAGTGAAACACATATAGATTGATTAGCTAATTGGGTCTTCATTTAGTTTAGAAATTTGAACATGAGATAATTTATCTATAATATTGATAAAAACAATATGCTTTAACTTAATTAGAAAAAAAGATTGAATGCATTAATTAAAATATTATAATATATAACCATTTAAAATAATACTCCTCGATACTCCATGGAAATGACTTGGTCAATAATATATTATTGGATGCATAATCTAAATACGATGCATGAAAGGATCTAAGGTGTTACTCTAGAGAAAATTTACGATAATAAAATTAAAGGTGGGGAACTAAAAAGCCCATAGGTGTGGGACAATAAATTTTTATGGGATAATGGATTATGAAATAATGCATGAGAATAATTTAAATGACTAGCTCTAGAAGCATCCTATTTTAAATGAAACACATTAGTCTATAAACTTGTAATAGTATGTTTGATGGATCATACACTAAAAAAGGATGAATATAAAATATGAATAATAATCATAAGATTTACATAGCTTGAATGAGTATGCATATATGCATAATAATTTGAGATAAAACTTACTATTCTGCTACACCTTTGGTGGGCATCACATGTTTAGCTAAAGGTGTAGAAGTATAAATAGTAGAAATAGTAGTAGTATGAACACTTATGATGGAATTAGTAACTATGGAATACTAATGTGAATCATTAAATGGATTATAATCCTCCTTATAAGTGAAAAATGTATATAAATGTTTATGTTCATCTATTGTTACATATAGCAATGCATCACCCAATTATAGAATCTCTCACATGAATAATTTACAAGTAAGCATGGTGGTTTTTAAGGAAATAGAAAAAGAATCCACTCAGACAATACATGACAATCCAAAAAAATATGGAATTAAAGAATCATCTAAGTCAAACACATTTGTCCAAAAGGAATGAATACTGATATGTTGATTTTAAGATAGTTTCAAAATGATTTTGAACAAGTTAGACATATATTATAGAATTATTTTAGGTGACTAATATAAAATGAGGAAGGTCATACCCATGTAAATTATGTGGATGTGAAAAAATGGTGAATAAGATCAATATGTCTATGCAAATGTCATGTCATATTAAGATATGTAAAACATGACATTTACAAATATGTAATACCACATTTTAGTATCATCATATAGTGGCAACTATTAAAAAATATTTTTAGTTATTTACATTCCAAGTGAAACATAAATCTAACAAAGGGATGGATATCTGATTATTTTAACTGGGATCTTGTATTTTATCCATATATATATATATATATATATATATATATATATGTAAACTATGTTTGTCTTAAGTGAATATACCTCCCTATGGGATATTTTATCTTAACAAATATATGCTTCTTGTCAATGTGAATAAAAAATATAAAAACACAAATTAAAACTCTATTTACATTTTCCTTAAGAATGATATCAATCTTGGGTGGTGAATTGATGATAATTTTTCTTGGTAAAGATACTATTTGTCTTGATTTTGAACCACCTACGAAATGCAAACATTATTTTGTGCTCTTGAGGCACTATGTGTATTATTTTATTCAATTTATTTTATCAAAATTTTATGGGTTTTGTAAATTGATTAAAATTTCAATTTGATTTTAGTTTTCTAATCAATTTTAAATATTCAATAAATATAGTTAAATATGGAAACAAACCAAACCCTAATGCTATTAAGGAAAAGACTGTTGAGTATAACACCCTTGACACAAAGACTTATCAAGTATGCATTCCTCAAGAAATACCTAATTCAAATCATATCAATATTGATAATAATGTCTAAAAGTAAACCAAACTATCAAAGGGTTCATGGCTATGAATTTTTAATTTACGCTAATATATTAGTATTAACCTTAACCTTATAGGAAATTGTGTGTAATTTTGATATCCTTATAAATCAAGTAAATTCCAAAGAAACATAGAGGGTTGAGAAAAAAAGATAAATTACTAATTTCTTGCCATATGATTGAGTGAGAGTATTAACTTCAATAAAGATATTATAACACAATTTTTACACCACAACTCAAGATAACCTATGGACCCTAATTTTTTTTAATTAAATGGTGTATTCATTAATATATTTATGAATAATATATGACATTTAGTGGATGGATTTTGATAAGATACCTAAGAAAAACCTAAATAATGTTCCACTATAGATAATGTAGAAAATGTACATATAATTCATGTCAAAGAAAGAATTATTTTATTTTTACATGAGGGATATTAAAACTATAATGGGAGGTATGCCATACCATATAACATGGGAGATTTATTTCTCTAAGATCTATTTTTACATCTACCTACTATTCAACTGATGCCTCCCATAGCGAACCCTATTTTCTCATTAGAGGTTGCACACCACACAAGACAATATTTTATTCTCTCTGTAATATATATCAATAAAAATATAGTACAAAATTATTCATAGATGGATGATATATTTGGAGGTGTATCAATTTACTTATTCCACCACAAGAGATGGATCTTCTAGGTAACCTCAACATCATGTCTCCACACCTAATAATTGTAACTCATTTTATCATTAGTTTCTTAGTCTTACATATTTTTAGATTCATAATTTTTGTATGTGATGATTAATTTGATATGGTATTAGTTATTTATGTATATGGATCATTAATTCATAATGGGTTCTTATTTCCATGTTTTCAAGTATGTTATGCCCCATATTCTCTTCCATTTATTCATGGTTTCCTTATAAATTTGGATTCACTTTACTTTGGATCTATCACAATCTAAATATTCAATACAAAACATTTGAAAATATATATATTAATTATTATTTTTCCATTTCATAACCCTAAATAATCTCAAAATTTTAATTTTTTTTATAGTTTTAGGTTAATTTTCCAAGATTGGTCCTTTGATCTTGTTTGTTTCAAAAATCACACCTATTTGGGAAATATTATATTATGTATTGAATAGTATCTTAAACATGGATGAGATATGGAGGATCCAATATCTCATATTCTTTGTTCATTTTAATAAAATAATAGTCAATAAATTTGAGGATTAATTCTAAAGATCATAGAATTTCATTAGTCCTTCCTACTTTGGTCACCTAAATACGAATCCTTATCATATGTCTCATAGAGAAAATATACTCTAAGATACACCTCATTTTTAATCCCTTCCTTAGTGTCCTTTTTTCCTTTGTCCTCCTTTCCCTCAAATCTGTCTTACACATCTCCATCACCCATTGAGGTAAATAATGATACTAAGAGAGCCTTAACTGACTACACCCATGATTTTTATGTCTCTTCGACATTGCCAACACATGAGTATGTATTATTATCATCCTCATCATCATCACATGTTATCACCTAATCTTCAAAGTTAGTACCATATACTCTCCATCCATTTGGGTTAATTTTCATGATTGGAACTACATAATAATTTTTTTGGGAGCATATCATATCAACTTAAACTATTTCAACACTTTATTATACTACAACCACTCATGGAGATACATGAACTAAAACTTATACCATATGGTCTGCCAATTTTTTTTTATTAATGGTAAAACACCTTAACAATGGAGAGAAGATAATATGATAAAATCTCAAAGAAACACCTCTACCAATGGAAAAAGAAGCAAACAATAGAAACTCTACAAAGATGTTGTAAACCTACTACTACACACAAAAGTAACTAAATAAAATTATAAACCTATCATAATTTTTTATTTTTGATATCTTAGAGTCATATTTAGAGGTTCTAAATCCTTTTTACCCTTTCCTTTCCTTTTGTTGCTCACCATCATCCATTCTCCCCCTTCCCTAGAATCTATTAAAATGGGAATGGATACTTCAAGAGTATCAATTGGTTTAAGTTAAAAATATGGGAATAACAAGACTTTAACTTATACATTGGCTGATTAAATGTGATTTAAAAGAATCCAAGCCAATGAAAATTTTCCATAATCTAAAAGATCATTTTTATTTTATGACAAAGATTCAATCTTTGATAAAGCTCCAACCTCCTTGATCGAAGTTTCTACACAAGGATCTATATTTCTCTAGGCAAGATAAAAAATTTACATAGGTATTTCTATAACCAAATTAGGAGCTTCACTTTCATCCTCATTCTCATTAATATCTTAGATAGTTATACACTCAATCCCAACATCTTTCCACTAAGTATTTGTTTTTTTGTGCTTAACTTTTGGGTAATCATTAACTAAATGACTATTTTGGAAACATACTTGACATCTAAAAGGTAATACCTATTGTTCCCAAAATTTGTCACTCCTTTTTGGGACAACACATGAACTATTTTTGGTCTTGCAAACCAAAAATTCTCTCTTCCCTTCTCAAAAATTGTTATGAGCCTTCAAATTCTCTATTTTTCAAACTTTTTCAGCTACGGGACCCTGCAGATGATTTCTACAGACTCCGTAGACTTAAATCTACAGACTTCATAGGAAGAAATCTATGGATTCCTTTCTATGGACTCCCCCAGTTCTATGAACTTGAACTACAAACTCTACAGGTGGAACTATGAACTTCATAGATGGTTTTTATGGATTCTGCAAGATAGATTTCTATAGACTCTTTCAAAGTTAGAGAAAACTATGGACTTGGATTCTATAGACTCTGTGAGCAAGCTCAAATCTATGGACTCTCAAGGCCTCAAAACTATGGACTCTGTAGGTTGATTGTTCACATCTACAGACTCCCATAGATCTACAAACTCATTTCTATGGACTCTATAGGTTGGTATCTACAGACTCTATAGGAAAGAAATAGGTTCAACACTTAGCCATTTTTTTAATTGGGAAGTTCAAAGGCATCTTCCAAGAGCTTGAAGGATGAGTGCCTTTACGGAGGGCACTTAGGAGCCAAAATAAACCCTTGTAACTTTTTTGAAAGGTAACCTTGGAGGTCAGATAGCCCTTGCAGAGGGTAGGTGGGGAGTAGGTGGACCATTTCAAAGGCTGAGTGAGCAAAGGAATTCCTTTGGAAGGAAATCCCATGGCAAAGTTGTTAAGGATGTTTCCTTCAGACTTTTTTTTGAAGGAATTAACCCGACTGATGAAGCCTAATGGAAGAAACGACTAAGGCAAGGGAAGGGAACATTTCCTTCAGACAAAATGTCTGAAGGAATAAGCCCAAAGCAAAGACAAAAGCCTGCTGAAAGAAAAGCCTATGGAAAAATGCCTAACAAAAAGAGACAAAGCGAAGGAAAGATTTCCTTTGGACAAATTGTCTGAAGGAATTCCTTCAAAATTTTGTCTGAAGGAAAAGTGAAAGGAATTGCTAAGGAAAGTGACGTGCCTGTAGATGTCAAACTTGAGCATCGTGAAATAGCCATTGGGATCTAGATGTTTGGTGACGTCCCCCCACCCATCAATTTTAGGACGACCAACTAGCCATTGGTTTTCAAGTGATGACATGCCTGTAGATGTCAAAATTCATGGCAATGAAATAGTCTTTGATCTTTGAAGGCTTGAGTGCGGGCTCGAATGCATTTAAAGGCTAAAATGCCAAAGGGAAGAACCACTGATGGAAGAGCTGAAAGAGCCAGTAGAGTTGGGAATTCAGCCCTGAGAGCTCAAATGCCAAGAAAAGACAAAAACTAGGAAGAGGAAAGAGGGAAGATCAGAAATATATGCAATAGTTATTCTATTAGGTGGAATAGTCCTCCAAATAGATATTTGAGCCTTTAAACATTAAAGGCATGGCCTGTTGGTCTCCCTTGGATTAAAGATGAAATGGATAGCTATGCAAGACATCAGAGGGGATAAACCAGATGATCCAGACTTAGGAAAAGACATATTAGATGAATGGGCATGCCATAGTTAAGGCAAGACATTGTTTCTAGCATGGCCCTTTAAACAGAACTGAGGGCGCATTGAAGGCATTGACTGTAGCATGGGCCATCCCATGGGAAAGAGTGCCAAGCTTTGCTTGGTGGCTATACATTATAATTTATCTCATTATGCAAAGGAGACTTTTCATTTTTGCTAAGGACTTTTCATTTTTACAAAAGTGAAACTCTGCCCAAATTGAAAAGCTAATACTGAGACTTTGAGCTCAAATTGTTGTTCATATTATTTATCTAAATGAGAAAGAAAGATACTTGCAGACTTTGTACTGTTATCAATTGTGTTATTCTATAAAATTGTTCTTATGTCTATTTCCTAAAAGCATTCTTGTTTATTTAATCTAACAAGCAAGATTTGTGGAAGTAACCAAGAAGGTGTCCTGAAGTCAGTTGTGGAAGACTTTGTGCTATTTGTGATTGTCTTTAGTCTATTTGTTTATTTTCTATTTTTATGTAAAGGATCTTGGGATGAATTTGTGCTCTCATTGTTCTTCCTATCTCACTCTTTGGGTAGCTAAAGTGGAGACTTTGTGCTACACTTCATTCTATTGGTTACTGCACCCTGTTACCAGTCACTTATCACTACCTGAAAGAACTCTTGATGTTTCCTATAAGACCACTTCTAAAAGAAGAGAAGTGCCTTCAGTGTCTTCAGCAAGATTTCTCCTTTGTCTGTGAGCATCATCTCTAAAAAAAGAGAGATGGATGGTGATACCCTACCCCTGAGTGTTATTTTCTGCTTATATTTATAGTATATATCTCCTCATATTTTATAGGGAACCTCCCCTTGATGAGAGGAGAGATTTACCCCCTTTAGATGTGGTAAACCTACAACTTTGGATGACCAATCTTCCTTGTTGTGGATGATCAGACCTATTTTGCTCATCAGTACACTAGTGACAAAATATTCACCCAATAATACTAAAAGTCTATGGGATGAATCTAATTTTTATCCCTAAATTTTAACTCCCCATGTGCAAGGAGTTCCTTAGATATATCTATATTTACAAATATGTGGGTAAAAGTTGAATGTCTGAGTATGCAACTATGTCGTATGAAAACAAAAAACCTATATGGCTCCTATATGGTTTCCTAGTGATGTGCCACTTTGTAGGAGAGTCTATGATCTCCTCAAATATCAAAAATTAATTTCTATCCTCTAATTTCCATGGATAATCCCTCTTTTTGTTAATGGTATTTATAGTTTTTTTGTGCAATGGGTATGGGAAAACCCCTAATCATTACAAGGTTTTTATAGATAAAACACTATAATAGTGTTTTCACTCAAATAAATCCCTTGTGTGACTCATATATAAACTTATATAATATGTCTCTTACAATCTCTCATCATGAATATATAATTTTACTATCCACCATCATATGCGCTATGAGATGATGTCCATATGAGAAAGAAACACCTCATTTATCAACTACCACTATGGATTTAAGTTGTATTATATACTAATTCATCATGTGTCCCATTTTATGATTAATTTATAGTATATTTTCACTTCATTTAGAGGAACCCCTATTATCTTGAGTTAATACTCATGTTCTCTCTTCTCATTTAACTCCTTTGACATTGTCATTGTAACCTATCTCCCATGGTGATAACAAATTAAAGGATGCACCATACATCCTTTACTATGAATCTTATCTCCTTTATGGATAGGTATAAAGTGAACAAATTTTAATTTAATTTCTTTACAAAATAGGCAAATATATCATGGTCAAAACACATTATGAGAAGGCATGTTATACAACACAATCCAATCACATCAATATGTTCTCCCTTAGAATCCTCTATTGATTAAAAAATATTGAGCTAATTTACTATATATACATTTAAACTATTCTCAATGTAAGTAATTTTTGCTTTTAAGACACTATTATGGGAATATTAATTTTAAAACATTAGGTTAGATAAGTTATAATGGTAGAATCAATATGGGGATTATATAAACATATTTATAATGATGAAGATACTAATTTTTAGCTCTTGAATTAAATTGGTCTTAAATAGATATTTGAAGAGCCACTATATGCAAGTGGTGGTTGTACAACCACCCTAAAAATTTCATAATAGCTCATATTTGCAGGTGCTAGTTTTAAAACTACCCCAATGGTTTTGTAAATATCGATTTGCATAGAGTGGAAGTTTTTACACCATATAAAATTAAGGTAGGGGAAAGTTTGTAAATATTTCATCTACTAAAATATGGCTAATTTAAACTTTATAACACATTCCAAAGTAAGTGGTTATAATTAAAAAATTTGTGAAAGGATGAAGAGATCATATAAGTAAATGAGAAGTTATGATGTTAAATTCACATTGTAATTTTCAAGTTTAAGTCTTTATTCATATTATCTCATTTTTTCCTAGTTGGTAGTGGTTGTTTATAGTGTTGGCATATTCATAAAATTTATGTGAGAGTGTGAATAAAATATTTCCATGAAAGGCCAATATTGGAAGTAAATTATGTATTTGAGGATTATATATTGGAAAGAGGAGTGAAATTTCCTTATTCACTATAGGTTTTACCACACTCGATTTGTCTGGTTATATCCATGTGTGTTTGGGTGTTTCTTTCATGTTTCTCTTTATATTGATAATATTATACATTTAAATTACAACATACTTTATATTTTTTTTATTAAGATAATTAGTATATAAAAATAATTCTTCAATCACTTATTGAGTTAAGAATATAAGATCCATGTTTATGAATATTAATGTGGAATATCCACCTAGTTTATCAATCATATGGGTATCAGAGTTAGTTTAGTATCAATATTTTTGTTTGTTTTTTTTGTTTTTGATTACATTAATTTTTATTTCCATCACTAAAAAAATTATTTCTAATGGTAAAGGTATCCTATTTCTCTTATAAGAAGATATTTACATAAGTGGAGGCAAGAGATTATAAGTGTTTTAATTTTTTTATGAATTAGATTCTCATAAAATAATAAATATTTTTTTCAAGCTTGAAAAAGGAGTGTATAACATCTCTATTTCTATGAGAGAGTTTTACCATTTGGATTCCAACATGTGGATTCTAATGGATAAACTTGGTGTTTCTAAATTAGCATTGTAATAAAAATAGGACACACATTAACATGAGTAGGTGGAATAATAACCCCATTCTAACTAAGCTACATTTGTATTCAAGGTTGGGTCAATGATAGAGATTAAACCATATGAAATATATGTGAATGTAAAGAAATTATTCCATTGGATATCTCACCTAGAGGTATATTTATTTTCATAAATTTAATGACAGATAATAAAGTTATTGTGTAAGGTTAAAATTAACCAATCATGCTTTAACTTAGTTTGAGAGTTATATTCATGCTTTGGTTTTTAAGAATATACCTCCTATCATTAAGTGGGATGATTTTAAAATGATAAAAAGAAATATTTTTAATCCTCTTTGTTATAATGAAGATAGGTCCATGTATTTTAAATATATTAGGCAAAAGAAAGGTTAATGTGTGCATGAGCACAAAAATGAGTTCCATTAGAAAGATGCCCAAAAGGGTGAGGATATAGTAGACTATGTGTTCTTGATGAATTATGTTGGTAGACTCCATATTCATTTGAGGAGATTCATCCTCATAACCAAGACTATAGATGCATATGTGGGTATTTCTTAAGATTGTTACCTAGGTATGGAAAAGAGTAAGGATCCATCTACCTCTCAAAACTCTTCCAAACAATAAGATGGTTTGAAGAAGAAGTGTAAAGTTAAAGGGAAAGCTATTTTTAATTCTACTATTATTTTAAAAGTAGATAATAAAAGACATTGTGGGTTTTATGATGTATATAGTCACTCCTAAGATCAGTGTTGGAGTATACATCTAGAATTGCATCCGTTAAAGAATAAAAGAGAGAAAAAGGTTATGCCCTCTCTCTAAGGTGAGAACATTGGTTTAAACTCTAATGTGGATGATAATTTTTATCGTACCTATGTTGGTATAGTGGTATGTTTTTTATATTAGTAGTGTTTAGGAAAGTGAATTGTCTAAGGACTTCCTTATTACAATTTATATGAATAAAACAAATTTGTATGCTCTTTTTTATACTTGTTCACAATAAAAAATGATAACAAAGGAGGTAGTATAAAAATTGAAGATAAAGAATTATAATCATCCAAACCTATATTATTTGGTTTGGTTAAGAAATGTGTGTACATCAATGCAACCAAGCAATGCAAATTTAGGTTAAATTAATTCACATTTCAAAGATGAACTTATTATGGATGTTGTGCCTATTGATGTTTGTGGTGTATTTTTTGACATCCCTTGTATATCCTTGATACTGACCTAATATCATGTAAATTTACCATACATAAGAGGATAAAACAAAGCATATGGTATGTATGTGAAATTTTTTATGGAGGTATGTAATATACACTGAGGTTATTATATGTGGATAATAACAAAACAAGAGAGTCAAAATCATAAGGTAGAATGTGGCTATGAGAGAATGGTAGGATAAGACCATATTTGTCCATGCAATTCATGCATGGTACATGTATTTCAATCTTATGATTTTCAAGTATATAATACCTATTTTAGTATCTACATAATTTAGTATTTAAGGAAGATCATCAACAATTTATCCCCCATAGATATAACTTTGGATGCCATGACAACAAATGGTAAAAATTTTACTTGTGGTAAGAAGCAAAAATATGAATATGATATCTTAAAACAAAATATTAGAATTTTTATGGTATTATCTTTACCTAAATTATAGTTTACATCTGAGTTAGAAATAGATGTTAGTAGTTATTCTATGGGGCCTATGTTATTTCAAAGAGTTAAGCCTGTATTTTACCATTCCTATCTAATTCATGATGATTTTTCATTATTATTGTGCATATTATTATAAATAACTATATGTTATTTTTTAAATGGTAAAGAAATGGAAAAACTATATTATGGGTATGAAAACTATTATCCACACAAATCACCAAATTCTCCAATATTTTAAAGCTATACAATATAAGATGGGGTTTTTATAACAGTTTCACTTGATTATCCAAACTAGGTGATTGTTTATCTAAGCCTCATTTTACTTCATCCATGGGCACAATAATTATTCTTGGGAATTTTATGTGTGAGTATTATGTGGAGGGATATGAGAATGATATATATTTTGAGGTGTCAATTTTTTAATAATAGAGGTCTCAAGGTAAATTATTTGAGCCAAAGGAGAATTTTTACCTTCAATATGGGTTACTACACAAGTTGGGTCCCATGTGTGCCTAAAGAGGAAAGAGTTTAACTAATGAAGGATGGACATATTTTAAATGTTATAGGACATTTTAGTGTTACAAATACGATTGTAAATTTTAAAACATATGTTTATTCACCTAATGTATAGTTTGATGTTACATTCATAATGGGATGTAATTTATATAGTGCAAACAAGCCTAGTAATAGGATTTTTTTTTAGGTGGGTTTCTTATGCCAAGGAAGGGGCATGACTATCAACTTGTGGTTTTGGATTGTATTAGTAAGATGTGTATTGTTACTACTTAAAAGAAGACCCTCAAAGGTAGGGATATATCTATTTTTTTATTGTCTAATGTGTGGGTTCATTTTGGTTTCCCTGGATCTAGTGTTATAGATTGGGATTCAATATATTTTATTTATTTTTTGGCCACTTTTTAGGAGAAGATGAATACCATGCTAAAAATATCTATATATTTTCACCCAAAAACTGATGGGTAAATGGAGTTTTTGAGCAAAACATTTTTTAAACTCTTCAAAGGGTATAATAGGAAGCATCTTAAGTCTTGGGATGAACATTTGGTATAGATTAAATATTTTCATAATAGTTACTGCATTCTTCTAATAAAAAAGCTTCTTTTAAAACCTTTTTTTGGATACTTATCTCCATGTCTATTTTATATTATTTTGAAACAACCATAGAAAAAAATTGGAAAATGGATTTAGAGGTCCACAAATCAAAACGTTTCATTCAGAAGATTCAACAAATTCACCTAAAATTGAAATATACACTTGAAGGAGTCACATGTCAAGTGTAAAACAAGGCATGATAAAAATAAGACTAAACATATTTTACCTATTATAAATAAGGCATGGTTGTACTTTAATAGAGAGAGACTCTAGGGTAATACTAAGAAGCTTAAGCCTGTTATGTTCTATTTTAGTTTCTAAAACAAGTGGGAAAGAATGATTCTAAACTTGATTTTCCACCTTATAGAAAAACTAATTCAATTTTCAATATTGATAACCTATGTCTATTTGAGCCCATTATGTTAGATAATTAATATGAAGGGTTTTTACTAACTTCAATTTAAGACATCAGTATTGATAGTTAGTTTAAATTGGAGGATGATGTTGTGTTGTACAAAAAAGAGAGGAAAATAAGAGGAGGGGTAAAAGAGCATTGAATTTTTAAGATAAAGGGTCAATAACCCAAAAATTCCAAATGGTATTATAGAGTCTATGTGGGGAATATATCTCCTCACAAATTTTTTGAAGTTTTTAGGAACTTAAAAACATCAAATTTTGGAGGTATGATCCAAACTACGTATCTAATGTATTATATATACTTACTAAATGTTTCCACTTTTTCTAATGTATATAATTATTTATTGTAATAAAATATTTTAATACACTTATATACGAACATCAATTCAAATAAGATACAATGAGAGAGTTAATATGGAGATGATCTAGACATATTCATAATGATGAATTCAGTCTTGTTGAACTCTTGAATCTGAGGGGTCTACGACAAATACCATAACCATCACAATATATTGATGAAAGTTATACAATAGTCTTAGTAATTGTGTAATTGATAATTTTTACGTTTAGATTATGAAACCACCCGACATCTACGTAACCACTTATCTACATATACTATCAATTTCTTCACCATAAAAAACAAGTGTAGTGGAATGGTTGTAGATGTCTCTTCAGATCAATGATGGTTTGCATTAATTTCTTGATAGATTCAAAAATTAGAGGGAATAAATATAGACCTTGTGAAAGGATGAATAGATTAGATAAGTCAATGAGAAGTTTTAAAGATGGATTCACATTACAATTTGTGAGTTTGAGTCTTTTCTCATAACATCTCATTATTTCTTAGTCCTTACTAACCATTTATAATGTCTGTTTATTCAAAGAAGTGTTGTGAGAGTGAATATAAAATAGGTATACATTTAGATAGAATTATTAGATGGTATTTTTGTCCATGAAATTCCTAAAGTGGTGGTACTTGTACACTAGAGGATTAAATAGTTAAAAGTGGAGTGAAATTGCCTCACCCACTAGATTTGTTCCCACAATAGGGTTTTCCAGGTCAATTTTTATGTGCTTTGGTGTTTATTTAATGCTTCTCTTTATGTTAAAAATTATATGCATTTAAATTCCATCACACTATCTCTTTTTTTTTAAAGCAAACTAGTCTAGAATAATCATTCTTCAATAACTAGTTTATTGTGGAATATCCACCTAATTTACGGATAATCTATCCCAAGTGAATACATATTTTTTAGTGTGGACCTATGATGTTACTCCCATGCTTGTATGGTAACCTACATCATGTTTAATTAATACAACAAACTATTATTTTTCCTAACAATATATGCTTTTATAATCAAATTGTGTAGCTACATTTTTTAGAGATTAGATTTTAATTTCAATGCATAGTTGTATAGGTTTTTCTACATATGTGTAGATGCTCAAAAACTACACAACATGGTTATGGTCATATTTTACACACCCCTTGGCCTCCTTGGGTTAGGATTATCTATTAAAATCCTTAAACCTAATCATTTAACCCTTTGGATAGAATAATTAATTTAATTAGTTAAGTAATGCCCATTTGTAACCCATAGATAGTTGATTGACACCTTACCTACCCAAACCAATGGTTAACTAATTAACACCTAGCCTTAAGACCATTTATACCTTACCATTTAATGCCTTAACTACCTAATATTTATTCCTAACATGCCCCAATGAAATCTTTATTAACCTCAAACTATTTATTAAACCTCCTAATAACCCATCATTAGTGAAATTGGCTAATTTTAGTCCATTTTGACTATTTCCCCATAACCACTAATGATCACCCCTCAACCAGAAATTGTTGAATAGGATTTATAGTGGTTACATAAGCCTAGCCAAAAATATTTTCTAGGAGGTTGAAATCACTCTTATGTGAGATATTCTTGTTCCCAGGTGAATCAAAAGTTTCCTAGCAAACCCAGAACTAGGCCAGAGACTTAAGGTACTTCTGCAACTCATTATTAAGAGCCAAGGCATCGTTACTCTACTAAAATTACTCTAGGATCCACAACGTTTAGCCCATTTCAGCATTCTTCCAAACCAGAAACACCTAAAACCTAAGTATCTATGTTTTTCATCAAGATTCAGTAACTATCTTTTATTTGTTGTGTCATTCCCATCCTCTGCACTTCATTCCCTATGTTGGAGTTTTGCAACTATAGAAACTTCACCCTCTACCCTAGACCACCCATAAACCATTCTTACACCCAATACATGAACCATATACTTATGATAATTGATTTATCTCTTGTGACATACATTTAACCCAAATAACACCTCTAGAACCTCTTTACAACTCTCCCCAATGGACTTCTTTTCCCAAACCAAATTTACAACAAGCTGATTTAACCCAAATAACTAGTGATGGTCACACCTAATCATTGATGGTCACTGTGTGTCCATTTTTACAACAATATGATTTATCCCATCAGTCTGTACCTAAATCCCACTTTAGGAGTTTCTATTTTATCACAAAGCTTTAAATTATTTTTTGAATCAAGTTTGAAGAATCAAGCATTAGTATTTAACCATTCATTGTTATTTTTAGTCAAGATCACTTGTTTCTTTTCAAGCATTTCTTGTATTTGATTTTAGTACCTTCTATTATTTTATGTAAGGATCTATTTTTAGTTTATCAGAACTTAAGTGTTTTAAAAGTGTAGATTGACATCATCCTAAGAAGCTTATGTTTCTTAGATCTAGTTCATGCGAGGAATTCCACCCTACTATCTCACTAAACAACCATTTTCCTAGTGTTTTATTATCTACAAGTCATCCTCCCTAGATAAAGAGAAGTATCGATAATCATCTAGATTCATGCGTGCTTAACACACCAAGTTTGTCTGCCATACCCATCTCAAGTTTGTTATTGTTTTCTTCTTAAAAAATAAATGAAAAATAGTGAAACATTTTAGCATGCCCAGTGGGACCCTTGAGATTTTTCTTGGATTCACAGTTCTAGGACATTTAGTTGTACTAGAGAAGAGTCATTCATTGCACTATTTTCTAAAAATTAAATTTTCCTTATTTCCTTTTCTTCTCTTCCAAAATGCAAAGTCCTAGTTTCATTTGTATTCTAAGGAAAAAGTTAAAAAATTGTCCTTTCTTACTTGCATTTCTGAAAATCAAAAGTATTCATCCTAAGCTTAGGCTTCACATTATCATATCACATTTACATGCATCTTAGTTATTCTATTTTAATTTGAAGACACCAAAATTTTCCTTTGGATTAAAACTAGCGTTTCATTTATGGTTTGCTTGTATTGATTAGCTCACATAGCTTAATTTAATCAAGTAAATTAATTGTATTCTCACTTCCTATCACACACATAATACAAAACCACACATTCAATCAAACATCAAAACACTAACATAAAGCCTGAATGGGATTTCATCACCTAGAGGTAACTTTTCTTTGGCTATCCTACTTGGATTTCACCACCAAGGGGAGAACCAAATCAATATCTTGGCTGAGTATAATCTCTAACAACTTGGTATATTTTGGCTAAGCACCTAATACCCTTATTGTTGTAGTGTGTGAAGTGAGGGGCAATATCAAGCCACGTACCAAGTTCTATTACAGATCTTGAGAGCATTTAACTACCTAAAACCATCCTTATACATCTTCTTCTAGTACCCACTCTACAAGCCCAAGTTCTTCTTCATAAACCCCTTAAAATTGAGGCATAAGCCCAAAGAGAGATAAAAGGTATTGTAGGATTTAAATGTATTTTAGTGTATGCTTGTTTTCCTTGTGATCATTTTATTTTGATTTCTTCTCTTTTGAGTTTGTGAGATCACTTTTTCCTTTCTTTCCTCCTCCTTTTCATGGTATTGAGAAGACAACAACTAAAAAACCAAGCAAACTAGGATCCACCTCCCAACCACCCATCTTCCTCTTCTTCCTCATCCATAGAGCACCATTCAAATGTGGAAAGTTTACCCCACCATTCTAGAAGTCCTATTATACCTCAGATAGTTGCCCAAGGAGATATAAATTTATTCACCTTTTTGGATAACAGTTCTACCCATTGAGCCACCATATGGAATACCACCCCATCTTATGGGTAGCACCTCTATTGCCACCATTTCCACCCAACCTTCAGTCACCCAAGCATCCTTTTCTACCAATAACTCTTCCATCACCACCATTCAAAACCAACCCGATCTACCAACCAACACCCAAATATCTTCCACCTCAATGAGTAACTCTTCTAGTATAGGAGTAACCCAACCTTTGGTAGTTTATTTTCCACTTACCATTAGAGTGACCTCTACTAGTGTCACTACCCTTCCACTTGTCATTTCCAACCCACCAATTTCCACTCCATTACAAAGTTTGGTAGTTTCCATACCTTCCACCCTTCCACTCATTAGTACTAAGGTTACCACCCACCCTCAAATTATCAACCCAACCATTCCTCTAACCTAATCAACATTTATCCCTCAACAAGTTCCCATTACACCCAACCTAGGCTACATATCTAACCCAAAAGGGTATGTACCTCCACCTTCTACCCAACCTCCTTTGTCCACTTACCCATATATGGCATTGTCCCAACCACCCATGTCCACGTAAGAATACATGGCATCCTCCCAACCTTCCATTAGTTACCCTTATGTTGTACCTACCCAACCCTAATAGAATTTACCTTACAACTATGGGGATTCATAACCACAAATCAATCTAATCAAAATTCTAATGGACAAGATGACCAACTTAGAGTCATCTATTACCAGTTATAATAACCTCTTATCTTATAATAAACTTTTTAATGAACCAGTTCACCCATATATCCCCATCTGACCATACCCTCCTCAATGGGATCTTTCCAAATTTTATAAATTTTAGAGCAAGGAAGACCCATAGTAACATCTTAGATCATTTAGACACTCTTGTTATTTAATTTATTACAATGATGCTCTCCTTCTTCGTACCTTCCCCATGTCTCTAGGTGGTCCTACATTAGATTGGTATAGTGTTATTACCAATAACTCCCTTTTCTCTTTGCCCAATTAGCCCAAATCTTCTTAGATCATTTCTACATAAACATCTCTAAGAAAGTTTACATTACCAACCTTTACTCTATCAGGCAATTTGAGGATGAGTCAGTTGCCGATTTTGTATCCCATTGGAGAGGTTTGATTAAATAGTTATCTTTTTCTTTGCCCCAACCCATGCTTATTGAGCTATTTTCTCGGGCTTGTGCTAAGAATATTTCCTCCACCTTTCAGGTTTAGACTTTCAAGACCTTTGATGAGGCTTTTACTATGGCACAGAAATTAATAATTAGATCCATTGATGAGGGGATGCTAAAATTGAGAAACAAGAACTCTAGTTTCAAATCAAATGAGTCTTCTTCCTCTAAAACCAACAATAAAACCAATACTAACATCAAAACCAAGGGAACTATGAATGCAGTAGTGTTGAAAACAACTCCTCCACTAGTTAACCAACCTAACTCTTCTAATTATTCTAACCAAAATACTCAAAACTAAAACCACAATAACCAAAATCAATACACTCTACTATGGGATTCATATTCTTCCATATATGAAATTTTTTTGAAATCAAATATTATATAACTTCCTCTAATTAAACCCCCATAGCAATTCAATTCCTCTCATCCTATACCCAGCTAGTATAAGGAGAATTAAATGTTTGCCTTCCACCATGTCATTGGACATGATGTTAGTAAATGTAATACCTTTAAAAGCATTGTCTAAGGGTTGATCAACAAGGGGAACTTACACTGGATAATCCTAATGCACTCCTAAATCAATCACTTGACATATTTAGACAACCTTTTCCCAACCATTCACCTTTCACCAATAATGAAAGTAACAAAGCAAAATCCTCTCACAACCATGAAATTCACACAGTCAATGTGGTTCTTAGTGAACTCATAGTTAAGGAAACCATAGCCCAAACCACTTTTTATTCCCCTCCACTTACTAAGGTAGTGGAGTTACCTTTTGTTCCTTTGGAAACTAAAACAAAGGAAGCCATTATCCTCCCTTTTCCACTTATTGAGGTAGTGTAAACTATCATCCCCTCTCCTTTGGAATGAATGATAAAGGAGATCACCATTACTTCCCTTCCTTTTTCTTCCATGATTGAGCTCTCCACTCTTCCTTTGGAAATCCTTGATAAGGATGAGGTTGCTTCATCCATCCCTCTTATGGATGAATTACCTTCCAAAACATTAGAGCCTTTGATTGAGGAAAAGAATAAGGAAACCACTTCCCTTCCTCATCCCATGGGTTTGTCCTTTGAGTTCAATACTAAAGGAACCAAATCCATCTATAAACCATTCTCTATATTGGTTCAAAACTTGGAGTTCTTATCCCAACCCAACATGGATCATGCCACATTTGGGCACCATCTTGGGATCCCCTATCTAACCAAACAAGATCCCTTAGCCATAACATTGATAACCCAGCCTTTCACTTCCATTAGTGAACCCACCATCATCCCAACTAAACCAATGAAAATATCTACCTCCCAAACCATAGGCAAACCTTCCAACCCAACTCCACCCATAGTAGCCCAAGCACCTTCTACCATCCTAAAAAATCCTTTCAAAAACCTAGGCATGCTCCCCACTCGGATACTTACTCAACCTCCATTAAAGTTTGATTTAGCACAATCTAGCCCACCAAAGAAACCCCAAAGTTAAACCAACCAAGAAAGTGGAGCCACCTAGGATCCCAAAAACCAAAACCTTACCATCCATTTATACCTTGCCTTCCACTATAAGACCAATCCTTCTTCCATATTGAGACTTCACCCCTATACTTTGGTTAAGAGGACAAATATTTCAAAGATAACTAAAACCCAACCTCCTCTTTTAGTTACACCTCTCTCTATTATTTCTAATCCTTCTACCTCAAAACCATCCACTACCAAGCCTTCTACTTCTAAACCTTCTACTTTCAAACCATCTACCTCCAAGAAATTAACTTAAAAACCATTTACCTCCAAACCATTAACTTACAAACCATCTATCCCAGTGCCACCCACCAAGAAAATTCCATCACCCAAAGCTCCTATTACCAAGCCTACTCCTAAGAAAGATTCTACCCCAACAACCAAAGCCAAAACCTCTACTCCCTTTCCACCTTTACTTGAGTCATATTCTACCATATTAAAAAAGGTTGCTCCAAGCTTCTTACTTGACTTTTCTTCCTATCAAACTGTTTGATCCCCTTAGTTCTAAGTCATCCTAGTTTAATGATAATTTGATTTGCTCATACCATAGAATGTCATGACATGATACAAAGAATTGCAAAGATCTCCAAGTCATAGTCTGTCAACTATGTGATGAGGATGACTTATTATCTAAATAGCCTCTCATGAGCCCACCACCAATTCAAAAACCACAAATAACCACCCAAACCTACCTATCCCCACACTCTCATCTAAGAGTGATGAGGAACTAAAATAGTCCATTAACCCAACTTTTCCCCAAATCCATACCATACATGTGATTTCACGATCACAAGCCTAACAAAAGGATAAAAGGAAAATAAAAGTGTCCATTCTATGGACATACCCCTCTTCCACCACTAATTCACCCAACCAAAACCAAACATACTCATCCAAACCCAAGGTTTCTATCTTGGGAGCACCCCAACCCAACCCTTCTAAGTCAATCCAAAGAGTAGTTCTATAGCAACTTCACCAAACACCGATGAAGATGATTCTATATGAGCTAATTAATACCTCACCCATCCCTCTTCAGGCAATTATGGAGGCCTTTTATTCCATAGAGGTCCAACCAAAATATCCTCAACCTCTAGCAACCTTCATCAGAACCCTTTAGCTTTCTTTCCTCGCTACATTCAAGGATTCAAAAATACCTTATGTTCATCCTGATGATTCAGATCCTCTCATTTTCATTACTATATACATCAACCAAACCTATGTTAAGAGGGTTATGATTGATGGAGGGGATAGCATAAATAATATCTCCTCCCACATGTATGATCAACTAAAATTACTAGAGAACATTATGTCAGAAACCATAGTGGTGTTCTATTCCTTCAATGACACTATGGCCACAACCTTAGAGATGGTTGTCCTCCACATTCATTTATGACCTTGCACTCTTCTCAAACCCTTCTACATGGTATAAAGAAATTATTAATATAACATTTTGCTATGATGCCCATAATTCCATTTCATGGGTTGTGTGCCATCTAACTTACATTGGTACATCAATTCTGAGCACAAGGGTCAAATATTTACCATGAAATCTAACCCAATTCCTTTTACATCATGCAACATGCTGTACTGATAGAATGGTGTTCTCATTATTTTATCAACCAAACCTTTACCAACCAAAAATGATTCCACCTCTTCTATCAACAAGGCCTCAACTAGCTCATCCATCCCTTATACCCAAATCCCCATGAAGGACCCCTTGGAATCAACATTCCAATGTCTCTTACTTGGGGAGTATCACCTCTTGACCTTGGATGCCTTTCTTACTCCCTAAGAGTATGGTAACCTTGACCAAAATCCTAGTAATGATTCTAATATTAGAACCATTATTCTTTTTGGGCCTCATAATCTCCAAACTAATCTTGTTTATGGGGGACTTTATCAAGTAGTTTTTGCCTCCTATACCTCCTCTTTTCCTTAACCATTCACCTTCAATTTTTCTTATCTAGATAAACTAGAGTTCACCAAGACATATCTCTATAGGTGTGATTAGAAGGGATTCGGTCTAAAATGTTATGAACACAGACCACATGAGTTGTTTCAATGTAAGACCCAAAATTCTCATGAGATATTTGGTTTCAGATTCATTCTACCTAAAGAGCCAACTAATTCACCTCCTGTTACCATGATTGATGAGGAAGTTTCATCCTTACCAACCCCTTCACTATTAAAATCTAAGGATCTCAAAATCATTCCCCCTAACTTTTTTTTGTCAATGTGTTTAGCTTTAGACCCCTAACTTAGAAAAAGGATGGGGAGACCATAACCATTCCTCTAACTCATCTTGAGATGGTAGAAGATGAATCTCCTACCATTAATATCATTCAGTGTCAGGATGATGATTCCCTTCTCACCTACCTTGGTGAAAAAGATTCCTCTATCCAAAAATATCTCCTTCTTGAGACTTCAACCATGTTGAATGAATCCACCATGGATGTTAACTTGGGTACTCAAGACAACCCATGTATTGTCAAAATTAAACAATCACTAGATTCCTCAGAGCATCAAGATTTTTCCTCCTTACAAGACTATAACATAACATTTACTTGGTCTTATATTAACATGCGAGGAATCAACCCTTCCATTGCCACCCATAATATTGTTACTATCCATGCTTCCAAGATTTTTAGGCATAAGCTTCATTAGATGTACCCTTGCATAGCCCTTCCTATCAAAGAGGAACTATAATGATTCTTATTTGTAAATTTCATCAAACCCATTGATTATCCCCAATGGGTCTCGAATGTTGTCCATGTCACGAAAGTAACAAGGGGAATTCACATTTGTGTGGACTTCTATGATCTAAACCTTGCTTTCGCAAAAGATGACTTTCCTTTACCAAGCATCAACTAGATTGTTGACCTTATAGCCAACCATGAAATGTTATCTCTTATGGATGGTTTCTCAAGATATGATTAGATCCTGATTCCCCCTAAAGACTAATATAAAACTACTTTTTATCACCCCATGGGGATCCTTATGCTATAGGGTCATACCTTTTGGTCTAAATTTTTTTGGGGCAACCTACCAATGTGTTATGACTTACATATTCTATGAACTTACTCACAAAACCATAGAGGATTATGCAGATGACCTTTTTTGGAAATATAAATATTGTAAAGATCATTTAACAATGTTAAGGTTATCTTTGAATGCCTCATCCATTACCACGTTTGCCTTAACCCTAAGAAATGCATTTTTGGGGTCTTGTCAGGAAAGCTCCTTGGCTTTATCATCTCTCTTCAAGGAATCAAAGTCAATCTGCTAAAGTCAAAGTGATCCTTGCCATGCCTCCTCCAACTAATCTCAAGAAACTCTATAGTTTTTAAGGGAAGATCCCATTCATTTTTTGCTTCATCTCTCAACTATCTAATAAATGCCAACCTTTCCATCATCTTCTTAGGAAAGATATATCTTTTAATTGGAATAAAGACTATCAAAAGGCCTATGACTCACTTAAATAATACCTTATTTCTCCACTCATTCTCATTCCTCCCAAAGAGGATCAACCTTTCTACCTTTATGTTTCTGCCACCAACCAATCCTTGGGGCAATGCTTGTGCATCATGATGATAAGCATAGATAGCAAGTTGTTTACAATATAATTTGAATGCTTATAGAGTAAAATAATTGTTACACCCATCTTAAAAACCTTTTCCTCACCTTGGTCTTCATGGTTTCTAAAGTTCATCACTACCTTCTCAACTACATGACCTATGCCATAACCAACACTGACTTGCTCAAGTATATGCATTTAAAACCATACTAAAAGTAGCTTATGGCTAAATGGCTCATAATTTTAGCTAGTTTTTATCTTGAGTTACTCTAGTAAAAGTCAAGTATAGGGAAATTTATTACCAAATAATTAGCCTAAGTACCTTTAGCGAGTAACCAACCTTCTCCTCTTAAGTTTCCTGATGAGTCCATCGTGATTCTTTCTCAAGAGGATATCACCTCTCAAATTACCATGTTCCTCGATGGATCAAAGTGCCAAAATGGTGGGGGTGCTAGTATCATTCTTATTCCCCTTGATGGTGAGCCCCTTATTTTATCTTTCAAGCTTGATTTCTATTATATCAATAACATGGTTGAGTACGAAGCCCTAATGATAGGTCTCCAAACTGATTTAGCCTTAAGAGTCAAGATGATTAGTATTTTTGGTGACTCATAACTCATGGTCAATCAAGTTAATGGATCTTATCAATATAAAAATGATGTCTTAGAATATTATAAATACGTATTTGATGTAATCTTATCATCATTTGAACATCACCATATCCAAGTCACTCCATGATCTATGAACAAGTTCACTAATACAATGACTTCCCTTGCTTCTCAAATTCCATTCGTACCTTTTGATTCTAGGATTTTTTTCACTATACATCACCTTACCAAGACTTTATATACCAAATTAGACCTTCTTTCCATTTTTAGTGTGGAAGAGGCCCCATCTGATAGTTGGTATAAGCAGATCTTTTGACTATCTCAACCTAGGCATTGTTCCCTCCAATACTTTTAGGAATGGTCGAAGAAAATTTATTCAAATTACCTCCCATTATACCATACTAGGGGGAATTATTTATAAGTGTGGATTTGATGGTCTCCTTTTTCATTGCCTACATAGTCATTAAATTTATCATGCTATCAGGGAAATGCATGACAAGATTTATGGGAGACATTTTAGTGGCCTAGCTATCGCTAAACATATCTTTCACCTTGGATACTATTGGCCCACCCTTAACCAAGGCTATTCTCATTATGTGAAGAAGTGTGTTAAATGTTAGCAACATTCTAATTTACACCATGCACCTAGTCATATCCTCCAAGTATCCAAATATTTTTGGCCCTTCTCATAATGGGGATTGGATCTTATGGGTGAAATTAACCCCCGTTATTTACTATGACATCATTTTATCATCACTGAAATTGAATATTTCACCAAATAGATGGAGGATATTCCTCTCATTTAAACCAAAGCTAAAAATATTGTCAATTTTATTAACCATAACATTATCTATCATTTTGGTGTTCCTCATAAAATAATCATCGATAATGGTAAAATTTTCAAAATTTGAAAGGCCTAAGGTGTTTATGATGCATTTATAATCAATTTAAGTTTCTCCTTGCCTTATCATCCATAAGATAATAGACAAGTTAAATCTTAGAAAAAAAAACCCTTAACTAGATGCTAACTAAAATAGTTAATACATTCAGTTTAGATTGGTATTTACACATCCCATTAATCTTATGGGTCTATCATACTAGCATTCAAACCCCTACAAGTGATACCCCTTTATCTCTTATCTTTGGATTAGAGGCTATCTTGCCTCTCAAAGTCCAAATTATCTCTCTTTGCATTCACTATAGGATATCATTTTTTATAATGATTATCATCAAGAATATTTAGCCCACCTTGAGCTAATTGATGAGCATTATTTGTCCATGCTTAACCATATTCATGTTTATCAAGAACGAATCAAGTTTTCCTATAATAAAAACCTAAGAGAACAAGAGTTCAACATCAAAGACCTCATCTTAAAGGAGAATCAACATGTAACCAATATGGAAAAAATCAAGCGGGGCAAGTTTTATTTCAATTGGCTTGGACCTTATATCATAATCCACAAGTATGGATTAGGAGCTAACCAGTTATCCTCTCTTGAAGGGAAACTAAAACTTGAGCCTCTCAATGGTTCACATCTATGTCCTTTCTTTTGTTGAATAAGATAAAACTCACCTTGTGTCTAGCTTAAGTTCATACATTATTTTTTGAGATTTTTTTCCTTCATCCCCTCACTTTGAGGATAACTGATTAAAGCATAGAATCATGTGATTATCCATCATAATTTCAGCCTTCATCTTAAATATGGGTACCATAGATCTACCCATGGCATGATTCTCATAAATAATTTTTGTCCCTAATAGGACTGAATCCCATGGTCATTGTCTCTCAAATAATCCTCTCATCCACTATTTTACCTTTCTTATGATTTAGTTTTGCCTTCATAAAGGTAAGACTGTAAGACTATATAAGCAAGTCTATGTCCAAAAAATAATAAAATCAAAATCATATATCTTATGGTTCATTCCTAACATTAAAAAATTTATCCCTTGAAGGATAGCTTCCAAAACTAGTCAAAATTGCTTCATATAAGGTAGACTACTCCCTTGAAGGATAGCTATCAAAAAGCCTAACACAAGTATAAAAAATCTTAGAACATTCCCTTGAAGGATGGATAAGTAAAATCAAGAAATTTATTGGACGATTCTCATATCATTCAACTTCTCTAAACCTCTCAAAGTAATAGCAAAAATATCAAAAGACCCATTCTCAAAAATTTGGAAGCTTTAATCAGCTTTTATGAGTAGACTTCCCATATCCATCAATCTACACCATTTGTGACATAGATTTTTTTATACTGGCTCTTTGGAAATCTACATAAGAGGCAAGATAACCTCACACGAAGGTTCCTTTATCATCTATCTCTCCTTTATACCCTATATACAACAAAGGATTTTGATATTAATTGACACTATTTGATTAAGAAATGTTTTAACCAACCAATGAACACTGATGTGAATCATGTGAAGGGCTTATGTTCATAATCTGCTTTAGATTCCTTTTGTTTTAGTCCTCGCTAATGAAATATCATTGTGTTTCCTTCTTCATTCTCATACCTACTTGTTACTACATTCATTAATATGTTTGTTTTTTGATTGTTTTATCTCTTCTTATCTTTTCTCACATATGGTTTTGTTATCCAAACTTAATCTATGTGTTTTCAAGATTAATCAACCTTCATCTAAATAAATCCAATTCATTAAAAAACATTTAAATAAACATTTTCTATTTTGTTTAGTGATTTACTTTTACCTTATTTGTTTAAGTGTGTAAACCATAATTTTTTTTAATAAATTAACCATCTCATACATCAAAAATCATCTCATATATCTAAGTAACCACTCACATCTCATTAATCATCATCATTTATCACATTTATAACCATTAATCAAACAATGAGTCATCACATATGCTATCCATCACATGTCTATATAAATAAAGGAGAGCATAGTTTCATTAATTTAAAACATCCATAACAACTAACTAAGCATGTATATACTCATAAGAGAAACGATGATCATAACATCATGACCACATCATAACCAACATCATCAGATCATGAACATCAAATAACTAACCATAACCATAGACATAATCCATAACCCATAATCATATCAATGAGCTCATAATCATAAATAATCATGTATAATAATGTCTATGTCTCTCACAAAAATGTGTACATCTCATAGCATTAGGTCACAGGTTGATATCAAAATCATATAATATATCAAAATAGAGAGTCTTATAAGAGTCTAAGGTCCTGGGGTACCAATACCTCTTGAATCCTGTCCATCTATAGGACCTGTTTGTGCACCTATAGATACTACCCACTAATCTGGTGTGGCACTACTAGCTCCCCCAATAATCATTGATCTCTACTCAACATATCAAGGCTCATCTAGAAGTTATCTAAAGACCAGTGCCTCATAGTATCTAAGTTACCTGATTATGGCCACATACCTCACCATAGAGATGGTCCTCGATGGCCTTGCAGGTGTAGGTGCTCACCCTCTTGCTTGACTCAGGGTATCATTCATATGTGTCACCAAGGCTAGTTGTGTTTGTGTTATATCCCTCTCCTACATAATACTAGCCACCTAGACCTATGCTTTATCTCTCTCTATAGTCACTATTACTAGAACTACTTGTGTTACAACTAGTTTTGCCCTCACCTGATGTCCCTCCATGATGAGTGCCTACATCTCAAGGGAATCAATATCCATCTAGTTCCCACCCCCTCCATCATGTCTACATTAAGATCCTATTATACACCATCTCCCCCACTACTACTACATAGTGATCCTGAAACCATACACTTTAATCCTATGTCACACCTACATCATCAATATATACCATCATCAATATTAACTCATGGTCAATCTTTATCTCTGTCAGCTATGGAGGAGGCAGTGGTGCCTCAACATACTCTCTTTTTTACCTTGGGAAAGCACCTGGGACACCCTAAACTAACTCAAGTTGTCTCCTAACCTTGTCAAATGGGATAAGCTCTACCTCATGCTCCCATATCCCAAAAATACACCTGTAAATCTACAATGACAAGGTCTACCTAGTATATCTCACCCATGCTAGGAATCTAGTATACATCCTCTAGATAACCTCCCCATCCACCAGTTCCTCCAACCTTTCCCTATATCACTCTAAATCTTGTGTCTCTCCCCCTAGTGTTGTAAGTGCATAGTGATCTCTTCATATCATGAATCTAACTCTAAACTCCCCTTGGTCTAATGTCTACCATGAAAATACACCTAGTCATAACACCCTGATTGCTCATACACCCAATAATGTAGTAAAAAACTAATGCTAATGCCATATCTATTATGTACTTGATATCCCTAGATCTCCTGATAGATCTATAGTAGTAAAACTAGGGCCCATGCAAACATTATTCAATCCATCATCATGTCTATAATAACACCTAGAAAAATAAAGAGGAATTGACCACTACTAAAGTCTGGCAATACATAGTAGGTCATGGATATCATCATCATGACAAGTTGTCTCCTCCCCTATCCATGTGGTACATAACTTTATAATAAAATACTCTAATGTATCACCTTGTGTGAATGAATTAATCTCTAAACAAATGATCTATATATGCATCTCATTCATCACTATTGATATGCTCTATCTATTTACCCCATATTAATAGCCTCAAAATCTGGTGTATATCTTCTACTAAAATAATAATCTCCCTAATCGACAATAAGAAAGTGTTGGTAGCAGGATCCCATCTCTAAATGAGGGATACCAACATAGTATCATCTCTCAGCATGTGCTAATAGAAATTCATGACACCTAGACCCACTACTATCATATGCTCACAGTCCTATGGAATTATTTCTCTATGTACCACCTCTAAGAGTTGAAGCACTTGGTCCCACATCTACAACTGCTCCCTCACTTGTAAGGTTAACTATAAACCTTAATTTAATCCTTCTAACTTAGCCTATGGCCTTTACCTCTTAATCCCACCCCCTACCCAAGTATGCACCTCATTCAACACCCATTACCCTTAAAACACTATATTTTATTCTTAATCCAACCCTTAACCCACTTCTATTTTCTACTTTACCCCATTTCTCAAACTAATACCAACTATTGATGATTGAGTGTCAATTGATGATGGTTCCTTATAGAACCATAGTCAAGACACCCTTGACTATCAATAATTCAAGTCATGAACCACTGATGATTTAAGTCATAAACCATTGACATCCCACACATTCACCATTTGACAACTGCCTATCAACCGATGATGGTCGATAGTGACCATCGATGGTCACTATGTAGAGATTATTAGTGACCTAAAAACCTTAGGTCTAGCCATAAACCATTTAAGAACTAAATAAAAAATATAATTTTAGCCTACACCTAATTTATTTCTCCCTACCCTTCATTCCTAAAAATAATATCCCCCCCTCTAACCAATTTTCCCTCTGCATACCTCCAACCCCACTTTTTTACACAACCAACACACCCACATAACACCAAGCCAAAACCAAATAATAATACAATCAATGTATCCCTTACCTCATTATGCATCTAACACTATGGTGGAGCCCTTGGTATCATCATTACCGCTCAGCCTCGAGCTACCTCTATTACATCACATCTTTGCATTCACTTAGGCCCATTTCTCTCCTCCACACCTAGGTCAACCTACACCTCACTTGTTAAACACACAATCTAACCTTAGTCAACCCATCTCTCTCAGCTCACCCAGAGCACCTCACTATAATTTTTGCACATAAAAAATAGAAATGACATGGGTCAAATTATAAATAACCAAAAATAAACCTAATATGACCTTTTTATGATTATTTTCTTAAGGCTTCCTTATGACCATTGATGATCTCTATAACTTCCAGCGGTTGACCCTGACCATCGATAGTCATTAATTCTAGGTTTTTGTCACCCCACCATATATTTTTCCCTAAGGACCCTCTAGTTTGACTTTCTATTTACCTACCTAGCTCACCTTTAGGTCACTCATACCCCTTTTCTATATCCTTTTGTGATGACACCACCTTTCATTGTCATTAACCTCCACATTGTTTTTATGACCCTTACTACTTTTCATGTTGTTACACTCATCCTTGACCCTTTTCAACCATTGAACTTGTGGCTGCCCTCGATTGAGCCTATTTGACACTTTCAACACCTGCCACCTTTTCTGTGTTCTCAAGATCACCCATTTTCTAGACACCTAATAATATGATGATATTTTCTCAAATGACTTATGTTTATGAGTGTACCCATATCCTCTATGCCTAAATGCTATGGCTTGGTTCACTTGTCACTTGTCTTCCTTGTACCAACCTATTTGTACCATCTGACCCATTTTGTAACCAACTTACACTTGTCAAACCCTCCCCTGACTCTATTTTCACCTTATCGCATCTTAGTTTTAGGGGGAACGCATCCTCCCATACTCGGGGCATCATCCAACTTGCCATTGCACCTATTGTTTTTGTTTCACAACTTGAAGATGCAAACTACATAAGAAAAGGGGGGAAAATTTAGACACTAAAAAATCATGCAACATGGTTCTAGTCAACTTATGCATACCCTTTAGCCCCATTGGGTTAGGATTATCTATTAAAATCCCTAAACCTACCCATTTACCCCTTTGACTAAAATAATACAGTTAATTAGTTAATTATACCTATTTGCAACTCATGGCTAGTTAATCGACACCTCACCTACCCAAACCAATGGTTAACTAATTGACACCTAGCATGAAGACCATTTACACCTTACCATTTAATGCCTTAACTACCTAATACTTATTCCTAATGCATCCCAATGAACTCTTTATTAACCTTGGACTATTTCTTAAACTTCTTAACAACCCATCATTAGTGAAACTGGCTAATTTTAGCCAGTTTGGACCATTTCCCCATAACCACTGGCACCCACCCCTTGACTGGTGGTGGTTAAATAGGATCACTAGCTATTACATAAGCCTGGCCAAAAACATTTGCCAGGAGGTTTCAATCATTCTTGTGTGAGATATTCTTATTCTTAGGTGAATCAAAAGTTTCCTAGCGAATCAGTAACTAGGCTAGAGACTGAAGGTACTTATGCAACTCATTATCAAGAGCCAAGGCACCGTTACTATGCCAAAATTACTCCAAAATCCACAATAGCTTTCATCTCACTTTAACATTCTTCCAGACCAACAACACCTAAAATCTAAGTATCTGTGTTTTTCATCAAGATTTAATAACTAGCGTTCATTTGTTGTTTCATTCCCATTCTTTGCACTCCATTCCCTATGTTGGAGTTCTGTAACTCTAGACACTTCATGCTCTACCCTAGACCACCCATAAACTATTCTTACACCCAATCCCTAAACTAGATACCTCTGAGAATTGATTTCTCTCTCACAACCAACATTCAACCTAAATGCCACCTCTAAAACCTCTATACAACTCTTCCCAACAGACTTCTTTTCCCAAACCAAATTCCATAATAATGGCCGATGGTTGCCTAACTATCGACAATCATACCTAACTATTAACAATCACTATGTGTCCATTTTTACAATAGCAAGCTAATTTAACCCATCAGTCCCTACCCAAATCCCAATTTTGGAGTTTCTATTTTATCATAGAGTTTCAACTTATTTTATAAAATCATTTTTGAGGAATTTAGCATTAGTATTTAACCATTCATAACTATTTTAAGTCAAGATCACTTGTTTCTTTTCAAGCATTTCATGTATTTGATTTCAATACCTTCTGTTATTTCATGCAAGCATTTATTTTCAATTTATTATAACTTAAGTGTTTTAAAAGTGTGTATTGACAACCTCCAAAGATGCTTGTGTTTCTTGGATGTAGCTCACGCTAGGCAGTCCACCTTACTATCTCACTAATTAACCATTTTTCTAGTGCTTTCTTATCTACAAGTCATCCTCCCTAGATAAAGAGGAGTATCGATAATCGTTTGGATTCATGTGTAATATTCCAATATATAAAATCTTTAAGGCATCATATTTTCCCTGATGATGAGCCTAAGTGGTGGCTCAAAACGTTGACAATAAAATGAACCTAATTGCAGAAACTCTAATTATTGATGCTAATTTTATTCACTGCGAATTCTCAGCGTTTAATATTAGTTCCTGATATGGAGTAGAAATTATGAGAGAGCTAAGAAGATTTGAAAAACTTAGGATTGCCAAAAAGAAAAAGCTAGCGTATTTGATGTTTTTAAAAAACTACAACCAATCATCAAAATGAGTTAGCATTTTTTTTGGATTTTTGATTATTTATGCTATTCAAATATATCAAATCTTTAAGACATCATATTTTATTTGATAATAAACATAAATGATGGCTCGAAATATTGACAACAAAATGAACCCAATCATAAAAACTCCAATTATTAATACTAACCCAATTATATTTTATAATTATTAAAATAATTATTTTTAATTTTTATCATATATTAATGTTCAAATATTATAATTTTATAAAATTAATGGTTTGTCACCATATAAGTTTAAACTCCTCGTCATTCTTTTTATATCTCCCTCGAGGGCCTAAAGTTATGTAGCCTTCCATCCCCACCAAATAATCGATGGAAATTAAAAAGTGCAACAAAGGAAACTCTAAATCTTTACTTCCCCTACAAATTTTAATCTATACATTGACGTTGGTCAAGATAGTAATTATGAAGGGTGAAACCCTTTTTTATCATGATCAATTAGGTGAAGGGTGAGAAGCTTTACGTGAATGTGAAATATTAGTATAAATTTTGATTTGAAGGAGGGTGTAAGCAATGGGAAACGGATTACTCACTTTGGTCTTAATAAAGGAAGGAGCCGTCATGTCAAGCATTGATCAAAGTTTTAATGTCATCACTACAATCTCCTTCTTTGTACAAGATACAAGAGTGAACAGAAAGCATTCCGCGTGGGTAGAAAAAAATTCGACTCATATACATCCAAAAGCTAAAAGGTTTTTCGTTCCTTCATTTCTGTTTTCTTTCCTCTGCTTTATTGGAAAGAGAGACAACATGGGCCAGCTTTTTATTGTTGTCAACCACGTGATTTGCATTAACATTCCCACGAGTCTGTTTTCACACAACGGTTGTCTGAATTGAAAGAAACACCAGCAGGTAAATTCACACGTATTGTAATTTAAGTATGTATGAATGTATTCACAGTTCATATCGAAATGAATATCAATTTTTAAAATAGTTGTATGTTCCCAACCAACCCAAAAAAAATAACAAACAAAAATGAAATGATATTGATTTTTATATATAAATAAATATATAATTAAAATTAAAATTAATTAATATCTATGTTATATTAAATTGATTATATTATTATAATTTTGCAGAAATGTGTATTTTTAGATTTTGGAAGCTTAAAAAAAAGTACATATTTTACATTTGTTTTTTCTTTTGCTGTTTTTTTAATTGTCTTTTTATTTCACATGTTTTGTTTTTATATATTATTTTATTTGATTTTATATATTTATTTTTTTGTTATATCTTTTTGTTATGTTAATATATTTTTTATTTTAATATACATGATCATTATATGAAACACTATGACTTGTGACATTTCAACATTATTATTATTGAGTTGTTTAAGTGAAATAGTTTATTCTTTTATGATATTTGTTTTGGGTGGTTTAATTTTTTAAAGAGTACCAAAACACTTTTTATAATTAATTCGGTGACATGTAAAGGTAATTATTCAATTACACTCTCTATATTTATCATGAATTTTTTATATAGAATGTTGGCATTATTGGAGCTGCTTCTTACTATTGAAAGTTGATTTGAACTATTTTCATTTTAATTTTCCATGTCAATAAATTTAAGTTTTTGATATTTGATATCCTATTTTAATTCTGTTCTTCTTTCTCATCAAGCACTACAACACTCTTGATTATAATCTCCTTTGTAAGTGAATTATACAATTTGTATGCTAAAAATTGTTTAATATAACCTAAAATCATATACTTTTCCTTTTTGTTATATATATTTTTAATTTTCTCTTTTTACACGTACATATGCAATGCAACCAAACATTTTTATAAGTAACACACTTTTAGTAGGAAACTGGTTCAATAAATACATAGAGCATGTTACTACTTCATTCTAAAGTTCACATGATAAATGATTTATGTTCAAAATATTTCTATACATTTCTATAGTTGTTATCTTCTTTCTTTTGAAATCACCATTTTCATATGATATATACCTAATAATAATTTTCCTTTTTAATTCTATTTTTCTTAATAAATTTTAAAAAGTAATTGAAAAAATACTTACCTCTTCTATCTATTCTCATGACCTTCATATGATGCCCTATTTATTTCTCCACTAATACTTTTATCTTCTAGAAAATTTCAAAAAAAATTATTTTTTTCTTCAAGAAATAAACCCAAATTTATCTCCTATAATTATCAATGAAGGTAATAAAATACATGATGTTTCCTATTGGGGGTGTTTGTGTTAGCTCACATAATTCTAAATGCACGATTTCAAGAGGAGGCCTTACTCTCCATGTTTTACCGATGATGAATGCTTCATTTTGTTATTTCCCAATAACAAAACCTTCACAAATATTATTCGGCTGCTATATAATAGGCAATCCTTTCACTATATGTTTTTTTGTACAAAACATATAGCCCTAGTAAAGCTTAAATGACCAAATCTAATTTTTTTATAGTGGTAATTGATTTTTTATAATAACTTTAAATAATAGTATTAATATATTTTAAGCGTTTAAAGGAACCATATAATTTTATGTTGTTTGCACTCTTGCAATTAAATTATTGATTTCATTTTTATCATAAATTACACTTGCATATTTCTCAAAATTAAATTTATATCACTTTTCTAGAAGATTTTCAATCATAAATAATTTGTGCTTTTGTCAAGGACCACAAAAAACCTCAGGGATTGGGTTTTCATATTTTTCTTGGTTTTGATTCAAATTTTTATTTTCCAATCACATCCACTTTTTTATTTCTCCCATTTTTTAATCTTGATTGAATTAATTCATCAATTTTTGAAAACATATCTTTGTTTCTACCTTTTTTTTCTATATGCTTTGTCCAAATACCAAACCTCTCCATATTTTTCGTCAATAATATTGTATGTGATAAACATAGATCCACTATTTTGATCTTAAACTTCATTTTCTTTAGATAACATTGAATTTTGTTTGTTCATATCATACATTTTTTCTACACTCATTCTCATAATAAGCAATATTTTAACATAAGGACATTATACATGATATTTTTCTTGTATTTGACCTTCATATATATGATTATGGATAATTCCCCTACCTCATCCACCTTCTTCATGGAAGTTACAACTAGTTGTTCCTTCTTCATAAAAATTACTTGATCTTCCACCTCTTGTTTTACTTATATTATTTTCTCTTGATGAATCTCTATGATAATAATTTATTCTCGTCTCCCCTTTTTTTAAGCACATCTATGATTTAAATGCATGCTCAAGAAAGAGATTGGATGTTCTATTAAGCGTTTATTCATATGTTTGTAAAGAACGCATAATTTTCTCAATGGTTAGCATTGATAAATATTTAGACTCTTTGATAGCAAGAACTATGGGATGAAATATTTCTAGTAAGCTTCTAAAGATATTCTCAATAATTATTTTTCCACCATGTTCTCTCCACGAGACATTTCTTGGTTGACCACACCCATTTCATAGTTGAAAAAATAACTTATAGTCTCTTACTATTTCATCTGAAGGTTCTAAAATTCTCTAATAAGTATATGCAATCTCATAATATCCATTTAATTCTTCATTGGTAAGAACTTTACAAGCTTTCTCAAACTTATTTAGATTTAGTTCTCATTGCTACTCTCATAAAGATAGTTTTCTTCATTGCTTGTTTAGATTTAATATTTATTGATTTCATCATAAAGATAGATTTCTCCATTACTTGTTGGATAAAGAACAAAGTCTTTGCATATTCATTTTTTATTTTATTTTAATGTATCATATTATCCCTAAATCATAACATTAGGAACATTATGATCAATTAATTATGCATACTTGTTCTCCACATGATCTCACATATCTTGAGAGTAGAAGAGTGTTTTCAATTCAATACTTCAATATTCATAATTTTCCCATTAAAATTAAGGAATCTAAATATGTGAGAGACTATTATTTATGTTTTTATTAAAATTTAATCTATAAAATAACACTATTGTTTTTTGAACCACCACAAACTCAACCCAACTTATTCTGACACTAATTTTAGAGTTATGTGTGTTAAAAATTAATAATTATTATTGAAATCAAACCTCATATTTTCAAAATGAATAGGTGTTCCTAAAATAATTATAGATGCACATAAATAATAAATTTATGTTGAATAAATTTCTATCTTAAAAAACATTTTCTTCTAAAATATTTCTTAAAATCTATCTAAAATATAGTTATTACATGCCTTCAAACAAATTCATCTCTCTCTCTCTCTCTCTCTCTCTCTCAACACACACACACACACAAGCTTAGTGCATATTTTTTAAATAAACAAATATATTTTATATCTCTTTCCAACATTATTTAGATTTTAACATTATTTGGGGAAGTAAGAATAGGAAAATTTTGATTTTATAACACTTTAATTATTAATCATCATCATTATTAATTCATATCCTCTAGGGAACTAATAGTTTCACTTTGTTATTATTTAATTTTTTCTAACTAATCATTTTTTTTGAAATACATATTATTTAATAACTCTAAAGATTTCGTACATTTTTTCACAATAATAAAATATTCTCAAAGATATAATTTGAACATATCATTTAATTTTAATACAAATTTAGATATTATTAATAACACAATACTTTTTTAATAAATTTTCAATATTCTACAACTGTGGGACTATTTTTTTCATAAGAGACACTCTCAAGTAATGTTAAGAGGGAAAAATGTATCCATAGGAGACTACAATGGATGACATGCATTCAGAGTTACCTGAGTCTTTCAGGAATTTAGCTAGGCCAAAATTTGAAACATGGGCTTCAAAGTTGGAATCCAAAAGAATTTTATTCAACTTCATGTCCCTGTGCACAATCAGTGGATTGAAATCATGGTGAAGGTCACACAATCCTTTTGTATCCTTTATAATAATTATAAATATAGGTTATGACTAAATTGAAGTTTTTGATACAATCATTTTAGTATGAAGATAGGCTCAAATAGAATTATGAACCAAAAGTTATGGCCTCCAGAAGTTTAAACTCTTTTTCTACATTAAATGGAGATTCAACCATACGAAATATATGTGAATGTGAAGAATATATTCTATTGGATAGCTCACCTTGACATATTTTTCTTTTTTTCATAAAATTAATGAGATCCAACAAATTTAATGTGTAAGGTTAAAATTAACCAATCATGCTTTAATTTAGTTTGAAAGTTATATTCATGCTTTGGTTTTAAAGAAGATAACTTCTATCACTAAGTGGGATGATTTTAAAATGCTAAAATGAAATATTTTTTATCCTGTTTGTTATAAGGAATAGAGGTCCATGTATTTTAAATATATTAGGCAAAATCAAGGTTAATGCATGCATGAGCACAAAAATGATTTCCATTAGAAATATCCCCAAAAGGGTGAGGATACAATAGACTATGAGTTCTTGATGAGTTATGCTGGTGGATTCCATATCCATTTAAGCAGATGTATTCTCATAACCAAGATTATGGACGTATATGTCGGTATTTTCCAAGATTACTACCTAGGTATGGGAAAGAGAAAGGATCCATCTACCAATCAAAACTCTTCCAAACAACAAGGTGGTTTGAAGAAGTGGAAAGGTAAATGGAAAGTTAAGTGTAATGCTACCATCACTTCTAAAATAGATATTAAAATACATTGTGGGTGTTATGATGTATAGAGTCACTCATATGATCAATGTTAGAGTATACATCTAGAATTACGTCTATTCAAGAATAAAAACAAGAAAAAGGTTATGCCCTCTCTCTAAGGTAAGAACATTAGTTTAAACTCTAATGTGGATGATAATTTTTTTGTACCTATGTTGGTATAGAGGTATGTTTTTATATTAGCAGTGTTTAACAAAGTGAACTTTCTAAGGTCTTCCATATTAAAATTTATATGAATAAAAAAAAATTGTGTGTTCATTTTTATACTTTTTCACAATAAAAATTGATAACAAAGGAGGTAGTAGACAAATTGAATATAGATCATTACAATCATCCAAACCCATATTATTTGTGTTGGCTTAGGAAATGTGTATACATCAATGTAACCAATCAATATGCATTTAGGTTAAATTAATTCACATTTAAATGATGAACTTATTGTGGATGTTGTACTTTTTGATGTGTTTGGTGTGTATTTGGTCAACCCTTACTTGTATATCATACATACTGAACCAATCTCACATAAATTAACCATACATAGGAGGATATCACAAAACATACGGTGTATATGTGAAAAATAGTATGGAGATATGTAATAGATACTAAGGTTATTATAGATGTGTAAAAACAAAACAAGAGATTCAAAATCATCAGGTAGCATGTGGGTGAGAGAGAATGGTAGGTTAGGACCATATTTGTTTTTGCAATCCATGAATTTTACATGCATTTGTATTTAATACCTATTATAGTACCTACACATGTTTAGAACCTAATATCTCACATACACAAAATACAGAAAATACTAAATATATATTAATTTATATTCCTTTTATGTAATAAGTCACTCCAAATCACTTGCCCCTTTGAGGAGGCTACCTCCTTATCAAGGTATTTATGTCTTTATTGATATATTTTCCTTGGATACATTATAGTGGCCTATGCCTCTCTATTTATGCTATTATAGTCTATCCCACTCTTTCATTCTATATATGTGGGATTATTCCTATATGACATTACTATTCATACTACTACTACTATTCTACCCCTCCATAGGTATATTGCATTCATCATCCTTGACATGTTTTATCCTCAAAAAATACAAATAATTACCTATAAAAAATATGTATAAGACCAGACAAAGGCACGCCCATGTGTTCTTTTCCACTTCCACTTCTTCTGCCTATGATGGAATATGAACATACACATCAACAAGGTGAACGTGAGAATTATAATATAAGGTTTAATTGCAATTTGAATCATGATGATCAACACATAAAAGTGAGAATGGGGGAGCATAAAATAGGTTTCCCAGTGAGCCAAATGAGGATACATTCCATCCCCATTAACATTATTATTTATACAAATTATGTTTGGAGTGGCATATCTATTTGAGGTAGTTGAAGTTGTGGTTCCCTATAGGGGCTTAGTGGTTATCTATTTGAGCTCATCAAGATCCTATGTGGGATATTCAAATGTCTACTACTAAAATAAATTATTATACTAAATGCTAGAAACATCCTCCAAATCTATCCATGTAACTATGTCACATTCAGATACTTCAATTATAGGAAGGATATACTCAACCCAGTTGTTGTAGTTATTCTTCCAATCCAACCATGCATTAATTTTCTCATCATACTATGTTAGTATATAGGAGTGAAGCTCAAATATATCTAAATAATCATGCATATTACTACTAAATTTATCCATAGCATTGCTTAATTGATGCATTACTCTAGATAAAATGAAAATCTCCATTATTTCTGTTTATTTTTATATTTTAAAGTCTAACCACATGATTTGGACAAGAAAGATGTTAGGAACCTAATATCTCACATACACAAAAAAACACACAAATATTGAATATATATTAATTTATATTATTTTTATGTAAGGAATCACTCTGAATCACTTGCCACTTTGAGTAGGCTACCTCCTTATCAAATTATTTAGATTTTAATTGATATATTTTTCTTTGATGCATTATAATGGTTTATTCCCCTCTATTTATACTATTCTAAGCTATTTCACTCTTCCATTCTATGCATGTGAGATTATTCCTCTATGACATTACTTTTCATTAATATGCATACTACTGCTATTCTACCCATCCCTATGTATATTAAAACACAATTTATTATTTAAGGAATCTCATCAAAAATTTATCCCCCATACCTATAACTTTGGATGCCATGACAACAAATGCTAGAAATTTTATTTGGGATAAGAAGCAAAAAGATGAATATGATAAATTAAAACAAAATATTTGACTTTTTATGGTATTATCTTTACCTAAATTAAGTTTACCTTTGAGTCATAAATAGATGTCAGTAGTAATGCTATTGAGGCTATGCCATTTTAAAGAGTTAAGCCTATATTTTACCATTCCTAGCTATTTCATGAAAAAAAATTATTATTATTTTGCATATGATTATAAATAACTATATGTTATTTTTCAAATGGTAAATAAATGTAAACACTATATTATGGGTAAGGAAACCATTGTCCACACAAATCACCAACCTCTACAATATTTACAATCTTAAACCAAAATTCAACAAGTTATACACCATAAGAGGATGGGATTTCTATAACAATTTGACTTGATTATCAAATATAAAAAATAAGTGAGTAGAAAACTAGGTGATATGTTATCTAATCCTCCTTTTATTTCATCCATGGGCACAATAATTATTCTTGAGACTTTTACGTTTTAGTCTTATGTAGAGGGATGTGATAATGAGATAGATTTTGAGGTTCTAATTTTGAAATAATAGAGGTCCCAAGGTGTATTATTTGAGCCAAAGGAGGATTTTTACCTTCAATATTGGTTTCTACATAAGTTGGGTGACCCATGTGTGCCTAAAGAGGAAAGAGTTAAACTAATGAAGGAAGCACATACTTTAAATGTTCTATGACATTTTGGTGTTACAAATATTGTTGCAAATTTGAAAAGGTATGTTTATTAGCTTAATATATTGTTTGATGTTACATTCATAATGGGATGTAATTTATATAGTATAAACAAGCTAATAATAGGAATTTGGGTTTTCTTAGGTGGGTTTCCTATGTCAAGGAAGGGGCATGACTATCAACTTGTGGTTTTGGATTGGATTAGTAAGATGTGTATTCTTATTACTTGAAAGAATATCCTTAAATGTGGGGATGTATCTATATTTTTTCTTGTCTAATGTGTGAGTTCATTTTGGTTTTCTTGGATCTATTAATATAGATTAGGATTACATTTTTTTTGTTAATTTTTGGGCCACCTTTTGGGAGATGATGAATACCATGCTGAAACAATCTATATCTTTTTACCCATAAAGTGATGGGTGAATAGAATTTTTTAGCAAAACATTGTTAAAACTCTTGAAAGGGTATAATATGAAGCATCCTAAGTCTTGGGATGAATTTTTTTATAGATTAAACATTTTCATAATAGGCACTACATTCTTCTACTAACAAAACTTCTTTTGACACCTTTTTTGGCTACTTATATACATGTCTATTTTATATTATATTAAAACAACCATAGAAATGAAATGGGAAAATGGATCCAAAGGTCCACAAATTGAAAAGGTTCATTGAGAAGATTCAACAAACTCACCTAAAATTGAAAGAGAGGTTGAAGGAGTCACATGTCAAGTGAAAAATAGGGCATGATCAACATAAGACTAAACATACCTTCCTTGTTATAAATAAGGTATGGTTTTACTTTAATAGAGAGAGACTCCAAGATAACATTCTGAAGCTTAAGCCTATTATGTATGGTCTGTTTTAGTTTCTAGAACAAGTGGGAAAGAATGATTTTAAACTTGATTTACCTCCTTATATAAAAATTATTTCAATTTTCAATATTGATAAACTATGTTTATTTGATGCTACTATGTTATATAATAAAGATGAAGGAATTTTATTAACTTCAATTTAATACATTGCTATTGGTACTTAATTTAAATTTAGAGGATGATGTTGTGTTGTAGACAAAATGGAGGAAAATAAGAAGAGGATTAAAAGAACATTGACTTGTTGGGATAAAGGGTCAACAACCCATAAATGCCAAATGGTATTCCAAAGAATATGTGTGGAATATATCTCCTCACTTACAAAGATTTTAGAGTTTTTAGGAACTTAAAAACCTCAAATTTGGGAGGTATGATCCAAAATACATATCTAATATACTATATATACTTGATAGATATTTCCACTATTGCCAATGTATATATTTAATACTTCTAATTGAATATTTTAAGACACTTCATTTATGAACATCAATTTAGATAAGCTATAATGAGAGAGTCAGTATACAGATGATCTAGACGTATTCAGAATGATAAATTTAGTCTTGTTGAACTTTGAATTTGAGGGGTCTACCATAAATAGTGTAACTTTTGCTATATATTGATGGAAGTTATGCAACAACCATGAAAATTGCATCATCAATATTTTTTACATGGAGATTATGAAACCACCCCGATAGGTATGTAACCACTTATCTACACATACCATGAATTTATCCACCATAAAATAACAAATATATGGGAATGGTTGAAAATGTCTATTCAATTTTATGATGGTTTGTTTTAATTTATTAGAAGATTCAAAAGTAAGAGGGATTAAATACAGACCTTGTGAAAGGATGAAGAGATTAGATAAGTCGGTGAGAAATTTTGAAGATGGATTCATATTACAATTTGTAAGTTTAAGTCTTTTTTCATATCATCTCATTATTTATTAGTCCTTACTAGCTATTTAAATTTTTTGTTTATTTGAATAAGTGTTGTGAGAGTGATTATAGAATAGGTGCACATTTGGATATTCCATTAGTTGGTAATTTTGTCCATGGAAGTCTTAAAGTGGTGGTAACTTGTACACTAGAGGATTACATATTTGAAAGCCAAGTGAAATTGCCTCACCCACTATATTTGTTTCCACACTAGTTTTCTCTAAGTCAATTTTTGTGTGATTTAGTGTTTAATTCATGCTTCTCTCTATGTTAAAAAGTATACACATCTAATTTCTATCACCCAATATCTTTGTTATTTAAAGCAAACTAGTCTAGAATAGTCATTCTTCAATTAGTAGTTGAGTTAGGAATATAACATCCATGTTGGTGAAGTTTATTGCGGAATATCTACCTAGTTTATGGATCATCTATCCCAAGTGAATAAATATTTTTTAGTGTGGACCCATGACGATGCTCCCATGCTTGTATGGTAGCCTGCATCACATTGAATTAATACAACAATTTATTATATTTCCTAACAATATATGCTTTTAAAATCAAATTATGTAGCTACAAGTTTTAG
>JARHVA010001850.1:287500-437500 GCA_037957365.1 Torreya grandis | reverse complement strand
ATTGCCAGTTGTACGTCATTATACTTTTTCTCTTATTTGCCATTTGCTAATCTTTTTAAGTCGGTGTGAGAGAAAAAGCTGGACGACGTTTTCCAAGTGTAATGTCGTCTGTTGAAAATCGCGCACTTTGTTACGGTCTCTGTGTTTTGTTCCCGATTTGATGGGCAACTTCAAATGGTTTTCATTTTTTATATTTTCGATCAAAGACATTTCCACACCGAATAAGACTTTTATACGGCCAGTTAAAAACATCATATCCATTTGTGACGGTTGAATGGTGGAAAATAGTTTTAAAATAGAGTTAAACGCCCGATTGGGGTGTCAAAATCTCAGCCCTTTACGCCTACAGAGAATTTGAGACAACTCGTCAACCAAAACATTGGAATTATCTTCTTTTGAGAATGTAATTGGGATATGACAATGATAAAATAAAGTAATGTGGATATGATAATGATAAAAACACGTATGAAAGGGAATGAAAGGAAAAATAATGTGATTATAAATCTGAATTTATCAGCAAATAGAATGGCCCAGTCTGTCATAATAGAATATCATTTTTAGGTGAACAATGGAGGTCCCTCAAACAAGTGTTATAATTATCTTGTTTTTTCTTGAATTTGTGCAGGAATCACTTGATTTTGCACCCGCTGAGGCACTTCTTCCCTGACAACTGTGTTTCTTTGTCTTTGAAATGGAGGATTCTCCATGACTTGACTATTTACAACTTCACGCCGTTCCACCATCTTTCTTTTTGATCTAGTATAATAATCTGATTGCACCACTGGTTTCTTGGAAGTGGAAGCTTCGTTCAAGAACATTGATTCTTCATCTTCAACCCATGAGAACAAAGCATGTTCCGAGGCTATTTCTTCCTCTTGTTGCAAAGACATCCATTGCATCTAAGCCATTAAGTCTGAATTTTGCATACCAGAAGATTGGTAGACCTGATTGTCACTAGTACTTGCAAATTGTCCACCATTCTTCTTTGCTCTGCCACCTTTTGTTGTAGATTACCCATGGGACAATCTCTAGGCATATGAGCATTATTGCAAGGGAAACACCAGGCATTAGTGTTATCTACATAATTAGTTTGCCCTAGAACAATCTTCCTATTTGAATTGGGAGGAATACTCTATGAAGGTGTAGGGACTGCAACTAATTGGTTTGCTGGCTGAGGGTTATTTTGCCTTTGAGGACCCTAGTATTTGTTTGGCTCTGATGAGAATCTATTTCCTTGATAGCCTTGATATGGAGGCCTGGGGAAAGGATTCTGTTATCTCTTTATATTAATCAGCTCATTAGAAAATGTCCTTAAAATATTCTTGATATCATCCAGCTCAGATGACTGGGCAGGGACAATTTCTTTAGCAGGTGGTTGAGGATATGTGTACATAGACACAGGGGGCTATGAATTTAGGGGCTTCTTGAGGTAATGGCAAGGAAATCTCTGGAAACATGGGCATGGGAGGCATTGGAGACAACTTTCCAACATTTATCAAATTATTTTTAGCTCTAACTGCATAGTCATAAGCCTCTGGCAGAGTCTGACCTCTAAGTGACTGAATCATAATAGATATGTCTAAATTTAAAGCCTTAAGATAAAACACTATAGCCATACCTGGTAATGGTCTAGTTGTAGTAGGGATTCTTTCCCAAGTCTTTTGAAATCTGGAATTGAAGTCAATCATTGCTTCTTGTGGTGCCCTTTGGATGGTAATTAATTGCTGTAATAAAGAAGACTTATCACCCTTCTCGTCAAATCTTTCAAAGAAAAGATCTCCGAGTTGATCCCATGTAGATATGGTATTTGGGGTCAAGGACCGGTACCATTCTAGAGCTTTCCCATTAAAAGAAGCTGCTAATATTCTTATGGCCACATTTTGCTGTGTGACAACATGTATAGTACAAACATCTGATACATCCTATAGATGTTCTTCAGGTGTTTTGAAGTCTTGCCCACTGAATTTGGGCAGAGCTTTCAGGGCATTCACTAGGATAGGGTCCCAAGTGGCTAGTGGTATTGGGAGAATCAAAGGACTACCAGTGTTCCAACTTGCATAATTTTTTGGGGCTATAGGGGCTCCCATATTTGCTCTTAGTATTGGTATAAACTGATTGACTCTTCTTCTTAGACTAGTTACCAAAGGTGGCAAAATAATACTTAGATTTATAGTAGATTGTGATCTGGTTACTGATCTGTAGCTCTGACTCCTCGTAGCTCTCTGGTTCATACGATCTTGAAAGAAACTTTAATATAGTGTCCCATTGGGCGAGCCAAATAATGTTGATGGTTAAAATTGCGCTTGTTTCTAACACCAACAATGGTAAGTTTCAAGATGTGGGACTTGCGACTTGAAACAACCTCCAGATTTTTAAGTAGCTACTCTCTTCTTTATATCAAGCGTATACTGGGAAAAGGGATAAAATTTTTAACAAAAACACAAATGCAAGAAAGAAAATCTAACTATGGCGATGCGCCTGAATGTAATTCGACCCTTAATCTGAGCACAGTGAAACTATATGTAAGACTCAATTACATTTAAGAGCAAATAAGGCATGATCAATGTAAAAGATGAAAATAATAGAAACAGAAGTTCACAGCTTAGATTACTTTTGCAGTGACATAAAAAATATCAACAAAGGCACAGGATTCAATCTTCTTATTAATTCTCCAGTCACATAAGAGGCACAAAAACATGCACAGTTACATAAACTTTCCAACTCAAGAAAATAGAACAAAGGCAAATGATATTCCTAATCACAACTTTAGAAAGTCTAAAACTCTTGACAACACAACTTAGACTACTTTTGCAATGACACATAAAATATCAACAAAGGCACATGATTCGATCTTCTTATTAATTCTCTAGTCACATAAGAGGCACAAAAACATGCACAGTTACATAAAGTTTCCAACTTAAGAAAATAGAACAAAGGCAAATGATATTCCTAATCACAGCTCTAGAAAGTCTAAACTCTTGACAATAATTCTCTCAAAAAAATTCTCTCTGGTTATCTGATGATGATCCTCTCTTCTTAGTGATCTCTACACCTCTATTTATAGCCTTGGATTCACTCTGAATTGTCTGTATGTTCCCAATCTAATGGCCCAACTAAAATCTAACCAAACTAGAAGTGTCTAACAAAAGATATTTCTTAGATTCTTAAATGCTCTGTCTTCCAATAGTTCATTCGTTGAAATAGATCGCAGGACGCTCCCTTCTATTAAACGAAAGAGGACACTTGATCAATTCCTTGAAAACCTTCTTATTAATTAGGAGACACTAGAGAATGACACTTGGCATGTTCCGCAGCACTTAACGAAGACACACGGCACTCTCTGTTTTACTTATACTCTTACTATATCTTCCCTCAAGAATGTTTTGCCTTTGACACCTATTGCAATCTGCTTGTTTGAAACTTTAACAACTTAACAAAAAATAAGACCCACAACATTTCTTTCTCGAGCAAATTTAAAAGGAGCATAGGAACAGGTGGTGATTGCCACTTGCCTCAACAAAAGACACATGGTGATCTCTGCTTTACTTAACTGGGGATATGTGGTAATCTCTATTGCTTTTAGCCACCTTTTGAGAAACTTGCAGAAGGTGACATGTGCTGGTCTCCGCATCACTCTGTTTATATTATAGAAACAATCAGGCCTCATTTCATCTTTACATGGATAGCGACACTTAGCGGCTTCTGCTTGCTTTAGAAACAAAACCTGAGACCCACTACAGTCTTTACTATATTGGTGAAACAAAATGAAGAAAATTCATAGGTTGACACATGGTGGCTTTTGCTCTCTTTAGTTGGGAGACGTGGCATCTTTCGTCACTTTTAGAAAAGCAAATTGAAACCTTCTGCGATTGCCACTTGGTGCCCTCCACCTGATCCTGACTCTTAGCTTGTTGAAACCTTCTGCTCAAAAGAGATTTGAAACGTGGATGTCTGACACTTGTCACATTCCACTGAGTTACTATGAGATACATGGCAATCTCCACTTCACTTATAAAAATTGTAAAAGGTGCCTCGGTCTGATGACACTTGGCAGCTTTCGCCTGACTTCAACACTTAGAGAAAAATGAATCAAGAAAAAATTAGAGCCCAGCGCTCTATTTCAAAACTTCACTAGCTTGAACCAAAGTATGAGGGAACAAAATTTTGCAGCATGAAACTAAAAATCAGAATAAAATGTAGAGTAATTTTTACTCTATAATTATTGGTGACCTCAAGGACTTTTAAGCCTACTCAAAAAGAGACCACAACTCTCGCTAGATCAAAATTTTAAAAGTATAGCTTCAACAATGTTGTTTGATAGGCAAACCATTCATCACCAGATAACCCCTACTTATTCTACAATTCATTGAAGGCTAAATCAAGGTTAATAATATCTTTGTGTGAAAATTTGTGCAAAATTTGAACTGTAGCCTTCAATTTGAATTTGAGATGGGAAATAGTTACCAAGACAACTTCTACTTCAGGGACTGATGAATCATCTTGTAGATCCTAAAAAAGTGTCTGATCATTCTGTTTGGCCAGTATCAAAGGTTCAATTTTATCAACCATTAGCACCATGTTGTCATTAGGAAATGGAGAAGGAAGACCTAATTGCACTCGATCTTCAATGTGTTGTTTCATCTCACTGATTCCTTCTTTCATGACATCTAGGAGCTCTCTGCAACTGATGGTTACAGAATTACAACTGAAAACCTCATTCACTCACTTAGCAATGACCATTCTGCTCTCAATTCTTGCTACTGACAACATTCCATCTGTTGCATCATAAAGCTTTTGCAATAGCATTTTGGAGTCCATTACTCTCCTAAAAACTATAGCTAGAGTGTTTGAAACTAAATTCTCTACCTTTTCACATAATTTTTGTGCATTTAATAGGAAGGTGAGAGAAGGCCTGAGCTGAATAATCTCCAAAGAGATTCTTTTGTACATGGATTCATAGAGCTCCTTCACCAGACATAACACTATGACATTCTTTGGCCTATTGACCAGCTCCAGTGTCAATTGTGCTGCTCTTTATTGCTCGGCTTGAAATTGGGCTTGTATAGCTGCAATATTATTCTGTTTCGGTCAGCATCTTGTATTGTAATTGAGTAACCTGCAATAGGTGTTCCTCACATTTTTCTTGCAATGCTGTCTTTTTGTGTCTTAGGGTCATTACTACATCCTTTACCTACGTTAGCCTTGCTTTTAAGGAATCATTTTGGGCCTGGACTGCTTGGTGAGTCTGAAGAGAAATAGTATTTTGCAACTGTTTATTCAGATTCTCTATTTCATTATCCTTTTTATTAATTTTTGTGGTCAAACTGTTACAGTTTGCCTTTTCCTTGGCTAAATCGGCCTCCATCTTTTGTAGCCTCCTTGATGTCTTCAAGTAGTCTTCAAAAACTACAGAAGTGGATTCGATTAACAGATCAATTGTCTTATGGCCTGAATAGGGACATATTTATGGCCACTGCATTCATTGTGTAGTCTTTCAGTTGCATCTGCTCAGATGGCTTGATTACATTTGGTGACAAATGAGTCACTGTCAATTACTGCTCAATGCGGTCAAATTGTGACCGTAGATGGGGTGTAGCCAAGGCTTTATTTTTTTAATCTTTTTTTTCTCTCTTCAGGCTTCTCTTTCCTTCCTAGCAGCATCTTTTTGGGTCTGGAAGGTAGAAGGAGAGGCAATGTACCCACCCGCAAAAGGATGTCCCTGTGGCAAACCATATTGAATAGCTAATTGTTGGCTATGGGCAATGTGAGGGAAAAGTTTCTTGGGAATAGAGGGGAAGAAATGAGGTAGTGTTAAAGCTTGAGGTGGCATAGATGGTGCAAAGTGAGAAATGGGAATGACAGAGGTGGCAGGTGATGTCATCTGGGTAGATGGAATCATCATGCCAATAGGAGAAGAAATAGATTGAGAAGGAGGAATAATACTTACCTAAGGAGCAATTATAGTACTCTGTAATTGGCATTGTGGGGGGTCTACCTCCTCTTCTGAATCAAACTGAAACCGCACCCTCTTTCACTTCTTTGGTGTCTCTTCTTCTAGCTATGTTTCTTTTCCTTCCACATCTACTACTGTCGTCAGTGATGCTTGCGGAGAACTAGAAATTTTAATAACTGATGCCAATGGGGAATATTTTGGTGGTGAAGTCACCACACTCTTTTGCTTTTCCATGACGCTGAGAGATTGAGGCCAAACCGATACAGTTACTGCAGCTGCAGTTTGCCCTAAGGTCTGTGATTCTTGGCTTGGTCCTACTCTGGCTTCCGGATCTATACCTGGTGTCAAAAAATTAATTGTCTCTGGGATAGATATAGGGGAGAGATAGAACTCATCCTAGAGTTCCTCCCATCTCTCATCTGATGTCTACGTTCCTGAAAGAATGGGTTGTTTGACAAATTTCTTGCCTATATTTCCAATAGGCATCTATTTTCTTCAGCATCCCAATATTTATTCTTTAGTGTCCTTCTTAAGCCAGAAGTCATTCTGACTTTAGGATCATAGTCCCTCTGCTTAACATAGAAAGTTTCCCATGGTCTATTTTGTGGAAGGGGCAAATCTGTTAATTCAACATAAAATCTAGGAGTATCTTCTCTAAGAATTTTTCCTATTTTCCCAAGAAGGGCAGCCTTCATGTGTAATTCTAGTTGCAACCCTATTAGTCCTTATCCAAGAAGCTATGAAACCATTTGGGTCATATACCTATTTGTCTTCAACTGGCAGGAAACCCAGGAAGGCCAGCTTTTTAAGCAACACAATCTTAGCGTCTCTGGTTTTCAAAACCATGCTGGTTGTCATCCATGGGAGGTCATACATTTTTCTCTTCCTCTTCCCAGATCCATATTCATTATCTACTGTAGATACCTACCTGGTGACCTCTAAGAATGCTAACCTAAGAGTCAAAATCTTAGGTAGCAACATTGATTCCCTACAAAAACCATGGACTCTTATAATTGTTTGGTGAGATCCAAAATAGAAATCACAAGGAATTGGGAAACTGGCCAGAAGGTTTGAAACACTTGGAAATAATCTATTCATGACTGGTTTGGGGCTGAGGTGACAAAAAGTAGGGGTAACAAATAATTCCCAGGATTCATATGGGTCACTAGTTTTTGACAAAATATGTGTCCATGCAGACACAGGAGTGGTCCTTTGGAGATCAAAACTTGGGTCATACATATCAAGATGCATATGTTGGGCAAAGATGTTAGAGGTCTGATATACCATGAGGTGAAACAAATAAGAAGAGTACCTGAAAACTCCTTTTGATTTGAACTAGGCCAGTTGTTCCACCATTGAGAAAATAATTTGTTCAAAAAAGTCAAGCCTATACTCCTAAGTTTTGTCAATGGTCTTCAGCCTGAAGAGGATAGCCATTTTTTCTCCATAAACTACCATGTCATCTTTCATGCTAAAGATGAAAGCCATCATAGATAGTGCGTCTTGGCTAGCTTGTGCGAACTGGGCTCTTGTTGCAGGGAGTGTAGGCAGAGTAGTGTCATCATCGCCCATTGTAATTCAGATCTTAAGAACCTCAACTGAGTATTGATGTTTGCCCACATTCTTTGAATTTTAGCAATAGTTTGAAATGTAGCTGTCTTATCATGATACATGGCTAACATGTCCCTGATATCCTGTAGTGTGATTTGCATCGTGAATGGACCCTATTGAATGGTGCTTGAGGGTGCATGGAACAAGTCTGCGCATAGTTCAACCAAGTCAGGGCATGGATGTATAGTTGGGACAATGAATTTTTCCAGTTGTGAAGTCCATATCCTCATGGCAAATGTCTCATATTGCCCTACTCTAGGCCCTCTGTAGACACCTTTGATGTGCCCCTTCTCTAAGAGTTTTGCTACTAGCTCTTTGAAGAATTGGGTCCATGACTCCATTTGCATAATCTTTTATTTTTATTGGGTCACTTTTTTGACCAACTTTAAAGATTCTGGTTTGTGGATAGGTCTTCAATGGTTGCACAGGAGCTAAAGCATATGACTTGCTCGCAAGAAACTTGTAAAGGGATTCATACATCCCAACTCCTTGTTGTGAATACTGTGCTTCCTCCATCTCTATATCTATTTTGTGATAACTGGTATGAACTTTTGCAAAATAGAACCACTTTTACTGAAGCAAGTTTATTAGGCACTGAAAATGCAAGTAGCAGGATATTTTCTCACAAGTGCAAGAATGTTTGAGAAACTGTAAGATTTAACTCTTTCTAAGAGGTATTTATTGACCTATCAAGTCTTAAAATGGCATTAAACTTAGATAACTGTTAGCAAATCTTACTCAATATTTATGGGACAATGAGATAGACACGTTATGCAAGTGGTAGCACAAGGTACCTTGGGGATTTCTAAAGATTTGGAAGATATTCAATGTATTGAGAATATTTTAAATTTTTTGAAAATTCTCAGCTGTCGACTACGTGTTCAAAGAACACTTATTTAAAAGAAAAGTGGGAAAAAAAAAATGGGAAAACAAAGCAATACGGAAAGGGGATACTATCTAACTATATTAACCAAGTATCTTTCTCTCCCTCTTGGATCAAAAGAAGAATTTCTAATGTCTTCTTCACGACAAGATGACTTATGTTGCCAGACAAGTGGTTGAATTGGATGTAGCTCTGGTGACTTGCTTTCTTTATATGCCACATTGATTGGCCTGCATTTAAGTGAGTTTGAGTCAAACCTACTTTCAATATATATAAACTCTTCTTGTTCTTGGAAGCTTGTCGAATGCTAGTTCTTGATATTGGCATGTCTTATCAAGAAATTAATGACTATTTGCTCATCAACAGAAACCCTTTGATATATATCATTTATTGGCTTGTCTCCTTCTTGCCTCAAACTCAGGTTCTATTGCATGATCATCCTCTTTAATGACTTCAAATTTACCAACCTCTCAAAAGGATAATTCTAAAAGTTTGCAATAATTTTGCATATGTAATTGAGTCTTAATGCTGTCTTGTTCATCTGCAACTAGCTCACAACTTCCTTGAAAAATAGTATAACCTGACCCAATGATTACAAACAAATCGTTCAAATCATGATCAAGGAAATGTCCATGTTCCTCCACATCATCTTGCAAAGTAAGAAGAAAGTTCAGAAATTATCTCTTCTTCATCAGAGATTAAGGCATACACTTGTGACTTCTCACTCAGAATATGGAATTCATGTTGAGGAACCTGAGGATTAATAAAAGAGGTATCTTTTCACTTTTCCTCCCTTAAAACATTTTGGATTTTATGATCTTCTTCAAATATGACATAAGTGCGCAAGACCAATGGAGTCATAATTTCCATATGGGTCACTTTACATCATAGCTAAATAAATGATCATTTTACTCTTCTTGATCATGTTCATTCCATTCACCTAACTCCTCAACAAAAACCCTTTCTTCTTTATTCATCATAGCATGAGCTGCCTCTAACTTTGCAATTGGTTCATTGGTGATGTGATCCTTATATAATGGCTCAGATAATATCTTCATCTTTGAACCATACTTGGTTCTTAGGATGAGGTGAGACCAATCAAGGGACATATATCCTCCTATCTTGGCTATAAAGTCTCTGGATAAGCATAAGCCAAATACAGGAGGTATATCTATGACTACTACATCTTGATTTACAATTGTATTGGGACAAGTATATAATTGTAATGGGAGTTGTTTAATTCTCCCTATTGTTTGTACTACTTTCCCACCTAGCTGCATGAATCCTTTAGTGAGTGGTTCATAATTTATTTCTAAAGCATCAGTTATCTACTTGGGCATTGCTGTAGTACTAGCCCCTAAATCAATCATTGCATTATGCAGCAATCTCTTGCCAACTATCAAATTTAAATAGAAGGGATCTAATTTGGATTTGCTTACCTCTGGTGCATTATTCACTAGGGTTGTTGTCTACAGATGAACTATGTCTTTGAGATTTTCTTTTCAGCAGGTCCTACTTTGATAACAGTACATTTGGGCACTGTTTGGCCTTGTAGAGATTCTTGTAGTAGTGTCTTCTATTTAGGAATAGCCAATATATCCCATATTGATACTTGTGTTGGAGTCTTCTTCAATTGATCCACCACATTTATTGGTCCCAGAGTCTGTGTTCTTTAAAAATAAGGATATCTTATTTTTTCTTGAATTTGTGCAGGAATCACTTGATTCTGCACCGGCTGAGGCACTTCTTGTCTGATAGCTTTGTTTCTTTGTCCTTGAAATGGAGGATTCTCCATGACTTGACTATTTACAAATTCAGGCTGTTCCAACATCCTTCTCTTTGATTTAGTATAATAATCTGATTGCACCACTGTATCTTGAAAGTGGAAGCTTCGTTCAAGAAAACTAATTCTTCATCTTCAACCCATGAGAACAAAGCATGTTCCAGGGCTATTTATTCCTCTTGTTGTAAATACATCCCTTACATCTGAGCCATTAAGACTGAATTTTGCATACCAAAAGATTGGTAGACCTGATTGTCACTAGTACCTGCAAATTGTCTATCTATTCTTCTTTGCTCTGCCACCTTTTGTTGTAGATTACCCATGGGAAAATCTCTAGGCTTATGAGCATTATTACAAGGGAAACACAAGGCATTAGTGTTATCTACATAATTATTTTGTCCTAGAATAATCTCCCAATTTGAATTGGGAGGAATAATCTGTGAAGGTGTAGGGACTATAACTAATTGGTTTGCTGGCTGAGGGTTATTTTGCCTTTAAGGACCCCAGTATTGGTTTGGCTGTGATGAGAATCTATTTCCTTGATAGCCTTGATATGGAGGCATAGGGAAAGGATTCTGTTATCTCTTTATATTAATCAGCTCATTAGAAAATGTCTTTAAAATATTCTTGATATCATCCAGCTCAGATGACTGGGCAGGGACAATTTTTTTAGTAGGTGGTTGAGGATTTGTGTACATAGACATAGGTGGGGCTATGAATTTAGGGGCTTCTTGAGGTAATGGCAAGGAAATCTCTAGAAACATGGGCATGGGAGGCCTTAGAGACAACTTTCTAGCATCTATCAAATTATTTTTAGCTCTAACTGCATAGTCATAAGCCTCTGACAGAGTCTAACCTCCAAGTGATTGAATCATAATAAATATGTATGAATTTAAAGCCTTAAGATAAAACACTATAGCCATACCTGGTAATGGTCTAGTTGTAGTAGGGATTCTTTCCCAAGTCTTTTGAAATCTAGAATTGAAGTCAATCATTGCTTCTTGTGGTGTAAATTGCTATAATAAAGAAGACTTATCACCCTTCTCTTCAAATATTTCAAAGAATAGATCTTCGAGTTGATCTCATGTAGATATGGTATTTGGGGTCAATGACTAGTACCATTCTAGAGCGTTCCCTTTAAAAGAAGCTACTAATAATATTATGGCCACATTTTTCTATGTGACAACATGTATAACAAAGACATATGATACATCCTATAGATATTCTTCAAGTGTTTTGAAGTCTTGCCCACTGAATTTGGGCAAAGCTTTTAGGGCATTCACTAGGATAGGGTCCCAAGTGGCTGGTGGTATTGGGAGAATTAAAGGACTACTAGTGTTCTAACTTGCATAATTTCTTGGGGCTATAGGGGCTCCCATATTTGCTCTTGGTATTGGTATAAACTGATTGACTCTTCTTCTTGGACTAATTACCAAATGTGGCAAAAGAATATCTGGATTTATAGTAGATTGTGATCTGGTTACTAGTTCACAGCTCTGACTCCTCGTAGCTCTCTGGTTCATACGATCTTGAAAGAAACTTTAATATAATGTCCCACCAAGCATGCCAAAAAATGTTGATGGTTAAAATTGCGCTTGTTTCTAACACCAACAATGGTAAGTTTCAAGATGTGGGAATTGCGACTTGAAACAACCTCCAACTTTTTAAGAAGCTAGTCTCTTCTTTATATCAAGCATATACTGGGAAAAGGGATAGGAATTTTAACAGAAACACAAATACAAGAAAGAAAATATAACTATGGTGATGCGCCTAAATGTAATTCAACCCTTAATTTGAGCATAATGAAACTATATGTAAGATTCAATTACATTTAAGAGCAAATAAGGCATGATCAATGTAAAAGATGAAAACAATAGAAACATAGGTTCACAGCTTAGACTACTTTTGTACTAACATATAAAATGTCAACAAAGGCACATGATTCAATCTTCTTATTAATTCTCTAGTCACATAAGAGGCACATAAACATGCACAGTTACATAAACTTTCCAACTCAAGAAAATAGAACAAAGGAAAATGACATTCCTAATCACAACTCTAAAAAGTCTAAAACTCTTGACAACATAGCTTAGACTACTTTTGCAATGACATATAAAATATCAACAAAGACACAGGATTCAATCTTCTTATTAATTCTCCAGTCACATAAGAGGCACAGAAACATGCACAGTTACATAAAGTTTCCAACATAAAAAAATAGAACAAAGGCAAATGATATTCCTAATCATAGCTCTAGAAAGTCTAAACTCTTGACAATAATTCTCTCAAAAAATTCTCTCTAGTTATCTGATGATGATCCTCTCTTCTTAGTGATCTCTGCACCTCTATTTATAGCCTTCAATTCACTCTAGATTGTCTGTATGTTCCCAATCTAACGGCCCAACTGAAATCAAACCGAATTGGAAGTGTCTAACAAAATATATTTCTTAGATTCTGAAACGCTCTGTCTTCTGGTAGTTCACTGGCTGAAACATATCATAGGATGCTCCCTTCTATTAAATAGAAGAGAACACTTGGCTAATTCCTTGAAAACCTTCTTATTACTTAGGAGACACCAGAGAATGACACTTGGTGTGTTTCACAACACTTATCGAAGACACATGACGCTCTCTATTTTACTTATACTCTTACTATATCTTCCCTCAGGAATGTTCTACCTTTGACACTCGTCATAATTTTCTTCTTCAAAACTTTAACAACTTAACAAAAAATAAGACCCATAACATTTATTGCCTGAGCAACTTTAAAGGGAGCATAGGAATAGGTGGTGATTTTTGCTTGCCTCAACAAGGGACACGTGGCAATCTCTGCTTTACTTAACTAGGGATATGTGGCAATCTCCACTACTTTTAGCCACCTTTTGAGAAACCTGCGGAAGGTGACACGTGTTGGTCTCCACGTCGCTCTATATTATAGAAACAATCAGGCCTCATTTGATATTTATGTGGATAGTGACACTTGGTGGCTTTCGCTTACTTCAAAAATAAAACCTGAGACCCACCACAGTCTTTACTATATTGGTGAAACCAAATGAAAAAAATTTGGAGGTTGACACATGGTGGCTTTTGCTCTCTTCAGCTAGGATATGTGGCATCTTTCGTCACTTTTAGAAAAGTAAATTGAAACCTTCTGTGATTGCCACTTGGTGCCCTCCCCCTGATCTTGACTCTTAGCTTGTTGAAACCTTTCGCTCAAAAGAGATTTGAAACATGGATGCTAACACTTGTCACATTCCATTGAGTTACTATGAGATATGTGGCAATCTCTGCTTTACTTATAAAAATTGTAAAAGGTGTGTCGATCTGCCTGACTTCAACACTTAGAGAAAAATGAATCAAAAAGAAACTAGAGCCTGCACTCTATTTCAAAACTTCACCGTCTCGAACCAAAGTATGTGGGAACAAAATTTTTTAGTGCGCAACTGAAAATCAGAATAAAAAGGTAGAGTAATTTTTACTCTACAGTCATCATGGAATATTAGAAAGTGATGTGTGAACAAGATCGTCATATTTTGAAGACATCATTGGTATAATTTTTATATTAAATTTATTTAGTTTTGAAGAGTTAGTCCATCTTTGAATGGAGTTAGAGATTAATAAAGAAGAATATAAAGATTTATTTTTCATGATAGAATTTTTCAATTTTAATTTATATGTTCATGTATTTAAAAAAACAAATCATTTTTATTAGTTAAAATGATAATATAAGAAAAGTTTGAGAAAGATTAAAAAAAATGAAGATAAAATCCTTAATATATAAGTTAAAAAATTAACCAAGGAAACAATACTATCCAGATAATATCTAACTTTATAATTTAGGATTACGGGGTGTTTATTATATTACTAACATAATTTTGGTTCAATCAAGATAATTCCTTATTTACTCAATTTCATACAATAAAATATAAATTGGAAGCCTTTAGATCAAACAAAAATATATTTAATCATTAATAAATTTTATTTGAATGAAGATGATAATAATAATAATAATAATAATAATAATAATAATAATAATAATAATAATAATAATAATAATAATAATAATAATAATAATAATAATAATAATAATAAAAAAAAAGTAGGTTTTAATTTGTAATGAGAGCGCTTAGAGGAGGGATTATCCACCTAATTCATGCACTAAATTTTAACCCATTTCTTGATAATCATAGATTTCAAAATCTTGGATTAAAATCTTGATTAAAATTAGAATTCAGAAGTGTGGTTGTTTTTATTTTCACCTTATATTATTATGAAGATATGATACTTAAGTCAAATATTCTTATTTTAATATAAAATAAAATGAAAACAAATAACAATCACCCATGTTATATACAATATATTACTTGTGAATTATTTTATACATACTAAAAATCTAAAATGGAACAATTGACTCTATTGGAATAACCTGTATTTATAGAGATAATCTCTAATCCTATATCCAATTTGAAAGATCTAACCAATAGACAAAATTTTAGTAGATATTAATAGGAGTAAAACCTATTTTAAATATTTTTTTCACCAGTACTTGTTACTTCCCCCTAACTTATTCCTTTTATATCATTATTCTTGATGGTGATTCACTATTTGTAGACTTGTAGCAAAGAAATACCAAATTGTTTGTTATTAATGCGGTTCTTCTCATTGTTGACTCCAATTTTGAGATCGACCAATTAAATTATTCTATCTACGACCTTCACAATGAACCATTGATTATTTATGAAGTTGATTAATATCAAATTGGCCTTTATATGTATTTTACACAATCTACTATGAACGGTTATGGGTGGTACCTAATGAAGTTAGGGGAATCTAATGACCTTGTTAGTACAAATTGTACACAACATTTTCTTAAATTTAGAGACTTTATTTATTTTCCTCATACTAGTGAAGCAAGAGTAGTATATTATCTAGTTTTTAAAATTTTACTTTCTTTTAAATTGAGTATCGATTATCATCAAATTTAAAATTACAATGTTCTTTGAATAGATCATGATTCCTTTTAGGCTATGGGAAGACATTTTCATGGATTTTTTTAGATGGGTTACTTATGTCAAAGAAGGGGCATGACTATCGATTTGTGGTTTTGGACTGGTTTGGTAAGATGTCTATTATTATTCCTTGTAAGAAAATCCTCAAAGGTAATGATGTAGCTAAGTTGTTGTTAAATAGTATGTGGGGTTTTTTTTTTTCCTATATCTATTATTTTAGATTGAGGTTCAATATTTTTTGGTAAGTTTTGGGCCACATTGTAGGAGAAGATGGATACCAAGCTGAAATAGTTTCTAAAATTTCACCTGCAAACCAATAGGTAGACAAAAGTTGTGAACAAAACATTAGTAAAGCTCTCAAAAAGATATAATATGAATCATTCTAAGTCTTGGGGAAAAAAAAAAGTGTATATTCAATATTATTATAATAATAGTGCATTCTTCTACTAGAAAAACTCTTGTTATAAATTATTTTAGCTACTTACCTCCATGTATATTTACTGTTGTTTTGAGATAGCGATAAAAATAAATCAGAAAGTGGATCCAAAGGTCCATAAATTTGAAATCTTCATTTAGAGGGTTCAACAAATTTACTTAAAAGCACAAGAGAGATTGAAGTAGTCAAAAGCCAATTACAAAGCAAGTCATTATCAACATAAGAGTAAACATAATTTTCTATATAGAGATAAGGTGTGGTTGTTCTTGAGTAGAGAGATAGCCTAAGGTAATACTAAGAACCTTAAGCCTCCTAGGTATGGTCTATTTTAGATTGTGGAACAAGTGGCAAAGAATGCTTTTAAACTTTATTTTCCTCCTTATAGGAAGAATTATTCAGTTGTCAATAATGAGATCTTTCATCTCTTTGAGCTTTATATTTTAAACAATGAATATGAAGGGTTGTTGCTACCTTAAATTTTGGACCTTTTTATTGATAGTTAGTTTAAATTGGAGGAAGACATTGTGTTGTAAATGAAAGAGACAAAAATAAGAAGAGGAGTGCAAAGGCATTGGTTGGTTTGGATAAAGGGTCAGGAACCATAAAATACTAAATGGTATTTTAGAGAAGTTGTGGGAAAAACATTTACCCACTTACAAATTTCCTAAACATTTTAAGAACTTAAGAGCTTTTAATTGGGGAGATATGATCCAAAATATGGATCTACTGTACTAGTTATATTGTCTATATGTTTATAAAATATTCTCAATGTATGTAATTAATGCTTGTAAGACACTATTGTAAGACACTTTGTGTACAAATATCAGTTCAACTTAATTAGAATGATAAGAGTCAATATGAGGATGATTTGGTCATCTTTGAAATGACGAAGTCAATAATGTTTAATAAAAATTGCATAATATCATACCAAGAACATAAAATTTCTTGTATAACTATGCATTCATTAAATACTTGCATCTGATAGATTAAAAAAAATCTGAAAATAAAAATATATAAAAAATAATCACAAGTTTAACAATATAATTTATTGACCTCAACCCATTATTTGGATAGGTTACATCATTTATACAACCTAATATATGTGCAAAAAAATTTCATCAAATTTTTATTATAAATTCTCTCTTAAAATCTTATTACAAAAAGTAAAAGGTAATATACAAAAGTAATTTCAATTTTTATTTTAATTATATAACGTAAAGAGCCCCTAAAATTAAATTTTAATCTAATTCACTGAAAAACATTTCTTACATATTACTTATTTAAATGTATTGATTTAATTTTTTTTTGGGTCACTACAACATAATATTGGATACTTGATTTCAGTTCTTTAATTTTTAGGTCATATTATATTACCAAAAGATAATATTTGATACGTAATTTTAATTAGTTCATTTCAACATTGATTTACGACGTATTCATTTTTTATTTCTTCAATACTTTTTAATGACTATTACCTTATGCACATTTCATGACTACTGCCACATAATTGAGTATAATATTTCAAAAGCTGAGATTGTTCGTTCTCTTTCCACTGTTTTTTGGAAAGACGAATCACATGGCCCACCATTTTATTGTTGTCAACCATTTTACAGTCTGTTTTCGCTGGTTTCTATTCACACAACGGTCGTTTGAATTCAATAAAACACCATGTAAAGCCACCAGTTATCGTTAACCCAACGTTATCTACGGTATAGAGTATACTGATGTAAGGTTACTTTTGTTTCATGGCTATTTTCGCAGTCCCTTACTATCAATGTGTAGCATGCGCTGTTCCAGAGCTCTGATTTTGATAAAGGCTGGGAGTATGCTGGCAATTCATGTTGAACGAAACATTAGTCTTCTATAATCCATACTACTAGAAAAAAAAATTATTTATTTCTTTATGAAAAGAAGTAACTATTGGTTGCTTTTATATATTTTTTTGTTTTTTTAATTGTTTTATAAATTATATTATTAAAATTTAAATCAATTACTTTTTTTATGTTGTATTAAATTGATTGTTATATATAGTAATTTTGTTATTATTTATTATTGTTTCTCAACTTTTATTTAATATTATAATATAGTTATGTAATATATGTTTTTTCTTTTGTTATTTAATATATTTGAAATTAAATTTAGAAATTAATGTATTATAATTTATATGAAATGTTTTTTATTATTATTTTGTGACAATTTATAAATTAAAAAAAAAATTGTTATGGATTTAAATTTGTAGAATGTAAAAATTTGATAAGATTAGGGAAGAAGACAAATATGACTCTTACATGAAATTGGTAGAGTGCATATTTAATAAAATAAATGAATTACATATAATTAAAGATCATATTATATATGTAAAGACAATACTAATGTTTAATTAAGTTTACAAATTGACTATGAAGGAAAATACATAAGGAGGTGTATTTTGAGTGAATGATATATTATGGATATATTATTTGATGTGTATAGTCAGACTTCTTAGTAATCCTTACCAAAAAATTGGATCTAGTTTATGAAATTGTCGAGAGTGTCAGGAAAATTTTTAATAAGTAACCAGAAAGATCACGATGGTTTTTCTAACATATAAATTTCTATTATAAACTGATATGATGAATGTGTTCACCTAATTATATACTTTCCAATTTTCTCACGCTAATTCATACATTGTGACTTAAAATATTTTGAAATGGATAAGAAAAGTATGGGAGTTTGTATTACGGTTAGTGACTAGTGTGATCTAAATAGCCTTCTATTTGTCATGCCTCTTAATGATAAAAAGGATGTTAATAAGTAGATATAGCATTAAAAAAATTGTATAAATGGAAATACTTTAGCTAAGATTTTTGTAATGCTCCAAAATAGAATGATAGATATAAAATGAAAATTGCTATAATGATTGTTGGATTTCTCATGTGCTTATTTATGTTTTTTTTCTAAATTGAATAATATTTTATTTTTAAATTAAATATAATAATTATATATTTATAAGGAATTTAATTCAAATTATGTCTTTACTAGTGCACAAATAAATCTTTAATAGATAAAAGGGGGAAAATGTAGAGATAAGGGGTTAAGTGCACCCTAAATTTGTAAAGATTGGAAAGAGGGCTATAAGAATTAGGTCTGTTTCTGAAAGTGAGGACAACATAAGGAGAAATCTTGGCATAATGACCAAGACGCACATTAGTGAACCAAAATTCTTGAGGATGTTAAAAGAATGGGTAGGACCTTTGAAAGTTGAAAAATGTAACATTAATATTTAATTTATATTAAAATTTGATAAATATACAAATACTTTAAAAATATATGAAATAATACTAAATATATATCATGAAATATTTTTTTAGTGTTTGCTTATTCCTTCACTTTATTATATATGTTCAATAATAAACATCAAAGTAGAAAATAGATATATAATAATGATACAACTTAACGTCTTGATTTATACAATTGAAGATGATAAAACTTGGACCTTACAAATCTACTTTTAATTTTAAATTAAATATGAATAAATGTAAAATAATATTAAATATTTAAATTTAAAATATTAGAAAAAAAAAGTTTTTAAGTCCTTACATAATAAGTTCATCATATTATTAAAAAAAATCATAAATAAAGTGAAACTAAAAAATCTATCATACACGTACCTATCTATATATATATATATGGAATTCTATCATGCACATACTTATGAAAATTATATATATAAATTGAAATTAGAATCGTCTATCTATAAAAAAAAGACTCTCAATCCATATCATCATAAATTATATAAAATTGAAAAATAGACCATGATTACAATAACATGAATGATAATCGTTGAATATAGTTTCCCTCGTCAATATTTTAGAACATATGAAAAAATAGAGAAAATTAGATATCAAAAATTACATAAATACATTTCCACTCCAAAGAGGTTATATGTAATAAAACATATTAAATTAATCACAAGATAAACATGTTTTTGAGTTAAACATGATACGGATTATATAATTGATTGATATAAGAAAATTGCATGTTTGACAATTTGATTGAATATGTAAAGTATTGAATAATGAAATTTCTTGGGTTATTTATTCCACATCATTTAAAGTGAAACCAAAACCTACACAAATAACCTCAATCTTACTTTTTAATTTTGTGAATGGATTTTGAGAGAAACTTGTACAAGGGAGGCTTGATGACCATTCTTGGCACACAAATTAGATAATGTGACACTACAACATTTCTTTATAACTATTAATATGGATTTCAAAGTTAAGATGTTATATCGGTATTTTTGGGTTAAAATATTCACATTCATTTTGATGTCAAATTTTATATATATATATTTGAATGAAATAAATATATTTGATTATAAGAAAATATTATGTACTTTAATTTTATTTTTTACATAAAATATATAAATAAATTAAAATTATATAAATATAAATTTCTATAATTGAAATATTAAATTTAGATATATTTGAAAAAATAAGTATTACAAATGAAATCTAAAGAAAAGCAATGTATTGACAAAGAGATGAATTGTCAAGAATTTGATATTGGTTTATTATATAGATTTTTACATAGTTAATATATTGATGAGCATGCATATGCAATCACCTCCAAATTAATTTCTGGTTTGCATTGTTAAAAGAAGTAAGAAGGTAACTGACCTCATTTGTATGAGTGTGGACATATTTCACTCATTAAGGGTGGATATGGATTAACAATTCAATTTTTGAATCACATGTATAAATATATTATTGTGTAAAAGGTGATTTTTAGACACCTTAATCTGGTATGAAACACTTTAGAAACATCAAATTTAATATATTGACATACTTGTACATTGTACATAGATTTCAATATTATGAAAACTTTTCCCTATCTATGTACAAAAATATTGATTTTTATAACCCAATTTAAGAGATACACATATTTAGGATCATGCTAGTATGTGAAAAAACCTTCCAGAATCCTAAAATTATTGTCTCCATATGTCAAATCACTAATTTTAAATGCCAACATAATATTGGTAGTTAGACATTTATGGTTTGTTGTAGGTTTCATCTATCAATACAAGTTAATCCTAAGTTTATACTCACTTGGCCACTACTTTGAGAATTTATTAAAAGCTTGAAACTTAAAATAACACTCACTTGATACATCATCAAAAGGGTATACATATTCTAATATCCCTTAAATATGTGGTCATAGATATAAGTTTGAATATACATGTATGCCAAATTTTCATGGTGCCAACTATCAAAATATAAACATTGAAATACATTATATATTAATCATGATGGTGCGCAAACACACTTAGGTGGAATATTTACATTTTGAATGTATGAGGTTACACTCAATCACATAGTATGGTGTGGTTAGGGCTATCCAACCTAATATGCTTACCCTTGTTTTAAGGGTCAAATTGTGGTTGAATGTGTGACTAGGGATTCAAAATAAGAAGGAAAAAAAGGATTACCACACACAAAAAAATTTAATCAGGAAAACATGAGGACTATATATGTGTAGGCATAGTAATGTAAGAATTTACATGCTCACATAGTAAAAAAAATATAATACAAATAGGATGTATATTATGGATCATTGTAGGGATATTAAATATTTTAGGTAAGTGTCTACACATGGTTGTACTTCATTTCCTTATTTGATTATTTATAAAATAGATACAAAGTATTTTTAGAATTAATAATGAACACAAAAAGTACAAAATATTAGAATAAGATAGGTACCTCTCTTACATAATGTTTTGTTAATTTATAATTATTTAAGTAAAATATAAACTTAACCTTAGACATTCAAATTTGTATGATTCTTTCCCTATTTTACATAGTCTAAATATTCATATTTTTTTACTTCATGTAGATATAGTTAATCACAAAATAATTAAGACATATGAGTGAACTTGATTATTGACTTGAGCATGATTAAAACCTAGGTCCTTTCTACAATAGGGTTTCATATGTAATTAGGGTTTCTATTTTATCTTCTATTAGGGTTTGAATTTTGATTTTGATTTATAATTTCCCCTTGTTCACATAAGCAAAGACCTAACATAGATACAATTGATGATGATTATTTATATTTTTATAATCGAGACATGGTTTTCATAATTTCAAACTTATCTAATAGATTTTATGATGTGTTTTAATATCATGTAATGACATTGATTAAATTTATTAGAAATAAAACTAAGGATGATATTAATAATAATGAATTATTTTAACTACTTACTAACATATATTACATGAATTTAAAATATGATATGCTTCTAGTTACTACTCAAACTGAAAGTATATGTATGACTCCTTTTGCTCCTCCTCTTCCAAGGCCTCACGTTAGTGATAGCTAACATCCCTCCCTTATTAGTTTTTTTGGGATTATATTGGATATGAAGGTGCATGATATCACAACATGAAGAATTAGGGGCATAATCTTATAGGTTTTTAATGAATATTGAATCATAATTTTTTGGTGTTTTCTATTATAAAGCTACTCCTTCCCAAATTATGAGAAGTTGTGTACAGTGTGTTACCATCAAATGATAAGAGTTGACCCTTGAATGAATAAAATCAAATATAATTTATAATTATTATTTATATTTTTATACTCGAGACATGGTTTTCATAATTTCAAATTTATCTAATAGATTATATGATGTGTTTTAATATCACTTAATGAAATCAATTAAATTTATTAGCAATCAAACTAAGGATGATATTAATAATGATTAATTATTATCTCTCCTTAGTAACATATATTAAATAAATTTAAAATATGATATGTTTCTAGTTACTACTCAAATTGAAAGTGCATGTATGACTCCTTTTGTTCCTCCTCTTCCAAGGCCTAAGGGTAGTGATAGCTAACCACCCTCTCCTATTATTTTTTGTAGGATTACATTGGATAAGGTGCATGATATCATAACATGAAGAAGTAGGGTGCATAATATTTTAGGGTTTTTAATGAATACTAAATCATTAATTTTTTTTGTTTTTTTAATATAAATCTACATCTTTCCAAATTATGAGAAGTTATGTATAGTGTGTTACCATCAAATGATAAGAGTCAACCCTTGAATGAATAAATTTAGAGTGCCACCATTTTCTCTCATCATTTGATTACTATGATGAATTCCACATAAAATTTATGAAATAGATCAAAAACCTTATATTTATAGGTCAATTCGCATGAGGATAAAATTACACATGCCTGAAATCGTATGAAATCTATTGTAATTTACTTGTCTGACTCCCTGATCAAAATATACATGTCTCAAATTATTGTTTATGCAACACGAATTAATTGAAAAATGATTTATGACTAATGAATCAAAAAAATTACTTAAGATAAATAGTTATCCAAGTGAAACACTAAAAAACATTACTTGAAAAAAAAGATAATTCTACCTTCTATGTGTCTATACTAGATGATTACATTGATTGATTTTGTGAATTAACATTTCTTTCATTATATGTGTTTAATGTTGATTTTTATTATATCATGTGATCATTGATGTATTCTATATTATATATTGTATGTATGCTTTAACTGTGTTTTATTACGTCATGTGTAAGAGGATCCTATATTTCAATTCATGGCCATGGCATGATTATGTTATGTGACTATTTTAGGTTAGATTCATGTCACATTTTATATAATTGTGATCTTTTTTATCATTATATTGTTTATGTGTGCTTGGGTACATACATGAGTGTTACTATGAACTTGTTTTCATGATTTATATCACACATAATTATATACTGCATAATTCCATGATTTGTATCATGTTGTAGATACTAAAATCTAGTTTATATAGTACCTTAATATTGTACACTTGGAAAATATCTATAAAAGATGTACCTTTTAGTTATATACCAATCCATTTTATAAATATATTTTATTAAATCATTTATTACAACCTTTGTGATACATTTATTTTTAAAATTTGGATGACATTTTAGCACTTGATACTTTTTAGGAAAAGTACAAACTTGTGTTCATACAAGTGTCTGCTATGACATAAGTGTGTAGGGAGCTAGAACAGACATATATATCCATTATCATTAATTGGTGAAAATGTGGAGGAATTGTTTTTATGACATGCCCCCATTGTAATCTACAGATGTTAAATACTGAATAATTATGGAGGTCCTACCATTTTTGACATGTGCACACTATAATTTGAACTTTGAAAATGTGGAATTCATGTCTCTATGACATGCCCCCACTGATATACCCCTATTTTGAGGTAAGGAAGAGTATAATATTATAGTTACCCTACCGCAAAAGGATAATAAAACTGTTTAAGTTGTGTTTGGATCTTGTAACATATATGAGTAACATGTCTACATAGATATAAAATTGAAGCATGAAGTATGCGATCACATCAAGTCCTAAGATGCATGATGTAAATCATCACAATATCTAGAGATTAATAGTAAAATATAATAAATAAATAAAGAACACACCCAAGAGAACTCAAAAGCAAAGAAATAGTAAATGGTCTAGGGATAACTCATACAAGGGGCATTTTCAAATGCCACATAATTAAAGGGACATGACTTAGTAAAATGTACATAAAACACGTAAATGGCATATTTAAATGTCCATATACAACATAGAGTGACATATTAAAATGTATAAATAGGAAAGCAAAGGCATGGGGGCCAAAATCAATGGAACATTTTCAAATGCTCAAGTAGGCAATCTAATTCAAGAAAATAATAACAAATAATGAATATAGGCAACCAACATGAGCATAACTTACTAGTTCCTAAACATATGTGTCTAAAAGCAATGTTATGCACATATCATATAAGGTACATTAGGAAAGGTATAAGAATGAATATAGGCATGTGTGAGTATATAAACTCAAACATGATAATGGAAAATGATCACAGAATAATATAATTTGGGTGTATCATCATCAATTAAGTAGATGCCTGCAACATACTTATGACATGAGTGGAGGGAAAACCCAACATCTATATGTGAATATATCATGTATATAGGTTTCCTTATATTACACTCAAATAAAGCATGAAACATATGTCTATATATAAATGGAATGATATGTTATCTACTAACATGGATCAAAAAATATATGTACGAGAAATAGTGTGACTAGGAATATGCTAAAAATAATTTTTGGTATTTTTGAATTTTGGAATATTTGAGTTTTTTGAGTATTTTGGAATATTTGAGAAAGGAAAATCTAGTCAATTATCCCATAGAAGGTATGATCATATGAACTGAAAATGGCATATAATGCAAATCCTCCTCTACCACATTATGGTCACCCATTATATGGTATTATTGATAATTATACACAACATATGACTCTTATGTTTCAAGGAACATCTATTAGTTTTGATGTCAATGAGATTGTGGATAATGACTCAAATCTTGATTCACTATTCATTTACAAATACCTTGATCACAAGCCTATTCATAATGTTATGATTGATAATGGTGCTATAAAAATATTTATACCATGATGTTACTTGCACATTTGAGATATACACATGATGAATTGTATCCTTCGACCAAAATGATCATAGTATTTGATTGGAACTCATAAAAGATTCATGGTGAGATATATTTACCCTTAAAATTTAGCTTAGCACTTTTAGTCACTACCTTCTTAGTTATATCATACATGAGAGTCTTTTATATGTTATTGGAATGACCTTGGACACATAAAATCCATGTTTTACCTTCCATAAAGCATGGGTGTATTAAATACAATTATACCAATAGAGTAGCCATTATTCCTAGAATTCTATTTGAACATCCACTTGAACATGTTTAGTTTATTCCAAAACAAATAATTATAAAATCTACTAAGGTTAACCCTAAAATTATAATATGTGAGTTTATCTAGGATTAAGGGGATTATATTAGATTTTACACATGGATGGTGAACTAACCTAATGAGAAGGCTAATTAATAAAAAGTATAGATAAATAATTTTCTAAATTTATAAAATTGAAATTTCTAAAAATAGTAAAGTAAAACTATTGATATATATTATAATGAATAAAAAAAAATGATACTTAGAAATTTTTTTAATGCATATGTCTAGATCTAATATCGAACAAGATGGAAGTGGATAGGAATATGATTCTAGATAATCATCATATTTTATAAATATTATTATTGTGGTCTCAAATGCTTGCATCAAATCTAGATAGTTACATCGATGCATGTCTCCTATAAGTAATACTTATTATATTAAGATGTGATAAATTGTATCCTTATATATTTTATATCACCCTAATTTTTATGTATTAAAATTATGAACATATGTTGTTTATCTTTGTCAAATGATCAATATCTAGCTCTTCACTCTTGGAGTGATTGTGGGAAAAATGAGTTAGTGGGATCACAATGTCAATCTACCCTAGGGACCCCTATATAATGGGCACTACATACATAAATAATACTATAAAGAGAGTTTCATAATTATGTTTTTATCCTATACATGTTGGCTTGTGTGAGTACAAGGGTGTAATGTGTGATAAGCAAAGACATGTAATGACCTAGCTTGTAAATTGAAAAATATGGATCATGGTTTGTTGTTTGAATTATTTAGACCTATATAAATATTTATCTTATGACTAACATATAAATAGGGATAAATGGGGAAGGTTTTCTTACTTGAATTCTTGATTGAGTGCTTCTTGGTATATTACTTTATGAGTTGTATGTGATTTATAAGTGTTTTCTAGGTGATGAATGAGTGATAGTTGATCTTGTATATATTCCCCAATATATACTTTTAGGGTTAAATAAATGTCAAATTGAGTGATTTAATGTGATATATTTCTAAAAGGGACACACACACACACACACACACACACACACACACACACACACACACACACACACACACACACACACACACACACACACACACACACACACACACACACACACACACACACACACACACATCCCTTTTAGAAATATATCACATTAAATCACTCAATTTGACATTTATTTAACCCTAAAATTTTATACTATGGAATCTAGGGTTAAATTGGTATAGACATAATGGGGTATAAATATGGTATATTATCTCTAAATTAGGCCAATTATTTATGAAAATTAGAGAAAAATATATACTAAACTTATTATGTTGAGATGCTAAAGATAGAAAGTGCATATATGCTAGATATTAAAATGCTAAATAAATTAAGATACTTAGCTAGTTTAAATGCTAATACATATTTAGATTTGTAAGAGGCAAAAATGAGTTGTATATAGATTCTAGAACAATCACCTAATTGTATAAATTTGACCTCTATAGCCATTAACACTTGTATCAACTTGGGATGATTGCATCGACACCACTATCTAACTTGGATGAGTGTGTCTAATATAGAATAAATACTAATACTAGATGCAACCACCCAGATTCCCCTAAGTTATGTGTTGCCTTTACTTTGGTGCATTTAAATCTAGGTCAAGGACTCACCAAATATAAAAACCCTAGTTATTCATCTTTATAGTGGCCTTGGAAAAAAGGGTAAGTGGGAACATGGTGTTGAGTTACATAAAACACCCCTCTACTAATGAGCATTACCTACATAGCCACTAATTCGAAGAGGGCCTCAAAATTATGTAGTTATCCCCTACATGTTAGTTTGTTTATGAATCATGCAATATGTCATAAATAAGTATAAAAGTGACCTAGCTTATAACTTGTAAAATGTATTTTATGGAATTTTCCTTTAGTAATTTAGATGGTAAATATGTTGTCACTATGGCTGATATGGAAATAGGAGAAAATAAGGATGCTTTACTCCATTGAGTACATGATTTGAGTATTTTTTGGTCTCTAGTAGTTTTATAATGAATGAGGATTGATATTATACTTATACCAATCATTTTGGAGAATATATAACATTAAAGTAGTTAGGATAACCATAATAATACATTTCATTTGTAAATTAGATGACTTTAGGGCACTAGACACTTGCATCAACATAGTGATGCAGGGGCATCCTATGAGGACCCCCAAAATGAACCATTTTTATTTTTAGTTGGTATATTAAGTTATTTGTAGATGATAGATGTATTAGGAGGTTAATTGTGGAGTATAGAGAAAGTCAAGATGCATAGAATTCAAATTATAGGTTTTCCCACCAAAAGCACTATTTAAAATTTTGAATGTTGATTGAACTTTATATAAGGACTTTTGAGCTATGTATGAAGGCATCAGATGTATATGTATGTCTATAGGTTGTAAAGAATATCAAAATTACATAAAAAAGTCATTATAAAATAGTTGTGATCTAAACATATCATATTGTGTACAAATCAAGAAACAATTATTTATGAAGGAAACCTCCATGTGGAAAAGGAGAGCCAATGATTCAGTTATGCACTCTTGTTAGGATAAAAGAGTATATTTTTTATTATTCTAGGTGATTCCATTAAAATTGAGTAATGGAGTATGATTTTAAATTTTTTATGAATAAAAGAAGGGGATGATTTCAAACCTTGTTTTGGTATTGAATTAATATAGACACTTTGAGGTCAAATCTTGTTGTTACTGCCATTATAATTGTTTGATTAATTAAACAAATGAAAATGCATATGTTTTAATATATGATTAAAGGTGAGATTTATTTTTGATTGAGTAATATATTTGAATGAATATTGAAATGGATAAACCCTATTCTGAAAAATGTATTGATAAGCCTGTTTATACATTGTGATCAAGTTACAATATTTTCTTTGTCATATTATTAGATGAAGACTATGTGGATGTTTATTAACGTGTTTGGAAAGATATTAGTTAGGTTTTTATTTCTATTTTGAGGATAATTTTTATATAACTTGTATGAAATACATATGGAGTTCAAATGAGACAAAAGCAGACCCCTGTGTATGGTGAGATTCTTGAATTGTAGACTAACATCATTAAGGAGATTTAAAGTGAAGGTTGGTAGATTTTATTCCATGTGATTAAAATTGTGTTGGGAATGTATTAAGAGAAAAATATTAATTATTAATAAATAATATTTGGAAACTATATAAAGTTATCTACTATAACCCTGTTTCTTGTAGACAACTCAGAGTCATATTGTACTATGTATGTAGATTCATGACAAAATATGATCAAGGATAAAGTTAAAACACTAAATAATGTTTTGGTGAGTATATTGGAACCATTTTAAATATATTTTAATATTATTTTTTATCAATAAGGAAGTCTGGGTTACCAACCTTAGATACAGACCTGTAACTAGACATTATTATGCATAGTCAAGTGTGTTTTGGTGTAAAAATGTTAGATAGTTTGTTTTTGTGAGCTATCCAAGGATATATTAATATGAATAAGGTCCATATAGACCTTTAAATCCTAGTTTTGATCTTTTAAATGTAATAAAACATTCACAATTATTTTTATTGTCTCTCAGTTGAGTCTGAGTCAAAAACAAAACCCTAAACTAGGGTTTGGATAATATAAGTAAAACTAACCATCCAAATTTCATGTAACTTGGTGGAAAGATGGATTGTGAGGTGTATTAATATATTTTATGGTTTTTTAGGTGATATAGTACATTTATGTATGATATGAGGGCACTTTGTGTAGACAAGGCTCAAAAAGGCCTAAAAGACATAAAAGGGAATAAACAAAGAGCTATTTGAAGTTAATAAAGTGACTTAAATATGAAGTTTGATTATGATAACTTGAAAGTAGAAAGAATTTTAAAAAGGATATCCAAATTTGGAGCTTGTTTTCAATTTGATGAAGGTACAAATTTGGACCAAGCTATAATGTGCATAAATAGGGCTACTAAAACTATAAGAAAAGTATGCAGAGTTGGTCAAAGGACTAGGTGCTTGAAAATGTGAGTGTAATGAATAAATATTACTAAATTATTGTAATGAGTATGTTTAATGTAATTTCATTTAGATAATGGATTTAATAACCTTGGGGAAAAAATTATCTAATGAACCATTACAAGGACTGTTGTGAAAGAGGATAAAATTGGTTGATGTGAGGAGTTGAGTGTTGATAAGAATTGGTGAGTTGAGGAATGGTAAGAGTTAGAAATGAAACCCCTTTGTAAGAAGGATCAAATCATTTTAAAAGAAAAGAAACAAGGAGAACTTGTAAACCATAGCAACAAGGATGAGTCTAGAAGTTATTGGTAGGAAATGGAGGATTTGAACAAGGTATAATGAAATAGGTGAATTGATATCTGCATCACATAGGCATCTGACTGGGATGTAAGTTTCCAAGTAATTAGAAACTAGGTGTAGGTCCAAAAATTAGAGAGATAAAAGATAAGTAGGCTTATAACATTATGGACATCATGTAAGTTTTGAGTCATAAGAATAACATTGGTTATACTAATAGGTAAACAATTAGGTAGAAAGAGATAATGTACATGTGAGCCTTTTGGTAGTGAGAAATGTATAGAATTTGAAGGTACATCCATGATATGTATTTTCCAAATTTACAAGAATGAGGTTTTATATAGTTCATAAAAAATATCTACATCCCCCCACCTTCCTTAATCTATTAATGAAATTTCTAGTTTAAAGGAAAGGAAATGCATATCTAGGTGTGTATAACACATCTTGACTTTGCTTGAGTCCAAATTTAGTGATTTTTTAGTGATTGAAATACAACCAAGATCATGTTAAAGTATATAATAAATTAATATAGTCTAAAATTTAAATCATTTTAATGATTTAATTTAAAAGAGAGTAAGGTCTATGAGTACACTTGTGTATTAATTCAACCATCTTGCCTTTTGGTAAATTGATTTGAAATATGTAAAATTATGAATCATTGAAACTAATATTAGGAAAAATTATAAAATATATAAAGTAAATATATCTAAAGAGATATAGATAGATTAGAAGACACATTCCCCCAACCTTTGAGAAAATATAATTTGTTACCTAGTAGTTGAGATTAGCTCCACTGTGAAACCCAATCATACTTATAACCTAGTGAGTGTGAGTGAACCAATTCAATTCACACTATAAAATTGGTGAGGTTGGATGATGTAAGGAAGAACAAACTACTGTATTAGATTGGATCAATATAGTCCATAAAATTTTAACTTGGTGGGTGATAATAGACCCTAAAAGTTTTTGGAATTTGAAACTGATTTGATATTACAATATTAGGCACACATTACATATCATATGTACCATAGATATGTTTCACTATGAAAAAATGTATAAAAATACTATCAATGTATATAATTCCACCATAAATGTATATCTTAATCAGATAACTATGCAATTTGGCCAATTTGAAACTATGTAAGTGTGGAAAACATTTTTTCAAAACATGCCTTTATTGTATATGGAGAAGTATGAAAACTGATATACATGTCAATATGGAGGACATGTTTTCAAAACATGCCCCCATTATAATCTGGGTATTTTAAATAATAAATAAGTGTGGGAAACATGCTTCCATAACATGTCCCCACTAAATTTGAATCTATGAAAAATGTGGATAATATGTTTCTAAAACATGCCCCCATTTCAATATGAATTTTTGAAGCACTATGGAATTCATTCCTCTATGGCATGACCCAAATGATATTCCCCCTTTTGGGGTGAGGGGAAGTAGTAAATTTTAGTTACCCTACCTCAAAAGGATAAGATAACCATGTAAACTATGAATGTGTCTTGTAGCATATAAACGGAACATGTATAGGTAGATATATAATTTAAACAATAAAGAATTTGATCACACCAAGTCCTAAGATGCATAGCATAGATCATGAAAACATTTATATAGTCATAGTACAAGCTCAACAAGCAATCAAGCACACACACATGATCACCCAAAAGTAAATTAAAAGATAATGGTCCAAGGAGACCTCAAAGAAGGAGCATATTCAAATGTTTCACAATTGAAGGAACATGAATTATTCAAATTCCCATAAAGCAACAATGACATATTCAAATGTCAACATGCAATAAACAATGAAATATTAAAATGCCAAATAGGTAGATAAAGGCAAGAGGGATACAAGAAATAGATCGTATTTAAAATATCAAACAAGTAAGATGATAGCTACGGAAGACACTCAAGGAAGTTCATAAATAGATTCATAAGCAACCAATATAAACATATCATACTAGTCCATGGACTTATGTGTTAGTAAAAATGTTAAGTACATATCATATCAAGTACATTTTAAAAGATATAATCATGGATAGATGCATGTATAAGACTATATATAATATCAAACATGATAACATAAAGTGATTGTATAATGATATAACCTAGATGTATCATGATCATATAAGTGGATGACCCCAATGTCTTTGTAACATGAGTAGATGGAAAACCTAATGTTTAAAAGTGCATGGATCATGTATCTATGTATGCCTAAATCAAGCTCAAAAGATGCATGAAACACATGTATAAATAGAATATTGATATGCCACCTACCAACATTTAGCTGACAACATATATGCCAAGTAGCTAATAGTATAAGTAAATGCCATACATATTTTAGGATTTTTGAAGTTTTAATTTTTCTTGGTAATGTTAGAATATGTTAGAGGATTAATCAAGGAATTCCCCATTGTCAAAGGGTATATGATGAATTGAGTCCATTTTAATTATTTATTTATAGAAACACATTACCACATATTCTATTTTTTTTGTAATGGTATTCCAAAATCCATCCATGGGGAAGGGTGGGCTAGATCCATCATGTTGTAAACAAATCTCTTTATCCCTATCCATAAAGGTGACACACATATATGCATTATTTAGTGTTGCCTTCCAATAAATGAACCAATGTCATCCAAATTTGAATTTCAAATGTCGATCCTAATCTAATATCTATATGCTCATGGGGAACACCTACGGTCCACATGCTAATGGTAGGTAAATGTACCCAAGAGATTTTGGCATCAGTACAGAGTATGTTAATTTAGTTGTATTGTGTCCCAAATGTTGAAGGAATGTAGTGATACACAACATATCCCAATTATTCTTATAAACATTATATGATGATAATAAACTTGATCAATATTAGAATTAATAATTATATTTTCATGCTTTGGTCACTTTGCAGGATGGTCTTCATGTGAATCTTTCGAAGTAGTTTGTCTTTTTCTCTTCATGCACACAATTTGTATGCAACCCTCACTATTATATTTATGATTCTAGTTTTACAATGTCTAAAATTGAATTATATGATGGTCATTTATCTGATGATAGTTAGAATGTAGAAACCCTTTATTTGGAATAATTATACTACTTGATTTGTAAGTTTTAGAAGGTAATGATATCATGTTATGTTTGACTAACAAGGAAAGTATTGTATCTATAGTATCATAGTTTTGTGTGATATGTATAATATGTTGTGGAGTATTATGAGAGACCTCCACATTACTTACATGATGTATATATATTTGACATTGTATGGTTTACTTAATATGTGAAGCTAAGAGGGATGTATGGAATAACAATGGTTTACATTTCTATATGTCATTTTTTCCCCCTTATCTTTATTTTGTTATGTATACTCTATAGTTTAATTTAGATTATATGTATCGAGACATGTAGGTAAAAATACATGATGCAAAATATGCTCAAGTGGATTGAAATTATGCTTTCACAATGTCTCATTTATCATATAATGGTCTATATCATCATCATGGTCATAATAATCTAAAACATGACCATATTGTTGCTTAGTTTTGACAAATAAATCAAGATCAAATATTAAGGCTACTTGTGATTTTTATATCATTGGCTCCTATGGCATTGGTTCTTTAAATTGAGGTGTATCTATGTGCACGTCAATTTTTAGTGCCCTATTTATGTTTGGAGATAATGTAGCCATTGTACTTGTCTTTCACACCTCATATATTTGGATATTCTAAAGATTAATACATTGTGTAGGTGGTACTACTATAATAATACTCTTTATATCAAAATGTATCATTATATAGAATTTGAAGTTCTCACTATTGACAGAAATCATCATTGAAGGCCCATCATGTATCCAAAGTCTTCCCAAAATTAAATTATAATAATTATTGATACATTAAAGTAAAGGTGGTTGGAACCATTTTTTTCCCAAATTTTATATCCAAAGTTATTTGTCCAATTAGAGGGATATGTGAATTATCAAATCCCATTATATGTATCATGGAGTTTTACAAAAGATTAGTGCTAATATCCATAGTGGTTAGGAAATTTTCACTATAGATATTTAAGCCCAATCCATTATCAATGATCACCCTTTTGATGCCCTTATTATGCATAGTTACTTCCATGAACAAAGGTAAATCTTGGCCAATAACATCTTTATATGGTAACTTTACTAGATCAAAGGTTATTAGTTTTGTATTATTTTTGAGATCTTTCATGATATCCACAAAATAATTTGGATCAATATCATTTGGAACTTAGGTTTTACATAATGATTCATATAGGATATCCTTATAGATAGTAGATTGAGTTATAAGTTAAATAATGGAAATCTTAGCATGTGTGTTTCTTAATTAGTCAACAAGGTCATATCCCTTAGATTTTATCATAATATTTGGATTAGGAGGTAGTTGTATATTGGCAGGTGATGGATTAGGTTGAATACCTTTACCTTATTAAGTAATGACATCCTAGATTGTATAATCTAATATAAGTTATGGGTGGAAAATGGGTGTAGGATGGTCTTTTTCACTCGAATAAGATCTAGGTGGAACAAATGGTTATAAACATGAACATTGGCATATAGACATTGACTTTATAGTATTACAAAATGAATTATGAAAAGATATTAAGTGTTGTTTTTTCTTTAAAACCCTTTCATTATATTTATATATATGCTTATTTCTCTGAATGTTACCATGTATTAGTATATCATAATAGCAAATTATTTCTACAACTATAAATTACAACATAGAATGAGTAACACATGCATCCATATTGGACATATGGATAGAAAAAGAGATATGATTCTTAACTTGTAAAATCTTGTGAAATAAAAAATAAAAATTTAGGAATAGAGAATTAGGAAAACCTAGATCAATAAATAGGGTTATATTAACAAAAGGTAAGGTTCACCAAATGTTTAACCCTAAAAATCTAGATTAGAGGAATATAGGGATAAAGGGGTAGAGATAACCTAGGGCATAAGGATGGTAGACTATCTCTAAATAAATCTAATCATTTGTGAAACTTAGATAAAATATATACTACATTTACTATGATAAGATGATAAAATATAAAGTACAACTATGATAGATATTTAAATGATATACTTACCTGGTTATGATGATAAAATAGATATGGATCTAGAATAGGGAGAAAGTGGGTTGGATCTAGATCTTGGAACATTTGATTTTGGAAATTTGACTTTTATACCTATAGAAACTTGTGTCAATGCTATTTTTGGACTTGGATGTAGGTGTATAATATAGAATACCTAGGGCGGATGCACAAATTTAGGAAACAAAAAAGTGACATAGTGAAAAATATAAAACTTTTTCTATAAAGGGCATATGCCCTTTTAAAAAAAAATAATTCAAATTCCATAAGGGTCAGTCCTAAACCTAAAGGGCATATGCCATTTGATATTTTTCTTTTTTTTGTGTTTTTTTTTGTTTTGTTGTGTTGTGGTTTTGCTATTTTGTCGTGTTTTTTATTTGACCTATTGTGACCTATTTATTTTGTTGCAAGGATATAAGTAGTAAATTTTTACATTTAACTTTATATTACATTTTATATTCTTATAATTTAAATTTATTTTACTAAATATAACAAATTAGGGCCACTTTTCATCTTTTAAAATTGATTATAGGGCTTTATAAGTTACCATTTAGAAGTTTGTTTTTAATATTCCATTCTGGTCAATACTTAGTTTTCATAATTTCAAGATCATAAGATAGAATGAGAAATGATTTTTCAAATCATGTTATGTATGTAATAGATATATGCCATAGATTATTACATGCCTACTTTACCTACTTGAGTATTACTTACCTACTTTATCAACTTGAGTATGCCCTACCTGATGAAATAATTAAACCATATCTTGATATCAATGAGTATTTCCTACCAAAAGACACAATCCATATCTTGATATTTACTATTCCCTAATGGTGTCAAATTAATTTTTCCACTTGCTTAAGTTGGTTTACTTCAATTTCATCTAGAAACTTTCTTGTAACTAGGTCTCTTCATAACCATAAAATATCTCTTTTTCTATCACAAATGGTATTGTAACTATTGGTATTGAAAGACTAATGACTGTATTATTTAGTATTATCTCTTTACTTCTTATCCTTTATGTTTATATCATAAGACACTTTCAATGAATTAAAACAAGGTACTCAGTCCCAAGATAATAATATACCTTCAATCAAAACCCTTCTTTGACTCCTAAAACACTCAATTGTACATCCTCACTTATTTGAATAAGACTATGAGGGTTTCACCAATTATTTGACTCAATCTTATTATTTAATGAATAAATTAAACTCAAATCTCAAATGATAACAACTCTACCCTTTATAGGCCTATTAGGCCAAATATGACCTCTTAAGGACTTGATACAAAGAGGTGTACAACTACCTTGTTTTTTGGAATTATTCACTCTAAAAACTCAATGAAAATCTCAAGATAATTATACAAGACTCATAGGTTTATTTAAAAAATAACAAAATACTAATTAGATCACCAAATTACCTAAAAAGCTAACTAAGTCCTAAGAACTATCATAGTACTGTGTATAGGTGTGTTTAGTCTTGAAAACGTGTTTAATCTAAGATCATCAAAGTATTATTATAAATATTTATTAATATTTTTGGAGACTATATTTGAGGATGATAAATCTATTTCCTTTATTTGTTTATTAATAATTGGACTTCAATGGCAACTTTGCTCTTTACGTCTAGATGACCTAATATTCCTACTTGGAAGGATATTGACTTGGATTAACTTCTACATGTTTTTAATGAATTTATAATTATTATAGAGTGTTTAAAAAATAACACTATACCTTCATAATAGGTTTATCTCAATCATCAAAGTAAAACACTTGATGTTTCTCTTGACTGAGCTTTCTTATGACTATCTACACGCAAACCAAAAAATAGTCCTTTGTGTTTGTAATAAAAATGTGAGTTTGATCATGATACCTATTATAATACCTTATAAAAATTATTTAAAACTTACTTATGAGTTTAATGATATTCCACCAATTCAAATTCAATTTATGGTTATTTTTGTATCAAAAACCCTATTCTAATATTTGACTGTGCACACACAGATTGATAGCTTCAAATTGATTATTTATAAAACTTATATATTATTTTCAAGAACTAATAATTAGAATAGAGTCTTTAATACCTCCCTTAACTTATCCAATCTTCTAAAGAAACTCATGTAATTTTTTATATGTGATTCAAGAGACTAAAAGTGACTATATATACATAGAAAAGATGCTGTACAAGGTTTCAATGACATGGACCTTGGATCAAGTATAAATTCTATTAAAATTAATTTAGATCTCAATAAAACCTATAAGAAATTTTTTAATAAAATAAATTAAGTAAAAACACACCTTTTATTGATAATAAAATGAATATTTTGACAATAAAGACCCTTGTTCTATCTTGGTAGACTATCAACTCTACTTGTAGTCATGAAGTTCTTCACTGTTTAAGCTTGTTTTGACCTTCAATTCCTTACTTTTTGTATGTTTAAATTTTATCAAGTTATTTTATATGTACTATACTTGGAGTTTTATATATTTTCCGTGGAATCTTCTTAACAACCTTGTTCTCAACTTATAAAATAAAATTTAATTAATGGGTCTATCAATATGAATAAATGAATAGCCTATAACATGTAATCTATAACATACATATATTAATTATAAAATCATTCATAAATTACATATACCATATACATAGTAATACATGTAGTTATATAGACACTCATACATGACATGTTCCTTTGGTCATGATATGATCACTCATATTGGATATGAATGCATCTAATCACCCTAGTTACTTGATTTCCACCTAAACCATAAAACCCAAACCCCAAACCCTAATATATGAAAACTAAATAATATACCTAAACCCTAGACCCTAAGCCCTAAACATTAAACCCTTAACCCTAATACATTAGCCCTAAACCCAAAAAAATAATCCATAAACCCTGAACTATAGACCCTAAACATAGAACCTTAAAACACTAAACCCTAGAATTTATACCCTAGACAATAAAACTTAAAACCTAAATGTAATCCCTTAACCCTAAACCCCAAACCATAAACCTCAAATCCTAAATCCTAAACACTAAAACATAAACCCTTAACCCTATACCCTAATTTTAAACTCTAAATCTTAAAATAATTCAAAATTAAGAAATTAAACACTAAACCCAAAACTATAAACCCAAAAACCAAAGCCTTAACCCCTAAACTCGTAAACCTAAAATCTAATCCTAAAAGTCTAATCACTAAACCCTAAAACTTGAAAGTTGAACCCGAAACCCTAAACCCATAACTGTAAAACTTCAAACTCAAAGCTACAAACCCTAAATCTTAAAACCATAAACCCTAAACATTAAAACCTAAATGTTGGAACCCAAAAAACCAACCCCAAACACTAAAAAATACACCTAAAATCCTAAAACCTTCACCCTAAACCCTAATCCATGAGCACTACACCTAAACGCTAATCCTTAAACCCCAAATCCTAAACCTTAAAACCTAAATCCCAAATCCTAAACTCTAATCCCCAATTCATTAAACGATAACCCATAAACACTAAAACTTGACCCCAAACCCAAAAACCCTAAATCATACTATGCAAACCCCAAACCCTAAATAATAAACCCTTAATTAAAAACCTAGGCCCTATACCCCAAAACCTAATATATATACCCTAAACCATAAATGACTACACTTAAAGCCAAAACCCCAAAAATAGAAGCTCGAAACCTTGAACCCCTAACCCTACATACCAAAATAAAAACCCTAAACTCTAAATCCTAAATCTTAAAATCCAAACCTAAACCCTAAACCCTTAATCTTAATCCCTAAATTCTCAACCCCAAGCCTAAAACCATAAGTCATAAACCATACACATTAAATCCTAAGCTAAAATTTTTAAACCCAAACCCAAAACCCAAAACCTTAAACACTAAACCTAAATCCCTAAATCCTAAACCTTTCACCCTAAAACCACAAACCCCAAACTATAAACTCTAAACCATAAACACTATACCCTAAGACCTAAACCGTAATCTCTAATACCCAAACACTAAATCCCAAACCCTAAATACTAAAAATAAAGATCTAAACCCCAAACCCTCAACCAAATTCCCAAGACCAAAACCTTGAATCTTGTACCCTAAACCCTAAACCTTAAGTGTGAAATGAGAAACCCAAAGCCCTAATCCCAAACCCTAAAATATATACCCTTGGTACCTTGATCCATAAACCATAAATCCCAAACCTTTAAATGAAATATAAAATATAATCCTTAAATCCTAATCCTTGAGTTATAACACTAGAACTTGAACCCTAAATGCTAATCCATATACCCTAAACCCTAAAGTGTGAATCTTGAACCATAAACCATAAACCTTATACCCTAAATTTATAAATCCTAAAGCTCTAACCATAAACCATAATCTTGAGTTATCACCTAGATATAGAAAGGAGAGGTGGCATTGGCCAAGCCCTATCTTGAAAGGATATGGGTCATTCTCACCTATATAGAGAAAGGAGTGGCTAGGGTTATTTTTGTAGAAACATTTAAGGTGGATTTAGGATTAATTCCTAAATAATTTTTGGGTGTTTTATTCAATGGGTCTATTAATATGCATAAATATCTATCTTGTAGCATGCACACCTATAGCATTCATATAGTAATGATATAGTCATTCATATATTACATCTACCCCATACCTAGTAATACATGTAGGTATATTGTCACTCATACATGAGATATTCATCTAGTCACTATAAAGTCACTCATATCAGACACAAATGTAGCTAATCACCCTAGTACACTCCATTTCCACCTAAACCATTAACCTTAAACACCAAACCCTAAATAACATAAACCTTGAAAGTTGAACCCTAAACTTAAACCCTAAATGCCATAAACCTTGAAATATTAACCCTAATATTTTAGTCCTAAAATTAAAATGATAATACCTAAACTCTAAAACCTAGACCCTAAACATAGAACCTTAAACCTTAGACCATATACCCTAATCCCTAGAATATAAAATTTAATCCCTTAACCCTAAAGCCCAAACCATAAGCTTGAAATCCTAAATTCTATACACTAAACCATAAAACATTAACCTTATACCTATAATATTAAATAATAAACCCTCAAAACAAAATTTAAAATCATAAACATTAAACCCTAAACACTTAACCTCAAACCCAAAACACAAAACCTTGATCCCTAAACTCTTAACACTAAACCCTAATATTAAAACCTAAGAACTAAAACCCAAAATTTTAAATTTGAACCCTAAATCACAAACCCAAAACCATAAAACATCAAACCCAAAAACATAGACCATAAATCCTAAAATTAGATAAACCCTAAACCTTAAAACCTAAATGCCAGAACCTAAATAATCAACCTCAAACAATGAACTATAAACTTTGAACCCTAAACCTTAAAATTAAACCTAAATGATAAACAATAAACCTTAACAACAAACACTAAACATACATTATGGAGACCACACCATAGAGGAATGATGCAAGCATTGGTAATTATGCTCAACCCCCTCTCTACTTTCCTATCACAATTCCTACACAATCACAAAATTTGAGTGTAAGGAGAAAACATGCCATAGAAAATTTAGTGGAACAAATGCTAATAATTTATACTCATGACCCACATCATTCTTTAAGAATAACTCAAAAATGTGAGAAGATCAAATGATTTGGCACTTTTTCTCAACATTTGTAACTAAATAGAAATAAATAACCATGTCTAGAAGAAGGATTTCATCTCCTCATCAAAATATGAAAAAAAACAAGGAATTGACATAAGCACTACAATCATCAACATATCTAGAGTAGATGTGACAAGCTGGGTGACATCCAACAGTTCTAAAGTTCAAATCTATGAAACCATTAGAAAATGACAAAACACATGTCATCAAGTCTATTACTAGGTTAGTGAATTGGTAACAAGGTATCATTAGCCCTTATAGTTGCCCAAGGTCAAATCTTAAACTGACTTGAAAGACCCAAACATTAACATACCATTCTTCATAAAGTAATAAGGGATCCAAAAATGAATAAACCATGATACATATTTCTATGACAAAAATAAAATTCAAGCCAATAATAGATCTTACATTAAATAGGAAACATAATTTCATTCATACATTTACTATTTATTTCTAAACTTGAGTATATGTAGCATTACAAAATTGATTTCATATCAAGGAAAAATTTCAAAGTTTCCTTTGTTGTAGCTTATTTTCCCTTAGATTAATTCAAAGAACATCCTCCCCCAATAGTAGTTATAAGTTCATATCCATGTTATGATTCTCATAAGGATCTCATGATAATCACACTTATTTTTAAAAATACATAATTAGCATTGAAAATCATGATCCTAATGAAACTCAAGATTCTAATGTAACTTTTGATCCCAATTTAAGTCAAGATGGTTGTGAAAATTGGGTACACAATACAACTAAAGCTCATAATACAACTTTGATTGGCAATGAAACTCTAGATCCCAATGTAACTTAAGCTCCCAATGCAACTTGGGATGGAAATAAAACTTGGGCTCCCAATAAAAATCAAGATCAAAATTTCACATGGGTAGGAATGAAACTCAAGCTCTTAATGTAACTTAAGCTTGCAATACCATGTGGCATCACAATGCAACTTGGTCACATAATTTAACTCATGCTCATAATGCAACCTATTTTCACTTACCAACATCATATCAATTTAGCATTGAAGAGGAATATAGTTTTCATCATTTTATCTCTTTTTCTAAGCCACATGTATATCCCCACATCCAAAGAGCATACCAACATCATTTTTTTTCACTAAGGAGGAAACATAGTTTCCCTTTTTATAACTCATTTTCCAAATTGGAGTATATGAAGTAAGCTCAAAGAGGAAATTTTGGATCTGTCACCATTTTTCATCATTCAAATTGAATTTATGCCCTATAATTACAAAGAGGATATTATCTTATTTCCAACATTGAAATCATTAAACAATTTCCCTAGACTAATTCATCTTGAATGTACCTAATCTACCAGACATGAATGAGAATAATAACCCTAGTAAAATCCAATCAAAACAAAAAGAATCAAAACACCATTCAATATTCATGTAAAAAATATATTGTTCGGTCTAATACAAATTTATACTAACTACTAGATTAGAACATACTCTACTAGATGAGGGAGTGACTAGGGATGATGGAGTGATTAGGTATGATGAGGGCCAATTAGGGAATTATTACAGACCATGAGGGATGATGATGAATGAAGAGGGGTTATTAGGGATGATGAATATTGATGAGGGTTAATTAGTGAGTGATTAAGGATGATGAAGGATAATGAAATATGATGAAGGATTGGCTAGGGATGATAATACATTATGATGGTTAATGAGTGAGCTATGAGGGATGATGAGGGATGATGAAAGAGTGATGAGTTATAAATAGGGATGATGAGGGTTGATGAGGGAGGTTTTAGGTATGATGAAGGAAAATGATGGATGATTAGGTATTATGAGGGCATGACTAGGGATGATGAGGGTTGATGAGGGAGTGATTAGCAATTATTAGGGATGATGATAGCCAATTAGGGAGTGATTAGGGATAATTAAAATCAATCATAGAGTGACTAAGGATGATAAGTGAATACAAGAGTCAATGAGTGAGTGATTAGGGAGGATGAGGGTCAATGAAGGAGTGTCATATCTAAATTTTGTATGCTAGAATATGACTTTATTTTATGTGACTTTGGAATAATGCATTAGATTCAAATTGAGGAATGCATGGTTTGACCATTTGTCTTACATTTGTTTTAGAGTGAATTATAAATTTTTAGAATGAATTTTGAATGGTGTTTCAATTCATTCTATTCAAAATAGAGTCTATTAGGGTGACTGTCTACATTCATGTTTGGTATAAGTTATTGTATCATGACTACAAGCAAATGTCATGTATGAGTGAACATATCATGACTTTTACATGCTATAAGGCATTTATTTATGTATATTAATATCCATATTGATTAAAAATCCCATAAATTATTTAGGAATCCACCTTGAAGCTTAGGTTTTCAACTAGGTAGGGCATACTCAAGTAGATAAAGTAGGTAGGATATACTCAATTAGGTAAAATAGGGGGCATAATCAATTGTATAGATATATTACATATGTAACATGATTTGAAACCTAGGTTCACATTATATCTTCCAATCCTAAAATTTTAAAAACTAAGTATTAACCAAATTGTATTTTTAAAAACTAACTTCTAGATTATAACTCTTACAGCTCTATAATCAATTTCAGAAGATACACAATGGCCCTAATTTGTTATATTTATTAAAATAAATTTAAATCATAAGAATATAAGATGTAATATAAATTAAATGTAAAATTATACTTATTACATTTATTTTACTAAATATATCCTTCCACACACAAAAATAAAACAACACACCAAAAACAACTAGATCAAACTGCACACAGAAACAAAAACATAATAAAAAAACACATACATGTCTTTAAAGAAAAAAAACTAGCTCAAACAATACAAAACAAAAAAGAAATACATGTCTTTGCAAAGGGACTATGCCCTTTCAACATTTCAATTTTTTTTTCTATTTTCCTTCCAAATTTGCCTTGGTTATAGGCTTGGGAAGGTTTAAACCTAGCTTGAAACCAGTCATGGAGAAACCCACTTGGTTTCTAAGAAATTTAGGGTTTTTTTTCATCTTTGTCGACACATCTGATTAGGTATATTTTATTATTTAAATAAATATATGGGTTTGTAGATGTAAAAGTGTAGTTTTAAAATATATAATTTTTTTAATGTTAAAATATTATTTATAATTATTACTTAATTTCTACATAACATGCCTCATTATGGACTATATACATATCATCAAAAATTCTCTTATAACTTTTTTAATATTAATCAAACTTTTATAAAACTTATATCTCAACAATATACACATTTTCAACTATAATTTAAAGAAAATAATGATTTCCATGAAGTTAATGTCAAAACGTTGTGTTTTTATACTTGTATTTTCAATTTTTTAGTTGTCTTGACTTATAAAATTATTTAAAATATATATATATATAATAAAAAATTAATAAAAAATATTATCAACAATCATCAAAATTTCACATATCTATATATGAAGTTTCATACAAAATTTCCTTCATTTACTTAAAAAAAATATGTTTGTACACATGCCATCTCCTTGTCTTTTCACAAAAATGACCAATCTATTATGATAAATACATATATTTCACACACATTTATTATTTGGATATTGAAAAAAATTATAAAATACATTTAAAATTTCACAATTCATGTTCTTATGTCATTGTCAAATTATTTTTTAAAGTATCTCTAACATTCTCTCCAAGTTCAAGTATTTTTAGTTTAAGAAAATAAGTGTCATTTTATAACTCCTCTTTTGTCTCCCATTATCTAACATCTAGCCCATACTAATATTAGATGTGACCATATAGATGCTTCTAGGTTCTATGTTTCCTTCACTCTAGTGTATTTATATCTGGTTTGTGGACTATTACTCCTTGTCAAATAGTAAAACTCTAGTTCTTCACCTTCATAGTGGATGTGGGAAAAATAGGATAGTGGGCACATAGTGTTGAGCTAACACAAAGTACCATCTATCAATAAGTAATGTCTACATATATAATAGTTTTAAAAAGGCCTAAAACTTATGTAGTTATTTCCTACATGTTAACTTATGTGTGAATCATGCAATGTGTGATAAACAAGTACAATAGTGACCTAGCTTGTAACTTGGAAAATGTGACTGAAGGAATGATCCTTCAGTACTTCAAGTTACAAGCTAGGTCACTATTGTACTTGTATATGTGATAATCTTGTAGATATGTTTACCTAAGATTAATATATAAATAAGAGAAAATAGAGAAGTTTTTCTCACTTGAGTGCTTGATTTAAGTGTTTTTTGGTCTATACTAGTTATGGAGTAAATGAAGATTGATCTTATATTTATACCAGTCCCTTTGGAGAATATGTGTTAGATTATATCAATTAGTCTTACCATAGGAATATATTTAATTTGAAAATTAGATGATTTTAGAGCATTGGACACATGCATTGGGATAAGACACTCACATTGACACAAGAATCTTGGTGGGATGTAAGTGTCTCGGTAGTTAAAAAATAGGTGTAGGTCCAAAACTTGAAAAGATAGAAGATAAGCAAGCTTAAAACTTTTAGGCATGATATAAGGTCTGAGTCATTATAATAACATTGGTTTGACTAATAGATAACTAATTAGGAATAAATATATAGTTTATTCAATCCTTTTGGTAATGGGAAGATTTAGAAGCTAAAGACACATCCATAATATGTATTTCCAAGTGTACAAGACTAAGGTGATATACAATTCAAAAATAATGTGTACACCTTTAGGATATGTTCACTTTAAAATTTAGATGAATTTTGTGTACTTGATGCTTTGTAGAAAAATTATAAACTTGCATCTACATAAGTGTCTTCCTAAGATGCCAGTATCTATCAAGCTATTAAATAGGTACATGTAAAAAATTGGCAGTGAAGGATGACGATCATGTTTACATATTTTTTCATAGCATATAAGCCTTGTTCATTAGAATAATAATGGTCAATTTAGAGATAATCAATTATTCATAAGGAGATAATGAATATGAGCCATTTCATAATGGGTAAATTTAGAACTGAAAGGCATAGACATGATAGGTATTTTACAAGTGTACAAGACTTAAATACTTTATAAATCATATTTTAGTATCTACATTCTCGTCCCCTTTTATTCTATTAATGAAATTTCTAGTTTAAAGGAAAAAAATGCATACCTCGATATTTACAACATACCTTATCTTTATGTTAGCCTGACTTTAGTGATTTGTTGGTGACAGGCCTACAACTAAGAGCATGTTACATTATATAATCGGTGTATGAAATATAGAAGTTAAATTATTTGTAATGATTGAAAGTAGAAAGAGAAAATTTAGGAGTACACTTGTCTGTCATTAAAACCATTTTGCATTTTGGAAATATGGTTTGAAAATACACCTCATTATGAATCATTTAAAATGATATTAGGATAAGTATGAATCTAAAAGTGCATATATATAGAGAGAGATATTCAAGGACACATGCCCTCAACCATGGTGTGAAAGTGGGTTACAACATGACCATTGAGCTTGTTTCATCTTAATCATGAAACCCAAATATGTGAATGATCTTATGATTTTGATAAATTTAATCAAAATAAAAAAATATATTAGGTGAGGGTGGATGGTTTTATCAAATCCATCCTATAGGTCTGGCAAAGTTAGACGATTTAATCAAATCCAACTTATATGTTTGGTAAGATTGAGTGATTAAATGAACTAAACCTTTTAAAGGTAAATTAAACAATACAATAGATTAGATAGATAATAGTCCATAAAATTCCATCCTATGTATGGTAATAGTCCATAATAGTATTTTAAATCTTGAAAATGATTTGATTTTCCATTTTTAAGTGCCATTTACATGGCATATGCACCTTATATATGTCTGAAGTAGATTTTTTTATAATATAAATACTCATATATAAAATGCTACCAAAAATATGTATATGAATAATATATATGTGAATTTTAGTGAATTTTGAAATCAATGGAAGTGTGGAGGACATGTTTCTATGACATGCGCCCACTAAATATGGAGAATCTAATAATTGGTGAAAATGTGGAGGACATGTTTCGTGAACATGCCCCCACTATAATCTAGAGATGTTGAGTCATGAACAAGTGTGGGGTTCATGACTTTTTGACATGCCTCCATTATAATTTAAAACTATGAAAATTTAAAATTCATTCCTCTTTGGCATGGACCCATTGATATGCTACCCATTTTGAGGTGAAGGTAAGTATAATATGGTAATTAACTTAACTTAATTAAAAGGATAATATAACTATATAAGCTATGTATGAATCATGAAACATATATGAATAACATGTATAGGTAGATATAACATTGAGGTACATAATATGTGAACACATCAAGTTATATGATGCATGATATAGATTATTAAAATGCCTAGAAGTTAATAGTACAATCTCAATAAGCAATCAAGTACACACACAATAAAAATCATATCAAGAAGAAGTAATTAATAAATTAATCTATTATTTCCACGTCAAGGTATTGCATGGAGTGATTAAAGATGAGGAGGGATGAATAATGATGGAGTAAAGATGATGAGGGGTTCATTAGGGATAATGAGGGATGGTGAGGGAAAATAAGGGAGTGATTTGGGAGGATAAGGGAGTGATGAGGAATGATGAAGGATAGTGAGAATTATTGAGGGAGTGATTAGGGATGATGATAGATGAGGAAGGAGTGATTAAAGATGGTGAGGGATGATGAATCAATGATTATGGATGATTAAGGAGTGATTATAAATGATGAGGAATAGTTAGGGTTAATAAGAGAGTGATTAGGTATTAGGAGGGATGAGGAGGGAGTGATTAGGGATGATGAGTGATGTTGAAGAAGTGATTAATGATGATAAGGGATGGTGAGAGTCAATGGAGTGATTAGGTATGATGAGGGGTGTTAAAAATGATGAGAGATGGTGTGGGTCAATGAGGGAGTGATTAAGGATGATGAGGGATGAGGATGAAGTGATTGGGGATGATGAAGGATGGTGAGGGTCAATGAGGGAGTGATTAACATGATTAGGGATAGTGAGGAATGAAGAGATAGTGAATAGGGGTAAGTAGGGGTAAATAGGAAGTGATTAGGGATGAAGGAAGGATGATGATAAAGTGAAATTAAAACAAAGTGGTTTTTTTTATTTGTGTAGGTCATCAATGTGACATATACTTCCCCAATCACACCACTTTGTATCAAGTTCAAAGTTACTAGTTTGAAAACTTTAATTTTTACAAACTTAGGACTATTATAAATGCTAAGAAGCAATCTAGAAGGAAAAAAAATATAAAAAATGACTATATATTTACTAAACATGGACATAAATTACAAAATTTATGCCCTCAAATCCCAACGTTTAATACTGAGACCCTGAAAACCCTAAAAATGCATAAGTACTAACCAGATTGAATTTTGAAAAATTATTTTCCACATCGTAAGGCATGAAACTATGAGACTAACTCTATCAGATGTAGAGTGACCCTAATTTATTATATTTACTAAAATAAATTTAAATTATAAGGAATATAAATTTAATAATTATATTCCTTATTCTTAACATTTAGAGTAATAAATATAAACATCAAATAAATATTGGCTTCATGTACATGTTTTGGTGATTTTCCATGAAAAATAATAGGAACATATACTCCTTTCTCACAATGCATACACATTAATCTTAATGCATATGCATTCCTCATAATGCATATGCATTACTCTTAATGTGTATGCATTATTAAGAATGTGTAAGTGTTATTAGGTTTAGTGGTTCTAAACCTGAATTCAAATAGCACATACATGTTCTGACCATAATGCATATGCACTATGACCATAACATGTATGCATTAAAAAAAAATGTCCATGTAATTATCCCCAAACTCTATTCACATAACCCCAAGGTAGGACATGTAGTACTAATCATAGAATTTGCTTGGGTGAGACAAAGGTTGAGCTCTATGTTTTCCTCCTTTAGTTGTAGCACCTTATGCACTAATGTTGACACCTTCTATGTGATAAATTTATAAAAATTAACTACTTCCTCAATTTTCTTAGATAGAGGTAGTTTCAATCCATCTAGTGATGCCTCTTACATGCTTTTAGTCAATACCAAAGTTGAAGATGTAGATTCCACGTGTAATTTCTTGATATGCACCAAAGGTAGATAAAATGATATGCAAGAAATGGATGAAGTTGAGAAATACCATAACCATTGGATATAGATCTTGGGATTATGCTATGATGCATACTCCTATACACCCCTTTAATCAAAATATAATCCATGTGATATGGAAGATGTTTATTATGTCTCAAGGATTTCCACTATCATAGTGGCTTTGGTTGGATTTTGAGATGTACTCTCATGTTTATCCTTGTGCTCCTTTGATACCTTAGCTTTGGCTTGGGCCTCTATTTTAGCTTTGGATTATACCTCCACCTTATATTGTGAATCTACCTATGCCTTGTATTTGGCATATACCTTATCCTTAGCTTTGGAATCTACCTCATCCTTAGCTTTGGCCTCCTATTATTGAACCTACTTATTTGTTTACTCCTCCTGCATGTGTAATACTTACTTTACCTTTTCCTCTTATTTTACCGTAGCTACATCCTCAGCTTCATCATTCTTCTATTTCACTTCTTTAACTTCCTATTGTAATCTCTTTTTTTGATTATTTTTATCTTATTCTTCTTCTTGATTCTTCACCTCCATTTCTTAAGCCCTTTTATCTTCTACATCAAATTCCTCAACCTTTTTCTTGCATTTATCCTCTTCCATTGTTCTTCCTCCTTGACAACATTTAATTTTTCCTCTTCATTTTTATTACTCCTCCCTACCTTTTGATCCCTATTCAAAACCACTTATTGTGACTTTTTTATTATTTTTACATTGTGATAACTTATTATTATGCCTTGATATCTATTTGTTTGACATGTTTCTTAGGATATGATGGAGTTACCTCTTTTGGTTCCTACATAGGAGTTGGCAAATCAAGCGGTGAATACTAATTATATGACAATGTTAATGCACTCACAACACTTATTCATGTTGATGCCTTATACTTGGAAGATGGTAGAGGTATGATATGTTTCTTCACTCTATTATAATCTTGGACCATCTTTTGAGGTTGTTTCTTGAGTCTTTAGGTATTTATATGTTTATAACTCCACCACTAGATATTCAAAAGTAACCACATGTTATTGGATATATGGAGAAATCTTGGATATAAAATGGGTCAATGGCCTATGCACTAGAACTAGTGGTGGGTTTTCTTACAATGGAGATTGTTGTCCCTATACAGAAGAAGATCCTATAACTAGATTCATGTGAGAAAGCTCAAGCTGAAATCATTGGTACACTAATTATTGCACAATAGTATCTATTATTATTAAAATATGGGATCAATTTATGTCAACCCACAAGTCTTATTTTACCTAGTTCTACACTTGGCAGGTCCATACTACCTTCTAGAATAAAAATGCTTTCTCTTCTTCTTGATCATAAAACTAGTTACATATATCTAAAATAATTGGTCTTACAATAATTCCTGTTTATCTACGCCTAACTCTTGAAGATCAAATTTTGTAATAATTTTTAGGACATGATTTTTGTCCAACCAATATTTAGTGTTTTGTGTTCTTTTTTTTGGGTGGCAATGGTGAACCATGACATGTTGGTGCCTTTTGTTCACCCTTATCATCCTATGATAGAACTACTTCTATTCATGATGGTGTTTGCATTTGAGCTTGGACCTATGTGGGAAAAGGTTATTTCACACCTAAAATTATATATCATAGGGGTTGTAATAATCTATTAGCTATGACTTTTTGTCATAGGACTTTTTCCTTAACATATAACATGGTGATGAGAAAGGGTGGTAGGGTGATTGTTACTTTTATAAATTCATGGACTTTGATACGAATCCCATTGTAAATATTTTTAATAGATGAATGCTACCCTAGATATCACATAACATCTTTGGGTAACCTAGGGTGATAAATGATCATGACTTGAACCTCAACCCACTATTGGTTGAATTTAGACAAATTATTATAATATTTCTCAGTCTTAATCTAAGTAAGGTTGGGAAATGCAATTGCAAGACAAAAAAATTCATGTAATTTGGCCATACCCTTTGATGACTTTCAATAGGTAAGGTTGGGAAATGCAATTGCAAGACAAAAAAATTCATGTAATTTGACCATACCCTTTGATGACTTTCAATAGGTAAAATAGATTAAAAAGACCAATAAATGATAATGGAACATCTAAAATTTTGCAAAATGAGCCTTATCAATGTCAGTAGTGAGCTCAAAGGGTAAAAATTGAAGCCAATTAATGTTCTCATGCATCTAGATCATTCAATAAGAAATGTCAAGGACCCCTTTTGTTGCCTAACGTGTACTCTTAGTGGTCTACCAAAACCACTTTGTGATACACTCAAAAATAATGCCCATCGATATGTCATCCACTGTGTTGATAAGAATCCCCATGATTCTCTATTATACATTTATTTTGTATCTAAATAAATTGGTAAATACTTAGTTTTGTAAGGTAGATGATATTTTCACTGAACTTAGAATCCTATTGCTTGTGTCATGGTTATAGCATTGATGAAGATGGTAACATCATGTGAAATATAAATTACATCATCATTATATCTACTAAGTAATGTTAACATCAACTTTTTCAATAACCTAAAATTAGGAAGCTTGATGAGTCTATTTGTATCGGAGCCTCACAGTGGATGTTGGAGTGATAGAGCTCCTACTTATGCTTCTTTAGATTGTTCATGATTGCATATTGGCCTATACAGTGTCAATGAAATCAAAAGTTTCTAGATCATAATATATTATTTTGAGAGGTCCAACCCAATTCCCATTCCTTATGTTCATCTATAAGAGGGATTAAAATATGTTCCCAATCTATGGTTCTTGCTATAGACTTGCTTAAAATTTTTGTCTAGATGGAGTAGTATTGTTGATGAATTTATGCATAATTGATTATAATAGGATCAAATCACAAATCTATATTGTTCACAAAGGTGTGTAATTTACTTATGTTCTTTGTTCCCCATATTATATATATTTTTATGCTCAAATAATGTTTTAGAATTATTTAAATGTGTTGATTTGGTAATGTAGTATTTTTCCTACTAAATTAATGTCAACTAGTTCGTAGTGATGTGATGGTTTTTGTTATATCTATTAAAACATTGATCCCTCAAATGATAGTTATTTATGTGACACATCATGTTCTCACCTATCCACTTTCATTTATTTATCATCCTTTCATTCTTACATTCACTTTGCTTTGGGAAAGAGTCAATCTTTATCATCATTAATAATTTTGAATGATTATTGATTATCCTTTCTCCATACCTTGGTTGCCAGTGCCTCATTCCTAGACTTAATTGATGATCCCTATGTACCCATTTCAAGTTGTCTTTCTCTCAATATAGAATTGCTCAAAAATCAAACACTACAACTTTGAATTTTCAACTCTAATTATGATGTCCTATGATATATAAATAAAACTATACAAACACACATTAACATAAAACCAAAATAGGAAAACAATACATTAATCAAAATTCCTAAACTATATAGTGCTACTCAACAAACTCTCATTTTTATTTGAGAACTGACAAAGATTTATTAACTATAAGGATTAATCCTACAACTGTTTACACATCCTATTAGAATGGTTCCTTGAAGATATTTTAATACAATTGTTCCTTACTTTGAAATGTCATGGATGATATAATGTTCCTTTTATATAATTCATATCTTTCCTAAAAATGCTCTAAATATATTATCATAGAGTAAGACTTCTTATTTTGGTTAGAATTATTTAGATTATAGGTTGTGATGATGGCACATTTTATAACTTATCTTATTAACTTCCTAGGTCCATTATTCTCTTTACCTATTTCCTTCCATTTTGGTTAAATCCATCAACCATGTCTATAGAGGATCTCGATCCCTTGGTCTCATGATCATTACAATATGTAGACTAAGAACTATATATTCCATATGAATTATTTCTTCTAGTCCATAGATGATATGAAATGGCATGAATCTTATCGCATGTTTGTAATTTTATTTTTACACCCTTAAGAACATAGGAATTTGATCCTCCAAATCATATCTTTGAACATTACATATTTTAGTGAACATATTATAAATGACTTTGTTTGATGCCTCTACTTGTATATTTTCTTGTAGATGATAAGTTATGATTTTATGGTGTGATATCATGAGTTATTCAGTGAGGTCCTTGATGGTATTATTTAATAAAGTTTTACCTTTATAAATGACCAATTTTATTGGACACTCAAATATGATTATAACATTTTCATACCAAAACTTGGTTATGTCCTTAGGACTAAAACTTGAGGTCACAACAACTTCCACCCTTTTCATAAAGTAGTATGTTGTAGTGATGATGTATCTTGCATTACTATGCTTACTAGCTATATTGATTGGCCTTATAACATCAATTCCTCATTGATCAAATGGATGTTCTAAAATCATAGGATTTAATGTAATCCCATCTCTCTGATTAGACATGCACATTGTTTGGTAGATATCACAATGTTTTTCAACTCTATGTTTATATTTAAACAATGTTTTTCCACTTTGTAGTATCTTCCTTATTGTTGATTCTCTTTTTAAATATATGTCTATGATTCCTTGATGTGCTTCCTTTATAATTTAAGATCATCATGTTCCAAATCCGTTATGTGTAGCACATCATCTTTCCCCATATTGGACATAAATTTGTTAATGATGTTGAATAGGATAGCTTTAATAATCAAATGTTTTTTATATCTCTCTACATAGTGCACAAGAGAGATCCCTTACTCAACGAAATATGCAATTTCTTCCATGTTCTTAGGAATCACAAATATATGAAATAAATTTGCATTTAATTATTCATTTTTTAGTTATTATTGTTCTTCTTCATTGCATATTTGCCTCAAATTATCTAGCCCAACATTTTTCCTTCCTGACTTTACATTGATTTTGAAATAAAACTCTTGAAATAACATCAACCATCAAAAATATCCTTCCCCAAAATTTATGCTTGCTTACCAAGTAGTTTATAGCTTGATGATCCATGAAAAATTTATACTACATTTCCAATAGATAATGTCTAATCTTTTGAAGTACAAACACCATGGCCAAAGCATATCATTCTATCATCATATAATTTTCTCTACAATTGATAATTTATGACTTGTGAACTAAATTATATGGTCTAGTCCTATGTCCCCTATATGTGTGAGAATAAATCCTATTATTGTTAATGACGCATATACATGCACATGAAAATGTTTGATCTAATCATAAAACCAAAATTGGTGTTGTGACCAATCTTTGCTTTAGATCCATGATTTATTAACATTAATTTGTCCATTCAAACCTTATATCTTGGAATAGTAACTTATTCATTGGATAAAATATATTTTCATATCCTTTTATGAATTTACTATAATATTTTATATTTCCCAATAATGATCGCACCTCTATGGAACTTGTATGAGGTGGAAAATACACAATTACTATAATATTGGATTCATCCACCAATATCCCATCCTTACATATAGTGTGCCCCAAAAATATAAAAAAGGTATGAAAAAAAATAATTTAGTAAAATTTAGTTAAATACACATAGTTCTATACCATTCCAACATAATTCATATCTTAGATAAGTGATCTTTGAACAAGGAAAATGCAACCCATTCCTCTTGATAGACTTCGAGAAAGTCATGAATGAAATATTTAAAAGTAGTAACCACTAATATAGAGAACACAATTGGATCATTATTAAAAAAAAATGACATGACATTATAGGTAAAATATCTCCAATTGATGTCAAATTTTGTTTTATCTTTATCCTCTAATATGATTGGAATTTGATGGTATCTACTGAACCCATCAATAAAAGAGTACACTTCATGTCCTATGACACACTCAAAGACTTTATGAAATGAATTGGAAATGGATCATTTATATAAGAATAATTTAGTGCTTGATATTCCATACACACTCTAATTTACCAAAATTTTATAGGCTCTACTACCATTGGGATGAAACAATCTACCTTCTCCATTGGGTATATAATGGTTGTGTGTTACATGTGATCTAATTTAGCCTTTAAATTAAAATTCATATTGGGGTTTAAATTATATGGTCACTTTTTCATAGGTCATGTGTACTCCTTTAATTATATGTGGATTTTACCCAAATAAGGGTATACCTTTTTCGCTTATATAAATTTAAATAGGAAAACATACTGTCAATCTCGTAGTAATTACAATGCCTTTGAAGTCTCATTCTACATCTAGGAGTCACCCAAGGTTGTAAGATTTGGTATTATTTATATCATAATATTTATTACAAACTTATTTAATGGATTTTAATATATCTTATTGCACCCACTTGGGTGGATTCTTGTACATGTATGTGTCCTTCCTATTCCTGGATATTGAGATTTTATAGTTGTTGATATTCATTAAAATTTGTGACTTTAGCTTTAGTATCCTCCACTTCTCACTCTGGTTCAAATAATCCATTCAAATCTAAGTCCTCATCACTATTATTGGAGTCTATAAATTATTCATTATATGTAATCTTATTTCATGGTTTGGTGAAAACCTACTCCTTTTTTTTGCTTGGCCTGTAATTTTGGATAACTAAATTCAAATCTTGAGTTGCTTCTTGATTCAAAGATGATTATGTTGCATTAATTAAGTATTATAATCAACTATAACATATAAATATTTTAAACTTATATAAATCATTTTACACTCAAGGATTTTCATCCTTAAAAATAAATGTTTAAATAAAATCTTGTTGAACTTATAGCCAATGCCTTGTCTCATGTTTGCATTCTTGGTGTCTATACAAAACTAATAGGAGAATTTTTACAGTATATTTGAAAATGTGAACCTAATCTTTAGATTATACACACTGCATAGTCCATACATCCACACATTTATTCATATGAATTTCTAGGCATTGTCATTCTAGGAAAAAAGGCTATTATTCTTGGAAAGTAGATGGTATTTGGAATTAAATGTTCAATAGTTCACAGGACTCATCAATGGTAACTATTTTATCTTATAGATTACATACCAAGTCACAATAGTTTATTTTAGTGCATAATTGATGGCAGTAACCCTTTACTCTATGTTTGGCACATGATATTTAAACCTTAGAATAAATTGGTTCAAGTCAATATTTAAAAATTATTGAGGCAATTGACATTATGTGATAAATACCATGTGTATTGGGCATAGCTCATGATCTCTCCTTGACCAATTTAGCATGTAGATATTTGAGTCACCACTAACTAAGGATATAGTCTCTTAGGGTAAAATACCTTCATTCATTGGATCTATATAGTATATATTTATCACACCTACTTTATACATAAAATTGACTTTGGACCTAGTTGGTGATTGCACATAATGTGACCTTCATTCATCCATTATAAACTAAAATTATGGTGCACTTGTGATCATGGGTCTATAGTTAGATTATTAAGTTATTTTAAACTATTATTAAGACTATGATTTTGTTTGACCAAATTTATATTATGTAGCTCATATAGCATCAAGCTTAAATTATGTACTTATCTTGAACCACCTATTACCTCCATATAAATATGATGAATCTAGTTTCTTAGGTATGATATATGGCTTATGCTCTTCTTTATTTAAGGGTATAATGATTATTTTATCCCTTTAGTGCACTTCTAACTGATATCACACCATATTAATGGTCATATGACCATTATAGGCCCATTTCTTCCCATTTAATGTAGGATAATGCATTTCATCAGTCTTCATGTCAATCAATTAAAATTATCCTCACAAGTCTAGGTCAGCCACTTCAATTTATACATCTTATAGTCAACCAATAACCTATATCATACCATAGTATGTGAGTCTTAGTGTGACTATTATATAGTTGAGTTCCAATCATCCAATATCTACCCATGTAGACCATGGAATCATATTCAATATGATTCTAAAGTAAAATACAACATTTTGTACTTCATATATGGCTAGTTAATTATCCATGAAAGAATCAACATCTTAAGGCTTCTTAGTCTTTATGTACCAAACCACCTTATCAGTATATTATTGACCTTGTTATGTGCACTCTAGCAAGTTATGCAAGATATTTTTTATATTTTGTGGGATATATTCATTTTGTAATGTACTCCCTCTTGTCTTATTATGTAGATAATATGCCCATACATCTAGGCATTTATAGTTGTGGCATTTCCCTTAGATACAACCTATTGTTATAAAAGGTTCAACAAGGTAGTTACTAATCCCTCTTGTCTTATTATGTAAATAATATCCCCATACATCTAGGCATTGATAGCTATGACATTTCCCTTAGATAAACCTATTATTGTATGTTTTAAATAACTTGTGCTGCTTATTACATCAAGCCTTTCTCCCTCTCAAGGTTAGGATACTTATCATGTTGAACCTTCTCTATTATTTTATCATGTGGAATTTTTAAAGGAGGTAATTGTTTCTATATGTGTTCTTACCTTGTAACTAATTTTATGGATGCATTTTTCTTAGGTTGTGCACTTATCATCTTTACATTCCACACTATTTTATTTTTTCTACTTCTCTAGAACTAAACAATATTTAGTATGGTAATGTCTTTTAACTCTACAATAGACATAGTACATATGACTTTGAGTATTACTTGGGAATTTTCATGCGAAGTGATTATATTCACCACATAAAAAGAACTAAATTTTATTGGTGAACTTGTTGTTTATCATTATTGTGACCTCCATAGTAACCCACTCTATATCCTCCTATATTTTATTGTAAACATCAACCTTTTGACTCTTACCCATCAAATACCCCTTACTATTATTATTGAGTATCATATCCACCATATTATCATTGAGGAGATGATTGAGCCCAACTTTATTATTGTGGTTGGGAAATCACAATGTTCCATAATGATTCATACTAATATTATGGAGATGACATCATCCATCTAACCAAACCTTGAGGTTGATATAATGGCGATGAAATCATCTACCTAGGAACACCTTGTGTCATGCTAGACATTTTTGCCTTTGGGTCTGGAATTCCCTGCTTCATAATAAGTATTTGTATGGTTACTACTATGAATTTATTATTAGTGATGTATTCTTTTAGTTATTATAGAATGCATAAAATTTTCTCATTATGATTTTTTTACATAAAAAAATTGTAATATAGGATTTGTTGCTTTTGAATCTATTTTTGTAATATGTGACATTTTGATGTCAGATGTCTTACTACTTTACATATGTCCTAAAACATTGTTTTGATTTTAGAAAAATCATTCCTATAATGCTATTATTTACCATAGTCCATACATCATAAGCCCAACTTGGGTTTATTTCTTTAATGAATCTCATGAATCTTCCTAATAAAAGCATCTATCTTTGTCTCTATTTTATATCTAGATGATGAATAATATCCGTAGTCCTTAATCTATTCTACCCATAGTGTAATTACTCATGCATCAACCTTAGTCAAGAAATGTGACTGTGTAATGGTAAACCTAATTGTTGATCATAATAACTTCATAAAGTAGATAGTGTTGTCTTTGTCTTTTAAAATAAAATCAAAAATTTTCATTACATCTAAGAATTTCAATCATACTCCCATACTGATTCTCCACTTCATTGTTGAATCTCTTTAAGATCATGAATAGTCTAGAACACTATTTCATCCTTAATTCTAAAATTTACTATTCCCTAAGTTATTGAATACTTAGGTAATTAAAAACCCTTTTATAAATTAATTCTAGAGCTCATCTTCTAAAATTCCTGATGATCTTCTATATTTTCACATCCTCAACAATCACTCTAATGAACCAAAATTACTATCAAGACCAAAAATTATAATAGGCCAAGATATAAAATAATAATAATAAATTAATTCATATTTATCAACCAAAAATAATTATAAAACCATGCATAAATAAGCCTCAACATATAATTAGAGTTGACATGCAAAAATTCAAAGAAAAAAACTAAAATCTAAAAAGAAAACTTTTATTTTTAACAGTTTTTATTTTTAGTAAGTATTGATTACAAACACGTGTAGCTCTAAAAATATCACAAAATAATATAAACAATAAAATTAGACTATACTATAAATTTCAATTGAAGTTCATGTCCAGTTATAAAAATATGTAATTTCTAAAAAAAAAAAACTTGAAAAATCATTAAACAATAATTTTGGACCCTCAGATGGTCTCATTTGGCCTTCCAAAAAATTCTAAAAATATCTCTAAGTGAAAAGAGGGGCTTAGGGAATAAAATAAATTTTCAAGATGATTGGTTTGGAATGTGAAAGATCTCAAATAGAGCTATGGATCAAAAGTTATGGCCTTAGGAAATTGACTTTTTTTTTCTACATCATTCTCCTCTAGTTGAAAACAACTCAGCTCTTGTGAATTGTCCTGATTGTGCTGCTTCCATTTTTATTTTTCAATATTATTTAACTCCCATTATTTAATTTGATTTTTTTTCTTCTTGTTGAAATCCTTCCCACTAGACCAAATACCTATTATAATTCCCTTGCCTTGTGCTCATCATCTTCATATCTAAAACCTGCACTGTCTTTTTCTTCTTCTTCTTTGGAACCTGTTGCTACCAATTAACATATTCATCTTCATCACCTTTACACTCTTCTTATATAATTCATAAAAATTTGAAACATTAAATACTGTATATATATCAAAATTCTATGGTAAACTCACCTCATAAGCATTAACATTGATATTCTTCACAATTCTACATTGATCAATTTTTCTGTACTTCAACTTGTTGTATGTGCCTTTTTTAAATATTTATTTCCTCAAGTAAACAATTACAAAATATCCTTCTTCAAATACCTTGGATCTTATTCTAACATCCACTGATGCTTTATATTTCTCATTACTTTCCTGCAACTTTCTTCTTACTCCTTACAACTGCCTCATATGCTATCCAAATGCTTCCTCATCATCACTAATTCGATCTAAAATTGGTAATTATACCAAATCTAAAATAACCATAGGATTTCTTTCATAAATAGTTTGAAATGGTGATTTTCCTATTGATCTATTCACTAAAATAATATATGTAAACTCAGCTTTTGGTAAATCCAATTCCCATTTCTTGGGATTCTCTCTTGCTATGCATTTCAACAAATTTTCTAAGCTCCTATTAAGAAATTATATCTATTTATATATTTGTGGGTGATATACACTAATGAATTGTAGCTTAGTACCCATATTATTCCTAAATTCCTCCAAAATGACTTATAAATTCCATGTTCATATCTAAATTAATAGTTTTTGAAACACCATGCAATCTCACAATATATTTAAAAAATAATTCAGCAACTCTAGTGGCATCATTGGTTTTCTTACATGCAATGAAATGAACCATTTTATAAAATATGTCAACAAAAACAAAAATTGAATCATTACCTCTATGTGTGTTTGGTAATCCCAACATAAAATCCATACTAAAATCTATCCATGGTCCTTTTGGAATTGGTAATGACATGTATAGTCCAATATTTTGTGCATGTCTTTTATCCACTTGACATATCCTACACCTAGAAACATATCTTTTCACATCTCTCTTCATATTCAAAAATACTTTTCCTCCACCAAAGATATTGTCTTCATCTTACCAAGATGTCCAACCAAACCTTCACTATGTAATATTATTATTATATTATCCCATAGAGACCCAATTGGAATGCATAATTATTTCCCTTTGAAGAAATAACCTTCTTGTATAATATACTCACCATGTAAAGTATCTATCCAACCTATTATTGGATTCATACACTACTCAAATACCTTGCCAAAATATGAATCATTATCATATAATTCTTTAATAGCTTCAAATAAAAATACTTCACTCACCATAGTAGTTAATAATTCTACTCTTCTACTCAATGCATCAGCTACTTGATTCTATTTTCCTGATTTATGTTTCAACAAAAAAACATACCCCTATAAGAAAGATACCCATTTTGCATTCCTACTATTCAAATTCTTTTGTGTATTCACATACTTTAAGTCCTCATGATTTGTAAATAATATATACTCCTTAGGCACCAAGTAATACCTCCAGTGTCTTAATGCTTGTATAATTACATAAAGTTTAACATCAAAGGTAAAATACTTTGTCCTTACCTCATTTAATTTCTCACTGAAATATGCCATTGGCTTTCCTTCTTAACTCAACATAGCACCAATTCCCATAAATGAAGCATAACATTCAACATCAAATACCTTGTTAAAATTTGGTAATGCTAAAATTGGTATTTTTTAATCTTATTCTTCAAAAATTCAAAGCTTTCTATGGCTTCTCTAGTCCATGCAAATTTCTTCCCTCTCATGCAATCTATTATTTGTGCCATAGTACTACTAAAATTTAAAAAATATATATATAATAAGTTGCTAAACCATGGAAAATTCTTACCTCTGTAATGCTTTTTGGAATAGGCCACTCGAGAATTTCCTTTATCTTTTCTTAATCCATTCTTACACCATCTACTGAAACTACAAATCCCAAAAATACCAAATTGTTTTGCATAAACTTACACTTCTTCAAATTTGTATACAACTTATCATTTCTTAATAAATCTAGTAATATTCTCAATTTTTGTAAGTGTTCTTATTTAGTCTTACTAAATATCAAAATATCATCAAAATAAACAACCACAAACTTACTAATACATTTTCATAGCATTGTATTCATCATCCTCATAAATGTACTAGGTACATTAGATAATCTGAAGGACATCACCATCCACTCATATAAGCCATCCATAGTCTCGAGTGTAGTTTTCCACTCATCTCCTTCATGAATTCAAATCTAATAATAGCCACTCCTTAGATAAATCTTGGTAAAATATTATTCTCATGTAATCACATCCATCATATCATCTAAATGAGGTATAGGAAACCTATTCCTTATTGTAATTTTATTAATTTCTCTTCTATCCACACACATTATCCATCCTCAATTTCTCTTTGGTGTTAACAACACTAGTGTTGTATATGGACTCATACTCTCCCTTATCAGCTTCTTTCTTAATAATTCAATAACTTATTTAACTATTTCTGCATGTTCTATTGGGATCATATTATAAGCTTCTTGATTGGGTAGAGATGATCCTAGAATCAAATCAATGTGATTTTGAATATCTCTCTTTGGTGGTAAACCTTTTGGTAACTCATCATCCATAATATATTCATATTTTTTCAACACACTTCTTACTTTTATTGGTATTTGTACCATTTTTATGTCTTCATTCTTTGCTACTAATATATAACAACAACCTATTACCTTCATATATTGGATAAATTATTTAGTAGATAGCATGATTTCTATCTTCTCTTCCTCTTTAATATGTAATAAAATAACTTTTGTACAACCTTTCCAAAGAGTGTGTGTGTTATTTACTCCATCACAAATTGAATTGCTTTCAAATTTCCATGGTCTCTCCAATAACACATGGAATGCATCCATTAGAATAACATCACATCATATTTCATAATTATAATTTTTTCCTATAGAAAATTTGATTAAGGACCTTTTATCTACTATAACCTCATTCCATTTCTTATGCCATGAAATCCAACAAGGATTAGAATGTTTTTCACGTTGAAAATGTAGTTTCTCCATCATTTCTTTAGAAACAATATTTTCAAAACTAACACAATCTATAATTACTTTTCATACCTTTCCATCCAATGTACATCTTGTTCAAAAAGTGTTTGATCACATCCATGCAACACCACCTTATTTATTTTTCACTTATTCCTTCTTTGGAGCGATCAATTTTCTTCTCATCATGAGATTTTCTCTAACATCTGCTATTGCAATTTTAGTATTTTGATCTTATATCTCAACCTCAACTAGATTCACTCTTGGGTGATCCTTGTGTCTCCTTTCTTGATCTTGATAATGTAGACATTCAAATAACCTGTGCCCTTCTTAGCCACACCTATAACAAACATATGATCTATGATAATTTGGGAACCATATTCTAACACCAACATAACCTCATCCTCTCTAAAACTCTCTTCCTCTTTGTCAGTATTGAACAAGCATAGGATCTATGCTAATTTTTGTATTCAATACCATGCTTTATATACATGTAAAAACCACTACCAAGTTCTATGAAGTGGTCTTTATTGGTGTCTTAAAATTCATTTTAAAATATAACCTAGCCTCTTATAACTTCTTTTTGTCTATTATTTTCTTAGTATTTTCACTCGGCTTAAAAAAATTATTTGTAAATGATTTAAACCAATTTACTCTTATCCCAACCTTTGCACTTTGTTATTTATTTACTAAAGATAAAATGGGCTTAGGGGATATGTACTTACATGACATGAATGATCTATTTCTTTAACTTCTTCTATTAGAGATATTAAATGTATGATTTTTTGTGATTGTGCATAATTTCCTCTAGAGAATATTATTTTCCTGTTCTAAATAATATCCTTCATTGTAACTATGATTTACCCCTATCCACTAACTTTTATAATGCTAATATACTTTCATATTCCTTCTTGATTGATTATATATCCTCTCTATCCAAATATATGTCCTCTTCTTTCTATGGTCCTTCTATTCCTCACTCTACATAATCTCCAAACTCTCCAATTTATGTGACTTGATTAGCCTCTCTCTAGGATCCCCTCTTTTCTACATCCTCTATTTTACTCCTACTATTCATAGTTACCTTTTGATTATCATATTTATTCCACCTTATTTGTTTTTACATCTCTCTTTCTAACCCCAAACCTTTCTTTTCACTATGTTTCTTTGTGTCCACCATATTTTATGTTCAGGTTCAAGTTATTATCATCAACTCTTCATCATTCATTTCTGCATTTCATGCATCCCCATGACACGTAAAGTGACTAATTAATGTTAATATGGGTAGGCACCATGGAATTTTAAATAACCAAAATCTTGATAAGAGTAGGTAGTCATCGGAGAAACTTTCCTTAGTTTACTCTCACAAAGAGATCTTATGAAACCTCAAAATTTAGATATCTTTGCATAACAATTTTTTTAATATACCCATCAAGGGTAGAATTTTTCTAGTGATTTATCACATTAGTCCAGTTAGTGTCTAATATTGATGGGTTTTTTAATTCTTTCTTCTATCCAAGTTAGTAATTATTTCATTCTCATCTAAAAATAATATTATTCCAATCTTGATAATCATACAACTAATAATCCAGGTAATTCACATAATAAAATTTCATATATTTAATTTTAAATGTGCTCAAGAATAACTTATTATGCAAAAATCCCTATTTTTATTGTTGCTTCCTCTATGAAATTGTAAATTCATTCATCGATCCATATCTCTAAATGTATTTTTCCTAGTAACCATTATAACATGTTTTAAAGTCCATGCTCACCACATCATTGCTAGCATAGGATCCTAGAAAACCCATCAGAACATGCTAATATAAGGATAGTTGTGTGTAGTGTGATAGACATATATAATAGATAAAAACTCATAATGAACCTATCCATTCATTATTTAAATTAGATATATTTATTCATGAAACATAGACTTAATAGATATCAAATATTTAATACAATCTACAAGACTAACAAATTTAGACAAATAGAACATTCACTGCAAATAAAATAATGATAAAAGATACTTCAAGAGACACCATGTCATAACTTCATATAAATATCTATCAGATTAAGAAGTTCATATAATATAATTGATTGTTTTACATAGATCCTTTATAAGCCATTATGGCTTCATATTCAACAATCAAATAAAATACAAATAATCTAAGTTAAAAATTTAGTGAAAATAACACAGGGTAAGTTTTATGCCAAGCAGCTATGCAAAAAAATTATTTACAAAGTCAAAGTCATGTGATTAAGATAAAAACACATATTACCAAGCATAAAAAAAATTTAGTGAAGGCATTATGGCTTCATATTCAACAATCAAATAAAATACAAATAATCTAAGTTAAAAATTTAGTGAAAATAACATAGGGTAAGTTTTATGCAAGCAGCTATGCAAAAAAATTTCAAAGTCAAAGTCATGTGATTAAGATAAAAACACATATTACTAAGCATAAAAAAAAATTAAGACAAACCAAATTTCAAATCCATGTCACTGAGCCTAAATATATTTAGACAATGTAAATAAAAGAGAGCAATTCCAACTTTGATACCATGCATCTAAATTTAAAAACCTTCAACCAAGTCTGAAGATGGGAGACTAGAGCCTTGGTTTTATTTAAGAAAACATATACCTAAGTCCCAAAATTGAAAGGGAAGGAATGGAATTATTACAACTTATTTCCACTTCCTTTGCTTTAGATTCCAAATGCAGCTTCCCTCTCATGGATAATAATTGTATTCATAAATACAAAGTGATAATTTAGTCCTATGAAAATTTCAACCTACTCCAAATCCTTAAAGATTGATTATTAGAAGTCAAATGATTTTAATACCACAAATGGATAAATTAACTATTTTTTTTTTAACTCCCAACGAAGGGTATGCTAATATCAAATTAAAAGGAAGCCAAATAAGTTGCATGGGTCTAAATTAGGTCTTATATCATCCATAAATCCTTCATTTAGTAACTAGCATCACTGAGATATCTTTTAGCATTCAAAACATTTTGACTCTTTTTTATTGAGCTAGTCCTATGATGAACCCCCCTTCATAATCCAAGTATTCATAAGTCCAAATTATTTATAAGTCTTTATATTTACTTACAACCAAGATACATATGGATTTAGTTGATGGGCTATGCACAACAATAAGATAATGATTGTCTTATAAATTAAAACAAAATGACAATTTAGTCCATTACTAATAGTTATCTCATACTTTTAATCATTTATCTTATCTAAAAATAGAGAGAAATGAGTAATATTCCTTGCCTTATAATTATAACAAGCTTTATTGTTCATTCAAAAACCATTTAAAACAAAATTGTATTTATACTTAAATCATATTTAGGCATTCACTTATAAATTAATCTATTTATTGCCTTGTCTCTAAGGCTATTATCTAAGAATCCAGCATGAGATAAATGTTTATCCACACATAGGTGCAATAATCTATTTATCAATCCCTTCTTCTATAATTAATTAGTCATATTTAACTTATATTATAGCACATATTAAAATGTACAAGTTGGTCAATCCACACACGCATGCGCGTGCGCGCGCGCGCGCACACACACACACACACACACACAATGTCTAATGTTAGGAATTATCTTTTACATGAGTATTTACAATTTGATATTTACCAAAAGGTAAATATCATGTTGGTTGAGTTACCATAAAGTAATTAATACTTACGATTATATTATTTTAATGTTATTATGACAACAATTATGTGAATAGGTTTGGTTTTATAGGTGATAATTGGTGTGATATTAGAATCCCCAATAATAGGGATTAGTGACCTATATATATGTTAGTGTGTTCGAAGGAAATAATAAATAAGAATATTATTATGTGATTGAAATTTTTTATGTGTAATGAAAACTTATTTGTGTTCAGCTCTATCATTATTCAACGGTGGTATCAGAGCAATGCAATCCTAAGGATGGCCAGGGATAGTTTCTTGGCATTTGTCTTTGTGGATGAGAGATTTTGTTGATATGATTCGCAAGCCTACAATGCCATATGTGAACGAAGATTGTTAGAGTGGAAAATACTGAGGACTATTTATGTGTATTATTATTGTAGATTAATACTTTTTCTATCAATAAATTATGCCTTTGTTTCAATCATTGACTATATTCCTACTTTTTAGCATATGGTTTCAAATCTGACTAGCTTAGTTTGAACATTGTCTTGCTACTCTAGATTGATCACATCATAATACATTCAATGTAATTTCTTGTGATCTACATTAGATTCATATATGTTATAAAGTTGTATAAAGACCAACTCACCTGGTATTACATTGATCAAATAATGACTCAGCTATTGAATTCTTCTTCACCCATCATGTAGCACGTGGCATAGTATTTCAACAACCCATATGGCTAAATTAGTAGGTCATTCCATCACTTTTGTCAAAATATATATTGAATTCTATAGATATGTGTTGTGCATTCTTATTTTCAATTTTTGATAAGATCGGTCCCTCATATACATATCTAAATATCACCATTTCATTGGTCAAAATTCTAAAAGGATTTGTGTTGTGGATTTCCTAGATCTGATCAATGTTGTCTGATATATAGAAGGATTATTCCACCATTGGTGAAGATAGAAGCAAATCATTAAATGGTTCATACAAGTAAAAGCTAATTCATGCATAGTTGTGTCACATGTTTTAAGTTTTCTCAAATCAATAGAGAGTCTTAGTTTTCATTTATTAGTAGTTATGATAGTCTATATAAGGTCATACAATTTTAAATTATTTTATGTTTTCCTAAATGTCATTTGTGTTAGTTTATTTTTATTTTATGTTCATTATTAATTCTATATATGCTTCTAGTCTTTATTTGTTAAGGTTTTATTTGGTATTTTTTATTAGACATTATGTCCTTAGTATAGCTTGTCAAGTTTAAGACACTTAGAGGTATAAGATAATTTTTAATATTTGAATTGACCCATGTTAATTTCTATGTATTACTTAATTTAAATAGTCTATAGTGGATCATCATTATTGTCAAAAATAAGAGTCAATAAAGTTTGTCAAAATGAGTTGAAGTGTTGGTCTTATGTCACTAGAATCATTTTTAAGTATGTCATGTTTGTTAAAGAGTAAAATAAAAGGATGCATTTTTGGGAAACCTTGATGTCCTATGAAATTTTATTGTTTCACATTAAAGGGGGATTTATCCTTGAAATTTTAATGCATTTGAGCTTCATAGACACATCGATTGACTGAAGTAGCTTCATCCACTAGAGGTTAGAGGATACACGAAGGAAGGAGGTGTTTCTGTGACCTCTCATTAGTTACCAATGGCAGGGCTACACCAATGATGTGGTGACATTTTGTGTGATGTGTTTGTCATTTCTAATATGTGTTTGAAAAATAAGAATAAAACAATAATGGTTGTTCAAGTTATGTAATTTGTGTGAAAATTTCAAACATAATTCCTTGATGTGAAAACATTGTGAATGGACAAAAAGCATCAATGTAAGTTAGTTCATGGTGTTGGAACACAACTATCTTATGAGATGGGTGATGAATTAGTAGATCAACTAAAACTAGTGCCTTAAATACCAATGACACTAGATGTATACATGAAAAACCCATTGGGAAAAACTAAGATGAGAATATCTACTAGAATATATTATTCTAATCTAGCTTCATAGTTAAAACCTCACTAGAAAACCTCATTGGTTACACATTTAAAGGAATTGACCCTAAGGATTTAAGAGCCCCCACTCTAAGGAAGCACCAACTCCCTAACTAAGCACCAAATTAACTTAACCTCACTAGTTACAATGTTTAATGACACCAACTCTAAAGAGACACCAATCCCCTAACTGAGCACCAAATCAGCTTGTTTGATGGCACCAGCCAATCAAATTTATATGGAGCTACAAATCTAATTTACAAAATAGATTCATAAATGAATCCATCTCTAACTCTTTATTACAAGTTTAGTCTATAACTACTCATTCTTTGCACATTATCTCTGTGTGCCTTTCTTCCTCTCTACCCCTCTCTCTATGTTTGTATATGTATCTATTTGACACACTTCATCTCTCTCTCTGTAGCCTCTTATTTTCCTCTCTACATCCCTAGTTATATGTTTTTATATAATTTTTTTTCACATACTCAGTATCTTTAGATTCAACAACAACAACCTCTGAAAGTATTCTAGATGTCATATATATAAGCTTTTGATCTAGGTTTTTCCTATTTTCTATGTTCACATTTGGACTATAACACATCATGCCAATTCTGGACTCAACAAGTTTTCCCGCATCTTGAACTCATGTACCACCACCATGATTCCTATTATTTTACTATATATAGTAAATATTGGGATCTAGTTTTGATGCACATCCATATTTACATGAATTTGATCAATTACAACAATCAAACTCATTGTTTGTTTTATGATTTATGGCTTAATTACAAGTTCCTACATGATCCTACACTTGACCATTAAGATGATCATATATTTAAATATCAATCATTGATATTAACTTTGGCACTGGAATCTAATGATCCACATTCAATTTTCTCATATTTAAAATGCATTCGTTTAATTGATCTCTGATAAACTTATAGGATCTATTAGATCCTTTTACTCTTCCAAACTTTAAATTTTCAAGTTTAAAAAACATTCATAAGATCATTTGATCTAAGCTCCCATGTTCTATTAGGTTTTCAAACTAACAAGTTCTTTACAACTATCTTAATGTTAAATGTCAATCTCTTTATCCCATCGTGTTGCTTCCTAAGTCTTTAAAATGCTTACACTCCATCAATATTATCAAACTTACTCAGTATTTAACTCACCATTTTGTTGATAAATCTTGAGCACTTTATCCCATTGAGTCCACTCACTTTATTGGATCTCCTTTGCATGATTACCTACTCACTGTCAAATCTTCTGATAAGCTTCATATTTATCTCTACTTATCTCTCAAGAATGTGATACTTAGCATTAGCACATGAATTTTATACATTATTTTTAGTTCCCTATATTTAGACACTTGGAAATACCATGTTGATTATTGACCTTTTGACCTTAAATTGCTTCATATATTTACTATGCAACCTCTGTGATTATGACACTTATTACTAACATGTTTACTTTGAGGTGCCTTTAACAGATTGACTTAACTACACATTGTTGCATATTTAATTTCCAATTAAGTGCTAACCATTGATCGAGCTCAAAAAAATCTTAAGTTGAGGACTTAGGAAATGTAAAGTTTTAGAACATTTTCTCAAGCTGGTAATTACTATGTCAAAAGGGCTAGTTTTACAATGATGACAAGGGATTATGATATAACTCAAGCTATCAGGTCTTGGATATATCTATTTACCATCAAAATAGAACATGCATATTGACACCATGACTTAAACCCTTAGGGTTTAACTAAGAAACCCTATAATGTTTGAAATCAAAGATAATTCAATTCTTGGCTCATCACTCTTAATTTGAACCCGTGGACCATATATATAAGATGATTATCAAAAACCCATAACAAATATTCTATCTATTTCCTTTGAAAATATCCATAAATGGTATTTGTAAAACCTTGAAAATTTTCTAGGACCTTGCAAAGATTTGACTAAGTATGGGGACCATTTCAATATTCATGGGAGCCCAACTTTACTCATGCATCTCTTCTATCATGTTATATCATGTGACCTGAGATTCAACACATAGAAACTAGGCATAAAAATGAATAAACCATTACGATCATTTTGTCCTAACACCTCCATGTGTGTGAATGATAACCTTATCAAAATCCTTACTTGGATTTGTTCATCCCTTTTTCAAATTTCTCTGAGCGTTGGAACTTAGTGAATTTTGTCCAAGAAGCCAAGTTTGCATCCCCATATCTTCAATTGTGCTTCATCTCATAGATTTAAATTTGGTGCATAATAACTAGGGACTAATGTGACAAAAACCATATAACCAACTCACATAGATTCATACATATGTTCCAATGGTGATGTAAGCAAACTACCTACTCAAATTTTCCTCTATAGACCCAAAATGTCTAGATGAACAATATGAAGAACCAAATGAATTCCACTCATGCATATAAGCACTTCAATCATCCTTGACCTCTGATAGGATGCCTTACACATATTAAAATCAACATACTTAACCTTGATCACCAATGACATCCATTAATCTCCCTTTTGACATCAATGACATGCTCATAATGTCCCTTTTGACATTAATGATAATCAAATTACCAACACATGGTTATTGAAAGGGTTTATGGTAGATCCATAAAACCATAAGAGGTGAATATTTGATGGGTACTATTCATTTCAATGTTTGTGGTAAAATTTTAAAATCATGGGAGGAGTGAGGCTCTTTGTATATCAAGGTCATGTGCCAAATAAGGCATGCCACAATGGGGGAACATACTACAGGTGAGAGTGTGAATGTTTTTGAACCATGTAAAAACTAATGGAATGAATGTTAGAAATTATATTTTACATGAGAATTTGTAGTTTGATATTTATCTTAAGGTAAATAGGATGTTGGTTGAGTTACCGTAAAATAATTAATACTTATGGTTATATTATTGTAATTTTGTTGTAACAACAATTACATTAACAAGTTTGGTTTTATAGGTGAGATATTAGTGGGATATTAGAATCCCCAATAATAGGTATTAATGACCTCTATATATATGTGTGTTCGAATGAAATAATATAGCAAAATATTTTTTTGTGATTGAAATTTTTTGTGTGCACTACAAACTTATTTATGTTCAGCTTTGTCATTCTTCAACATCTAAGACCATACTATCACCTTGTAATATTCAATGGATATAGGTCAATATTATTAATTATCCTAATAGATAAACAAGGTTAATTATTTTAATATATTTCTATTGGTCTGATGTGAATCTCCATTCACATGATTGGGAGGCCCATTAAATACAAAAGGAAAGCATAAGATGCAATATGTAATTATTGTTGTTCAATGCATCTCACCTTTTTCGTATGGAATAAAACAAATAGGGATAATTCATATGTTAAATTAATGGAAACTAATTAACTCAATGGTTTAGAATGCATAAAAATCCAATGCCCACTTAAAATGAATTAACACATAGGAATGAGCTTTGTTCATGATGCAGAAAAAATAGGCCCATCTTTCAAAGGCCATAACTTTTGACCTGTAGCTTCATTTGAGCTCTTCCACACAAAAAAATGATTGTCTTAAAAACTTTGATGCTATCTAAGTGGACCTATCTTATTAGAGATGATTTTGATATTTTTTGGTGACAATATATGATCATTTAAGGGTCCAAAATTAATGTTTAATGATTTTGTTAGGAATTTACTATTTTTAAAAATTATATATTTTTAAGACCAGATATCAAATTTAATTGAATTTCATCCCATAGCATAATTATATTGTACATATTATTTTGGGATATTTTTAGAGATGTGAATGCTTTTATGTGAAACTTACTATAAACAGTAGCTTTTGAAAATAGACTTTTTTTTAAAAGATTTTATTTTTTTAAATTTTTGCATGTCAACTCTAAATTTTGAGTTGAGGCTTATTTAAGCATGGTTACAGTTTGTAAATTTTTCAATTCATTAAATATGAAGCAATACACATTATTTTTTTAGAAGATTTACCTATTGATAATTTATTGTCTTGATAATTTTTGCATTCATTATCTAGTATCAGAGAAGTTTAAATCTTATAAGAGTAAGATAAGGCAAGAGGATGAGGAGGTATTGCATAGATAAACTAGACTATACAAGAACTATAGAGGCAAGTGGAATAATTGACTAATGTTATCACCAATTAGAGAAGAAGACAAGGTGGTGATGAGGAGGACATAGATCATGATGAAGAAGTACAACAAGAAGAAGAATTACAAGAGTATCTACCATCGATGGAAGAGATGATGGTTCAATATTTAGAAGGAAGAAATGAAGGAATCAAGGTTGATGTTTTAGATTATGGAATTAATTTAAAACTAAAGGAGTTGATAGATTGGATGAATAGCATGGATAATTTCTTTGAGTGGAAGATTATGAGAGAAGACAAGAAGGTAAATTTTGCATGCATGAAACTAAAAGGTCGTGTAATAACTTGGTGGGATCACCTATAGAAATAGAGATAGAGAAAAAGTAGATAGAATATTAATCATGTAAAATAATCTAAGGGATAAATTTATTCATGTGGATTATGCATAAACCCTATATATTAGATTTCAAAATTTGAGGTAAAAAGTTCACAATATACAAGAGTATACAAATGAATTTTATAAGCTTTCCATACAAGGGGAATATGATGAAATAGAGGAGCAGATGTCTGCAAGGTATGTAAATGGTTTGAAATTTTATATTCAAGATGAATTAAGCGTGCATAGAATACTTTTCATGGAGGAGGCTTATAAATTAGTTTTGAAATCAAAAGAAAAATAAAATAGATAAAATTTTAGAAGAACGTCTCTTGGTTTGAGAAGAGGCATATCCCATCTAAATAGGGGATGAGGTGGGTTTAATACCACTAGAGATGGGTCTAATACCAATATAGGTGAATCATCACATGGTGTAGAAAGGAAAGATGACAATAGTAAGGGTTTCAATATGAACAAAGAGGAAGAGGGTTTCAGAGAGGATGAGGTTACAGTGGTGCTATAGGATGGTTTCCGAATCATCACAAATCTTATGTTTGTTATAGATGTGGAGAAGGACACAGAGCACTTGAGTTTCCACACTATACAGATAAAAAAAGAAGCAAGAGGATCACCCAAGAGTGAATCTAGTTGAGGCTGAGATAGAAGATCAAAATACTAAAGCTGCACCTGCAAATGTTGTAGAGAATCTCATGATGAGAACAAAAATGATCACTCCAAAGAAGGAACAAGGGTAGAATAAATTAAGTGGTGATCCATAGCTATGATCAAATATTTTTTGAACAAGATGTAATTTAGGTGGAAAGGTATGCAAAGTAATTATAAATGGTGGTAGTTGTGAAAATATGGTTTCTAAAGAAATGATAGAGAAACTACATATGCAATGTGAAAAACACCCCAATCATTATTTTATTTCATGGTTTAAGAAAGGGAATGAGGCTAAAATAGATAAAAGGTGATTAATCAAGTTTTCTATAAGAAAATGTTATAATGATGAAATATGGTGTGATATTATTCTGATGGATGCATGTCATGTGTTATTGAGAAGACCATGGCAATTTGATAGGAAAGTAATTCATGATGGAGTAAAGAACACATACATTTTTAGTAGAGATGGTACAAAGGTAGTTCTATTACCTATTAAAGAGGAAGATAAGACATAAATCATGCTCTCTACTAAATAATTTGTCGACAATATAAAAGTGGTAGATTGTTGTTATGTATTAGTAGTAAAGAATGAAGAGATAAAAATGGTGAAAATACCAATAGAAGTAGCAAGAGTTGTGAAACAATATGCATATGTTATGAATGATGACTTACTAGATGGTTTACCATTGAAAAGAGATATTTAGCATCACGTTGATTTTATTCCATGATCATTTCTACCCAACCAAGTAGTTTATAGCATGACTCTAATAGAACATGTAGAATTAAATAAATAGGTTACTGAATTACTAAGAAAGAAGGTGATAAGGGAGAGTATGAGTCCACACACAACACTATAATTATTAACTTAAAATAAATATGTAGGATTTAGAATGTGTGTGGATAGTAGAGAAATTAATAAAATTACAATCAAGTATAAATTTCTTATACCTCATTTAGATGATATGATGGATGTGCTTACATGAGCAAAATATTTTTTCAAGATTGATATAAGGAGTGGTTATTATCAGATTTGAATTCATAAAGGAGATGATTGTAAATCTACATTCAAGACTAGGGATGGATTACATGAGTGGATGGTGATGCCATTCAGATTATCTAATGCACCTAGAATATTTATGAGGGTGATGAATAGAATATTATGAGAATATATTGGTAAGTTTGTGGTTATTTATTTTGCTGATATTTTGATATTTAGTAAGACCAAATAAGAACACTTAAAAAATTTTAGATCATGGTACTATGGATTTGTTAAGAAAGGATAATTTGAATAAAATTTTGAAAAAGTGTAAGTTTATGCAGAACAGTTTGGTATTTTCAGGATTTGTAGTTTCAGCAGATGGAGTGAAAATGGATGAAAAAAAGATAAAGGCAATTGTTGAGTGACCTATTCCAAAAATCATTACATAGGTATGAAGTTTCCATGGTTTATCAACTTTTTACAAAAAAAATTAATAAAAATTTTAGTAGTATTGTGGCACTAATAATAGATTGCATGAGAGGGATAGAATTTACATGGACTAGAGCATCCATAGAAAGCTTTGGATTTTTGAAGAATAAGATTACAGAAAGACCAATTTTAGCATTATGGAATTTTAACAAAGTGTTTGAGGTTGATTGTGATGCTTCATTTATGGGAATCAGTGTTGTCCTGAATCAAGAAGGAAAGCCAATAGCATATTTCATTGAGAAATTTAATGAGGTAAGAACAAATTATTCTACTTATGATGTTGAAATTTATGTAATTGTACAAGCATTAAGACATTGAAGGCATTACCTGGTGCCTAAGGATTTTATCCTATATAAAAATCATGAGTCTTGAAAGTATGTGAATACATAAAATAAGTTGAATAATAGGCATGAAAATTGGGTTTCTTTCTTGTAGGGGTATAATTTTGTGTTGAAACATAAATTTGGAAAATAAAATCAGGGAGCTGATGCATTGAGAAAGAGAGTAGCGTTATTAACAACTATGGTGAGTGAAGTAGTTGGATTTGAAGTTATCAAAGAATCATATGATATTGATCCATATTTTGGCAAGGTAGTTAAGCAGTGCAAAATCCACTAAGAGGTGGGACAGATGCTATTCAAGATGAGTATCTTATGTAATAAAGTTATCTCTTCAAAGGGAAATAATTATGCATTCTAGTTGGGTCTCTATGAGATAATATAATAAGATAATTACATAGTGGTAGTTTGGATAAACATTTTGGTAAGATGAAAACAATAGCTTTGGTGGAGCAAAAGTAGTTTTGGCCAAAGATGAAGAGATATGTGAAAAGGTATGTTTCAAGGTGTAGAATGTGTTAGGTGGATAAAGGATATGCACAAAATACTAGACTATACATGCCATTACCAATTCCAAGAGGACCATGGAAAGATTTAAGTATGGATTCTGTGTTGGGATTACCAAACACAAAGAGAGGTAATGATTCAATTTTTTTTATTATATTAAGATTTGCTAAAATGGTTCTTTTCATTACATGTAATAAAACAAATGATGCCACCAGATTTGCTAAATTATTTTTTAAGGATATTTTGAGATTGCATGGTGTTTCAAAAACTATTACTTCAGATAGGGACACAAAATTTCTAAGTCATTTTTTAGAGGAATTTATTGAATAATATGGGTACTAAGCTATAATTCAGTAGTGCATATCAGGCACAAATAGATGGATAGATAGAAGTTGTGAATAGGATATTGGGAAATTTGTTGAGATGCATAGTGGGAGAGAAGCCCAAGCAATGGAACTTGTGCTTTACCATAATATAAGTTTACATATAATAGTCCAGTGAATAAATCAAAAATAAATTCACCACTTTAAATTTTTTATGGGAGAAATCATATGGTTATTTTATATTTGGTACAATTTCCAATTTTAGATTGAAATAGTGATGATGACGAAGCATTTGCAGAGAATATACAACCGTTAGGAGTAAGAATAAAGTTGTAGGAAAGTAATGGGAAATATAAAATATTAGTAGATGTCAGAAGAAGATCCAATGTATTTGAATAAGGAGAGTTGGTAATAGTTTACTGGAGGAAATAAATATTTCTAAAAAGCACGTACAACAAGTTAAAGTATAAGAAAATTAGACCATGCAAAATTGTGAATAAAATCAATAACAATGCTTATGAGGTGATTTTACCACAAAATTTTAATATATCTCTAGTATTTAATGTTTCATATTTATATGAATTCCATGGAGAAGATGGGGAAGATGATGAATATGAATAATTAAATTGGGAGTAATAGGTTCCAAAGAAAAAGGAAAAGATAGTGCAAGTCTTGGATGTAAAGCTAGTAAGCACAAGGCAAGGGAATTATAACATGTATTTGGTAAGTGGGAAAGATTTCATCAATAATAAAACACTTGGATTACAGAATGGGAGGTGAAGAATATTGACAAATAAAAAAGGTAGAAGTACAATTAGGCCAACTCACGGGAACTAATTTTTTTTCAACTAGAGGAGAATGATGTAGAAAAAATAGGCCCATCTTTTAGAGGCCATAAATTTTGACCCATAGTTCCATTTGAGTTATTCTATGCACCAAAACGATTGTATAGATTTTTTTTATGTTTTTCTAAGTGGCCATATCTAGTTAGATATTATTTATATATTGTTTGAAGACCATATGTGATCATCCTAGGGTCCAAAATTAACATTTAATGATGTTTTTAGGCATTTTTATTTTTAGAAATTATATATTTTTAGGATCAAACATCAACATTATTTGAATTTAATCTCATAGGATAATTATAGTGTCTAGATCATTTTTGGAGATTTTTAGAGTTATTTGTGCTTACATGAGAAACTTACTATAAATGACAGTTGCTAAAAATAGACAATTTTTTTAGATTTTAGTTTTTTCAAAGTTTTTTATGTTATCTATAAAATTTGATTTGAGGCATATTTAAGCATGGTTTAGTTTTTTAAATATTTCAAGTCATTAAATATGAATAAATACATGTTATTATTTTTATAATCTTTGATTACTGATAATGTATTCTCTTGATAGTTTTTAGGTTCATTATCTAGTATTAGAGTAAGTTCAAATATTGGAGGAGTAATACATAGAAAGAGGATAAAGAGGTATTGAACAAATAAACTAGACTATATGAGAGTTTTAGAGGCAATTAGACCAATTAATTGAGGCTATCGCCAATTATAGAAGAAGACAAGGTGGTGATGAGGACACAAATCATGATGATTCAGTTTAGCAAGAAAAAAAATAGTAAGAGCAACCACCATCAATGGAAGAGAGGATGGTTTAGTATTTATAAGAAAGAAATGGAGGAATCAAGTTTAATGTTCTATATTATGGATACAGTTTAAAACTAGAGGCGCTGATAGATTGGATGAATAACATGGATAATTTCTCTGAGTGGAAGACTATGAGATGAGACAAGAAGGTAAAATTTGCATGCATGAAATTAAAGGGTCATGTAATGATTTTGTGGGATCACCTATAGAAAGAGAGATAGATAAAAGGTAAAGATAAGATTATTTTGTGGAAAAAATAGAGAAAAAGGTGAGGGAGAAATTTCTTCCTATGGATTATGCACAAACTCTATACAAAAGATATCAAAATTTGAGGCAAAAAGATCATAGTATACAAATGAATTTTATAAGATTTAAATACAAGTGGATCATGATGAAAATAAGAGAATATGGCTTCAAGCTATGTAAATGGTCTCAAAATTTCTATTCAAGATGAATTAAGCATGCATAAAATACTTTACATGGAGGAGGCCTATCAATTATATTTGAAGGCAAAAGAAAAACAAAAAAGATAGAATTTCAGAAGAACTTCTCTTCGTCTGAGAAGAGCTAGATCCCCTCCAAATATGGGATGAGGTGGGTTTAATACCAATAGAGGTAAATCATTGTGTAGTGCAGAAAGGCAAGATGACAATAGGAAAGGGTTTCAGAGAGGATGAGATTAGAAGGTGTTAGAGGATGGTTTTTGAATCATCATAAATCTTATTTTTGTTATAGATGTGGAGAAGTACATAGATCATTTGAGTATCCACACTATATCAAGATCAATAAATGAAGTACGGGGATCACCCAAGACTGAATCTAGTTGAGGTTGAGATAGAAGATCAAAATACTAAAGTTGCACCTATAGATGTTGGAGAGAATATCATGATGAGAAGAACAATGATTGATCCATGGAAAGAACAAGCGAAAAATAAAGTAGGTGGTGATGCATGGCTATGATCAAATATTTTTTGAACAAGATGTATTTTGAGTGGAAAGGTATGCAAAGTAATTATAGATGGTGGTCATTTTGAAAATATGGTTTCTAAAGAAATGATAGAGAAACTAAAACTAAAATGTGAAAATCACACCAATCCTTATCGAATTTCAGGGTTTAAGAAAGTGAATGAGGTTATAGTAGATAAAATGTGTTTAATCAAGTTCTCTATAGGAAAAAGTTATAATGATGAAATATGGTGTGATGTTATTCTGATGGATGAATGTCATTTGTTATTGGGAAGGCAATTATAGTTTGACAGGAAAGTCATTCATGATGGAGTAAACAACACATACACCTTTTGGAAAGGTGGTACAAAGGGATTTTTGTTACCTCTTAAAGAGGAAGAGAAGATAGAAATAATGCTCTCTACTAAATAATTTATCTAATATATGAAAGTGGTAGGTTGTTATTATGTATTAGTAGCAAAGAATGAAAAGATAAAAATGGTGTAAATACCAACAAAAACAATAAGAGTTTTAAAAAAATATGAAGATGTTATGTTTCATGAGTTACCATATGGTTTACCACTAAAGAGAGATATTCAGCATCACATTGATTTGATTCTAGGATTAGATCTACCCAATCAAGTAGCTTATAGGATAATTCCAATAAAAACATGTAGAATTAAATAAATAGGTTATTAAATTAGTAAGAAAGAAGGTGATAAGGGAGAGTATGATCCATGTGTAGCACTAGTATTTCTAACTCCAAATAAAGATGGAGGATGGAAAATGTGTGTGGATAGTAGAGAAATTAATAAAATTAAAATCAAGTATAGATTTCTTGTACCTCATTTAGATGATATGATGGATGTGCTTACAAGAGAAATATTTTACCAATATTGATATAAAGAGTGGTTATTATCATATTTGAATTCATGAAGGAGATGAGTGGAAAACTACATTCAAGACTAGTGATGACTTATATGAGTGGATGGTGATGCCATTCAGATTATCTAATGCACCTATAACATTTATGAGGGTGATGAATATATTATTATGAGAATATATAGGTAAGTTTGTGGTTGTTTATTTTGATGATATTTTGATATTCATTAACACTAAAAAAGAACACTTACAACATTTGAAAATAGTACTAGATTTGTTAATAAAGGAGAAGTTTTATGCAAACTTGAAGAAGTGCAAGTTTATGCAGAACTATTTAGTATTTTTAGGATTTGTAGTTTTAGTAGATGGTGTGAAAATGGATGAAGAAAAGGTAAATGCAATTATTGAGTGGCCTATTCAAAAAATAATTACAGAGGTAAGAAGTTTCCATGGTTTAGCTATTTTTTTATGAAAAAATTATTAAAAAATTTAGTAGTATTATGGCACCAATAACATATTGCATGAGAGGGAAGGAATTTGTATGGACTAGAGCAGCCATAGAAAGTTTTGAATTTTTTAATAATAATATTATAGAAAGACCAATTTTATCATTATCAAATTTTTAAAAAGTGTTTGAGGTTGATTTTGATGCTTCATTTGTGAGAATTGGTGTTGTGTTGAGTTAAGAAGGAAAGCTAATAATATATTTCAGTGAGAAATTGAATGAGGTAAGAATAAAGTATTCTACTTATGATGTTGAACTTTATGCAACTGTACAAGATTTAAGACATTAGAGGAATTACTTGGTTCCTAAGGATTTAATCCTATATATAGATCATGAGGATTTGAAGTATGTGATTACACAAAATAAGTGGAATAGAAGGCATGCAAAGTGAGCTTCTTTCTTGCAGGGGTATACTTTTATCAGAAAATATAATCAAGTAGATGATGCATTGTGAGAGAGAGTAGCGTTATTAACTACCATGGTGAGTGAAGTAATTAGATTTGAAGCTATCAAATAATTATATAATATTGATCCATATTTTGGCAAGGTAGTTGTGTAGTGTAGGAATCCATTAATAGGTTGGATAGATGCTATTCATGATGAGTATCTTATATAAGAATGTTATCTCTCCAAAGGAAAATAATTATGCATTCCATTTGGGTCTATATAAAATAATATAATAAAAGAATCACATAGTGGTGGTTTGGATAGACATTTTGGTAAGATGAAGATAATAGATTTGGTGGAAAAAAAAGTATTTTTGGCCAAAGATAAAGAGATATGTGACAAGGTATGTTTCAAGGTACAAAATATGTTAGGTGGCTAAAAGGCATAAAAAAAATACTAGACTATACATGCGATTACCACTTCCAAGAGGACCATGGACAGATTTGAATTTGGATTTTGTGTTGGGATTAAAAAACATAGATAGAGGTCATGATTTAATTTTTGTTATTGTAGACAGATTTTCTAAAATGGTTCATTTCATTGCATGTAAGAAAACCAATGATGCCACTATAGTTTTTGAATTATTTTTTAAGGATATTGTGAGATTGCATGGTGTTCTAAAAACTATTACTTCAGATAGGGACCCAAAATTTCTACATCATTTTTGGAGAATATTGTGGAAGAATATGGGTACTAAGATACAATTCAGTAGTGTATATCACCAAAAAATAGATGGATAGATAGAAGTTGTGAATAGGATCTTGAGAAATTTATTGAGATGTATACTGGGAGAGAAGCCCAAGCAATGGGACTTGGCTTTACCACAAGCTAAGTTTGCATATAATAGTTTATTGAATACATCAATGGGAAATCATCATTTTAATTTTTTTATGGGAGAAATCCTATGGGTATTTTAGATTTGGTATAATTTCCAATTGCACATCGAATTAGTGATGATGTGAAAGTGTTTGCAGAGCATATACATTATTTGTAAGGAGTAATAAGAAAATTAAAGAAAAGTAATGAGAAATACAAAGTAGTAGAAGATGTCAGAAGAAGATCCAAGGTATTTAAATAAGGAGAGTTGGTAATGTTTTACTTGAGGAAAGAAATATTTCTAAAAGGCACATAAAACAAGTTAAAGTAAAAGAAAATTGGACCATGTATAATTGTGAAAAAAATCAATAACAATCCTTATGAGGTGATTTTACCATAGAATTTTTATATATCTCCACTATTTAATGTTTCAAATTTATATGAATCCCATGGAGAATATGGTAAAGGTGATGAAGATGAAGAAGTAAATTGGGAGTAATAGGTTACAAAGATGAAGAAGGAAAAGATAATGCAGGGCTTTGTTATGAAGACAATAAGCACAAGGCAACGAAACTATAACAGGTATTTGGTACAGTGGGAAGGATTATAGTAAGAAGACAATACTTGGATTAAATAATGAGAGATAAATAATATTGACAAAGATAAATGGTAGTAGTACAATTAGGCCAACTCATAGGAGCTAAGTTATTTTCAACTAGAGGAGAATGATGTAGAAAAAATAGGCCCATCTTCCAAAGGCCATAATGTTTGACCCATAAATGTGTTTGATCTCTTCCACATTCTAAAATGACTATATTGAAAATTTAAATGTTGTCCTAAGAGGTCCTATCGACTTAGAATTGTTTTAAATATTTTTTGAAGACCGTACGAGATCATTTAAGGGTCCAAAATTAACATTTATTCATTTTTTGGGAATTTTGTATTCTTAAAAATTATATATTTGTAGGACCAGACATCAACTTCAGTTGAATTTTGTCTCATAGGCTAATTATAGTGTCCATAGTATTTTAGGATATTTTTAAAGTTGTGTACACTTGCATACGAAATTATTACAAATAGAATTTGTTAAAAATAGACATTTTTTTTAGATTTTAGTTTTTTCAAATTTTTGCATGTCAACTCTAAATTTTGAGTTGAGGCTAATTTTAGCATGGTTTGGGTTTGCAATTATTTCAAGTCATTCAATATGAATCAATACATATTATTTTTTTTAGAAGCTTTGTCTATTAATAATTTATTATCTTGATAGTTTTTGGGTTCATTAGTTCATCCAAGAAAAAGAAGCACTCATTTTATGCCTTTAAGATATCAATGTAATCAAGCTAATTTATTTCATGATAATTAATCTTGATCTCACAATAATAACATGTCATAACCATACCTATAATTATTTAAATCAATATTCATGTTTCTTATCAATATATTATACTTTCTAAGGAAATGAAAGATTATATTTACGTTAAAATGTATAAACCTAATTATTAGATCTTATCATTTGATTATCAAGATTCATCATGATCCTAATTTATTATCAGATACGAGATAATTTGGTGTCATGATCCACTCGTTCACCCACATAGTGTTTGTACATAGTCCATAGAATGAAATTGAGGAATTAATTACATTGCTTTATACTTTAAATTTGTCATGTTATTACACTGAAGTAAATAAACTTTGAATAAAACCAATGCATTCAATCAATGCTCAAAATATTTTCACCATTTAGCTAATCCATCATTTCTCCACATAACTAAGTATACATTATACATAGGTAACTTCATTTGGTTAATCTTGTGTATACTATAACTTCGTAATCTACTATGAGGTGTTGCAAGCAAGGCTTGTCTTCTATTATTTCATATGTTCTTTTTTCTTAAAAAAACCAATCTAATGTAGCTTTTTAACATGTTATCTGGTCATTTATCTCCTTCAAACTAATTATCTCTTTCCAACATGCATGTCTTATTTGAAGCTAAATATACCACATATTTTTTTCTTATTCATCAAATATTCATTATAATCTTTTATTATTTGATCTACCTTAATTTAATCATATTAAACCCAATATTGTGTTCCATGTTGTTCATTGATTGTGGTATTTCTTGAAGCTATATTTTCTTTTACTTACATTTACTTTTTTGTAGGCTATATTAAGTTATCATTTAGTGTAGTGTTTTCCATTACTCTTACAAGTTGTCTACATATACATATTTTATGGCCACTTTCTATCTTGTCTACATTTACTTTTTTGATTGATTAGTTATGTTTCTCATGGTCTTTCTGATCATGTTGACTCTCTAGATGACACCTTCCTTTGGCTAATTTTATCCCACTCATACATTAAACTATTAGAAGAAAAATAATTGAGGGGGTGGGGTGGGGGGGATAATCAGTGTACTAAAACCTTTATTTCAATTATATCTAAACATTCATGAACTATGAAATCACCATTGAGATTTAGCAATGCATATAAACTATTCACATGAGCATAAGACAAGAAAACACACATATGGTGGGAAACCCTCAATGGGAATAAAACCCATTGTGATCCCTAACAATGGAATATAGTACTATAAAATAAAAGATAAATTTTTTTTAGCACCAAATCAACTTGGAGAACTAACCCCAATGAATTCAAGCACCCACTTGACTAGGATTTAACAAGAACCTACTTGCAAGGAAGCACCAACTACCTACATGACTTAGCACCAACTCAGTCACCTCATGAATTTTGATCACCACACCTCTAATATGTTATTATGTTCTCATTTCAATACCTTATTCTCTGCCAATAAATATTTTATTCATTTCAATTGCTTACACATATATGGCTAAAATGCCTTGTATATATACAAGTCTCATGGTTACACACCACTTAGTTAGCCACACACCTTCAACCTCTTAGTTTAGCCATAAAATATGTCTTATAAAATATTATGAACATGATTAAAATTAAATTTGGACCCCTTTTTGTCTACAACAACTCAATTAGGCCTCATTTCTCTTTTAGGTCTCATGGAGACCTATTTGTGTTAGGTCTATCCTCTTAGCATTAATGTTTGATCCCCTTGGGACCATATGGTATTCTCCAACAATAAAAAACCATTCAATCACTTAGGTAATTACCTATAATAACCTTGTCCATTCTTATTTATAATTTTATCTTTTTTTGATATGATGAAATCTCTTTTAGGACAAACTATCCTATTAGGCTTGTGTACCTCAAAAGTCTATCTTGCAAAAATGAAGCTTAAATAGACCTAATCTATTTAAATATAACAAAAAAACATGAAGATAAATTATCCATGACCTTAGGGTCATCACCAAATTCTTGTAACATTTTCAATCAAGAGATAAAGACTCAAGAGCATCTCTACAACTCACTCACTGAGAATTGCCAATTCACCTCAAAAACTAGTCATGGTGAGTTAAACCTTAAACACATGTATAAACACTTGTCATGAATATTTATGAATTTAAATGGTACTAAAATATCTACATATCATCCTCATATATAAATATTATATGTTCTAATGTTAAATATTGGTCTTGCAGACCAATTTCTTGACCTTATATCACACAGTCTTACCTAAACTAGACATGCCATTTTGTGAGTAATTTTTTCACCATATTAACTAACCTCAAAAAATTATTTAAAAAATTAAAATGACTTAAAATTCATAAATAAACTCTTCATGAATTTTTTTTCATCAATCTTATATGCTCATAACCTCAAATCCATTTTGTCATCTTATCCTAGGTTTTGCAATATTTGCACCATTAGGTCTATCTATGACTGGCTAACTTAGATGACTAAATTAGAAAATTTTAAGGATATAAAAAATACATAAATCATCATGTACACAAAAAATTAGTCTCTATCTTCTTCTCCCATTTATTTTTTTTCTTGAACAATACAACTTTTGAGAGCTATAACAATTTCTTGATAAATAAGCCTATATCTATGCATTTTCTATCTCATTTAACTTATCACCACCACCTAGAGATACCTATAAGAGTTTAATACATGATCCAATAGTTTATATAGACACTATAATCCATTTTAAGCTTATTTTAACAAAATATTTCATATCGGGTCCTTATTAGGGTTTTAGAGAGGTTTAACACACATTTTGGTGTTAACAATTATTTATAAATGACTTCCCCTTGATTCCAAAACTAATGATTTGAGATATTATATAATATCCTTCCCCATATATCCTTAATATCTTTGGTTTCCATACATAGATTACACATGCCAATGAATGTCTACAAGTTCTTCTTAGGTCTTGAAAGCTTATTCTATGAACTTGAGAAGGCCTAAAACACTAATATATGCAATTTACTTCAAACCATAACATAAAAATTTGTGAAAAATCCTAAATAAATTATCTCACCTATTTCCATTCTCACATATGAATAATTACCTTGAAATATTATCTTCATACCTTATTAGGCAGGCAGGGTCTAAGAGAGGTCTAGGTGTAGGCTTAGTATGAAGGTTTTACCCTTATAGGTTCACCCTGAAACTCTTATGAATGTTTCAGTGCCTCACATACATGCTCAAAAGGTTCCAAACAACCTTCACATTCATGTGTTCATTCATTTTTCATGTGCATACCTCTTCATGTCATGACTAGGCTTTCTATGCAACTTTGACATCAATGACATGTACCATCATGCAAACATAAGACATTAGTTGACTTAAAATTCTCTCTTTATATTTCAATAAGGACAATACTCTTTCATGAAAGCACTCTCTCAATGCACCTTGTCATAACACTCGCTTCTAACAAGGCTTAGTCACCTTTAACATCAACCTTCATAAGATGCACCTTTGACATCAATGATAATGTTCAACATAAAAAAAATTGACTGCTATGGATTTGGTCATGGCATTCATTTAATTACTCTTATTTGTATTTTTTTAATGTTTTTAGGGTTACGTATTGATAATTTTAATATGATTATAATTTATAATCAAATTGTTCTTTTGGTGAAGCCATGAAGCTTTTGGATTCTCTTATTAATATTTCAATTCCTCGCCATGCTCTCATGGATAATGGTTATCTTAAACTTCAACATCCCCTTTTGTTTATGTCATATAGGCCTAAGGTGATAAGTTACAACCATCAAATGTACCATACATTTAGGTTCACCCAATGTGAACCTCATTTCCAATATGTTGTTGGGATTCATACTTACTATAATTGTCATTTGTTGAAGTTTAAGCATGTGTTGTGTTGACCCAAATGACACACTAATATACTAAAGGTAAACCCAACCAACTCATCTCATAGGTACTATATGAAATTAGAATATATTCAAAAATATGAGTTTCTTACACATGCACCAAACTCGTCATGATACCTCTATGATATGAAGAAATAGAAATAAAACACATTAATAAAAACCTCATTTGTTAGGATAATAAAAAAACCTCTCTCAGTTTGTGATACAATATAATATCATCAAATTGTGTGTGTATGTATGCACGTGTGTGTGTGTGTGTGTGTGTGTGTGTGTGTGTGTGTGTGTGTGTGTGTGTGTGTGTGTGTGTGTGTGTGTGTGTGTGTGTGTGTGTGTGTGTGTGTGTGTGTGTGTGTGTGTGTGAGTGTGAGTGTGTGTGATATGTCATGATAAATATAATGAATAAATAGTATATCAATAGGTTTAACCCAAATTAAAACTTACTTATATGTCTAAGTTAAAGTGAGACTTGATAGGACGCTACACTTGAATAAAATTATATAAAATATTCTAATATTTTGATGCCAAACTTTATAGTTATTAAAATAATATGTCATTTCCAGCCTTTTAATTAATTTAAAGAAAATAATATAATAAAAAAATGATTCTTATAATCCTCCTTTATTAAAAACCAATAAAAATATATAATAAATAAAACTTGTATATATATATATATATATATAATTTATGAAAAAAATTACTTAATATAAAATTTATGAAAAATATAATTTTTAATAAAAATATACAACTATTTAAATATTTATATAAATAAATAGTTTAATAATTAAAAATAAATAAAAATAAATCATGGCTAAAATATAAGCAATATTTTGAAGAGATATTTCTTTATCTTGATCATTATATAAAATAGAACTATTATCATCAATCAACACAAAACCCCATTAGAAGATTTGATGAACCTAATATAATAGTTTTTAGGTCTATGTAGACTAGGTTGAATGATTTTAAAATGATGTACTATGGTTATCCCATAAACTTTCTTGACACCTCAAGTTAAAGATTCATATGAATTAGAAATAAAAATAGTGATATCAGACCACCGTGGTCCACGGCGCTAATTGGATGGAGAAATCAAAACTTATGATGTAAAAATGTGAGACTTGGATAACTATTGTCAAAGCAAACATAGGAAAATAAAGTTGTCCCACCAACCGATGGTAACATCTAAAAGGATGCTTACCACTCCAAATTACAAAAACAATGTTGAAAAATGAGTTCATAAACATAGAATCATGAAAAAATAGTGTTCACAAATGAATTTATAAATTTATATTATAGGCATTCCTACTTGACGTGTGCATGAAATTAACATTTTGATGATTATTTTAATATATAGGCATATTCATACTTGTCGTGTGTATGATATTTACATCTTGATGGTGGAAACGGATTAAATGCCTGGTCTAATGAGTTTATCTGAATGATGTAGATAATCCAGTCGTAACTCTCTTAATACAATAAGTAATGAATCCCCAATATTTCAGAATATATAGGGCAGTTAAATATAAATTTGTTCTTACTTTCTATCCAATTCATGGAATTAATATGATGTAATATATTTATGAAATAAATATAGTTTTTGAATTTTATTTATGAGTTGGTTTTAATAATATTAGTGGAATAGTGATCATAAATATAATCAATTTATAAAATTATATATTAATAAGAAAGATTAAATATATAAATTATATTTGCTTAAGAAAGTGGGATTTTAAATGAGAAAGCATCATGATTTATTAGATGAACAACATAATTTGATAGTTGATGATTATAGATAGTCAAAAAATAAAGTAATTTGTGAAAATATATTTAATGTACTTGTTTCACTAGTATAAGAAAAATAAATTAAGCTTTTAGATTTAGGAAAGTATTGTATATCATTTATATTAGCAAGGTTGTGAGATTCATTGTGGTCAGGTAGAGCCCATAAACATTCATAGTAAATTGTGTAGAATATATCTAAAGGCCAAATTCATATTGATAAACTTTGTATATCATCAAAGGGCCATTGTGGAGGTCATGGATAGAATAATGTACTTGGCCAATTTGGGTATTGGAGTCAACAATCAGAGGAAATTCATTGGTAGTAGAGAATTTTATAAATTTTTTTTGCAAGTTTACAAATCACCATCAAGAGTAATAACATACAAAGAATAAATTAAGGAGAACTAACAATAAATGATGAACATCTTTAAATGAGGTTTTATTCTTAATAATATTTAATAAAATCTTGTCAATTGGTTAAATCATTCAAGTTGTATATAGGATTGGAGATGATCTCTATAAATACAAGCTATTCCAAAAGAATAATTTTTTCCTTGTTGGAGCTTCAATATGTATAGAGTAATTCATGAGTAACATATTGTTTATGACTAGTGTGATCTTTCTTTGTTTTCAAAAAAAAATTGCATGAGAAAGAGGATATTTTACTTAAGTATCATATCCTTGAAATAAATTAGGGTGAAAATAAGAACTATCAGAATTCCTAATTATATTTTCAATTAAGATTTTAGATCATGATTCAAAAATCTAGGATCATGAATAAATGGTCTAAGGTTTGGTGCACCAATTAGGTTAAGAATCTCAATATTGATTTTTGCATTGGAAAGGTCTTTATTGTGTCATAGGTATTTGTACATTTTTGCATGGCATATTTAATTTCATTCAAATGTAATTTCCCAATAGATGAAGGTCATTTTACCATTTTAAGACACTGAAGAGGTAAAGAAAATTCAACATACATTCATCAACCTTTCAATTGCAATAATTTTTCGAGTTGGTGTTGGGGGATATGGAGTACCTCCATTCATAAGTCCAGATGGGAGGGAAAAATACAAGTTTGCATCCTTTTCGAATAGAAATAATGCACACAAGGCTTTATAAAAGATGGTAAAAATTTTATAGGCAAAGGTCTCATCTTCTGGGACAAAATGTTTAAGAACAGATGGAGGAGACAAAAGATCAAGGATTCCAAGTGGTCATGTAGCATGCATTTTGGGTCCTATTGGTGACATCAATGTAGAGACATGTCTTTCAGGTGTGTACTTCTTGTAGATAATTGTGAATGTAAAATTTGTTCTTGGAAGTGTGATCTTGAATATTAATGATGTGTTTGTAATAACTCTTAGTACCATCAATCCAAGAAAAGGTCAGTTGATGCTGCCTAAGGTAGCCTTGGTGACAACTAATGATAATTTCATTCCACAAATGAATCCAGAGCATATAGAGTCGGTAAAAGTTTTTGGGAATGATTTTGTGGATAATCAAATAACTGCTACAAAGGAGAGTTTAGTTTCTGGTAAAATCTCTTGCAAGGTGCTCATTGTAACCAGGTTACAAGAATGGAGTAAAATTAAAAAATAAAAAATTTGCAAGTTCTAGAAATTGCAAAAGAGACCCCCAAACTCCTTAGTAATTTTGAGTGGGAAGTGCAACTTGCAAAAAGTAGGGTCTCAAAATGTAGTTTACAAATTGCAGTCAAATCTCCCAATTCCAACAGTCAAAGCAAGCATGGAAAAAGTCAACTCAAGGAAAACTTTAGAGATAATTGAAGGATAAATTCAATTTTACAATTTTTCACTTTTGCAAATTGTAAATTACACTTGGATCTCCCATTTTTGTTAGTCAACACCAGTCAACAGGAGGCCTTGGTGCAAGAGGAAGCTTCTATAGCTAAATGCAACTTTGTAATTTACAATTCTGCAGATTACAATTTGTAAATTGCAGCTCTGCTAATTGTAATTTTGCAAATTACAATTTGAAAATTTACAATTTGCTAATTATAATTCTTTAAATTGTAGTTCTTCGAATTATAATTTTGCAAATTGAAAAACTGCTGCTAAGACTCAGATTTCCCCAAAAAGTTAAAAGGTGAAAATAATGCATTTATGCATTGCAAAGTCTGAAAAAGTAAATTTGAAAAAAACAAAAGTGCAAATAGCAAATATGCAAAATGCAAAATATGAAAAAACAAGTTGAAGCCAAAAAGGAAAAAAGTAAAAAGACCTAAGTTTTTTCATTATTTCATATTTTGCTTGTCCAAACTCCTCCATGGGAAAGAAATTGTAGGTTTTTACGGCAAAAGTAGGCCATTGGGTGAAGATCATCTGAAAAGCCATAGATCTAGAATATTCCCATGCCATCATTGTAAAAGTAGGTTGTTCTATGGCATGCATATGAGGAAGGATAGCTGTCCATGAGGTTTCAGTTGTGAAAGCAAGTGGTCAAGGGTATTTTGAAGTAGTTACTCATGAGTACAAAGTCTTCTTGGCTTCCATCACAAAATTTTACCATCCAGCTCACGTAAAAGGCATCTCTAGCCCAAAAATCAAAGGATTTGCTACAAATGTACATCATTCCTTGTAGAAGTAGTTAGAGCAATGATTCTTCATGAAAATGGGTGAATATTAAAGGTGTGGTAAAGGGAATATTCCATCTAGGAGAATATTAGCAGAACTTGGAGAAGTGTTTTGTAAAATTACAAAATTACAATTCCCATTCCTGGATTTGATAAAGGTGAAAAAAGAATATAAATATAGGACTTCTCCTCTATTCTTGGGTTATTGTTTTTGGTTGTTCATTTTCTATAAGTCTAGGTTCCACAAAAAAATTTGGGATCAACTTGTTGTTTGTAGATTTTATCTCCCTTGCTAAGGTGGTTGCAAGTGTACATCCATTGGCAAGCTCTGAGAGCATGTTTATATCTCCCCTATCCAACATAGATAAATCTCATCATGCTTGTCCCCATGGTAGCATTTTTAAAACTTGATGTATGTAATATCTCTTTTCAAGTTAATGAAAATGCTTGTGGCTCTTTGTTATTTCCTATTGATGAACTGTAGCAATATGTTTTGCAAGTTATGCTAATTAGACATTTGGGTTTGTGTTCATTACTAGTTATCATTTTGATCATGGATCTAGATTATAAACCCTTTCTGCATTATTTTTAGATGATGTTGTTGAATAACTTTTTAGGGCACCCTAGGTTTATTAAATTGATAGGGAAAAGTGTTTGAAATTTTAGTTTCAATGTATGCTTTAGGCTTTTAGGGATCATTTGGTATTTCTCATTATCTTGTATTTGAGTTTTCCCTATATCTTTACTAAGGAATGATGTTATGAATGTTTAAAAGTACCTCTGTTGTATGAAAACCACCATCATACCACCCTTTTTATAAAATACCTAATTGCCCTACCCTATCCTACGCTTAAAATATACACTCTTTGCATATTTTTAGTATTATTTTCCCTATAAATGCTTAAAATATTGCACACTTAATGTTAATGTGTGTCTTTATTTCATGCTTTAAAGACCTAACACTACAATTTTCCATTCAACCCATGTTGTTAAAAATTCTTTAGAATGAAATTTGAAGTCATTCACCCATCTGCCTTCAGTATCTTGTATGTGACCTAGTGCATTTATTTAATTTGTGTGACAACCCTTCCTGGGTGAAGTGAACAAGTTTGGTTGTGCCCTAGTCATATCTATGTTTCTTGTGCCAAAACTCCTTATGGAGGTTGAATTATAGAATGTCTCCATGTGAGCAAGCTATCACATACTCTCACCTTGGTTTAGGTAGAGTCAAAGGTAATAGGGATCTAACCATACCCTTTGTTAGTGCCTCTCAATCATTTTCTATGTTTGATCCATTTTAGATGCCAAACCCTTTCCTAAATACAATGACATATTAGCAGGTTTTTCAGCTTTGTTTTCTATTTTTTTAAAGTATGCAAGGTTGAGTGTAGGAGATGTACAACTGGGAACCAATAGAATAGAACATCCACTCCCTTTTTTGAGCATGCATTCAAATCACACATGTGATTCAAAAAATAAAAAAAAAGTAATATACTATTATCATTGAGATTCATCAAGAGAAAGAAATACATGTAAAAAAAAGTTTTCAAGAGGTGGAACATTAAGAAAATTTAATAAAGGAGGAAGAACTAGTTGTAACATCCATGAAAAAGGTAACGAGCTAGGGGAAATAGCCATGATCATATATATGGAGGTCAAAGGCATGACAAATATCATGTACAATCTTTATTGAAATAAATTTGATCTTTATACTAATACACGTAGAAAAATATATGATATAAAAAACTATAGTTCAATATTATTTAAATAAAATGAAGGTGAAGATGAAAATATTGAATTTACTTTTATTACATTCAATTTTACTAATGAAATCACTAAAGAGGTTTGATACTTTAATAAAATCTGTAAAAATAAAATAAGTGGAAACATATATATATATATATTTAAATATTGATGTAAATTAATTTAACCAAGAGTAAAATTTATTGAGAACCAAAAAAAATTGAGACAAAAAAAAATGGAGGGAGATAATGCATATTACAATTTGAATCAAAAAAACTAATAAAAATTAATTCTTGATATTTACTATATTCCTTTCCTAAAGCATAATTCACTTATCATTGTAAAGTTTGTAAAAAAATGATATATATTTAATTGTAAGAAATATTCAATTGTAATTCATGATAAGTATGAAGGAAATAATTTATTTTCAAGGGACAAATAGATACATTTTTCTTTTAAAAAATTTAAATGCATTGATGTTTTTATTTAAATCTATTATAAAAGATCAATTATCATTGTGGAATATTAATTTTAGTCATGCAAGTTTTAGTAGTTTTTTTTTAAAAAAAGAGGAGACATATGGTGAAAGGATTGTTTATGATATAGAACCCCAATAAAGTTTGTGATGGTTGTATTATTTTGAAATAGTATAAACAAACAGTCTTCATCAGTATTTGATCAAGTTATGTTGAGTTTGTGGTGGTATAAAAAAAATAGTATTTTTTTATGAAATAAGTTTTAATAACAAACATTACTAGTAGTGTTTTACATCTTTAAATTCTACAATTATAATGAGAGATTATGAATATTAGTGTATTGAATTGAAAATACTCTTATACTCTCAATATTTTTGGGATGTTATGGAAAATGAGTATATAGAACCAATTTATTAGAGTGTTGTTAATACTACAATTCAAAGACAAAATGATACATAAAAAATAAATAAAAAAGATATAAATGGTTTTTTTTCATCCAATAATCAATGGATGAATCCATCTTTCTTAGAGAAGAAATAACCACTAAATATTAATAAGCTCTAGAAAGCATAAAAAGTTCTTACCGAGGAAGAAATAAGTGAATATAATGATATTACAGATGCTTAGAATGGAAATTAGGAACCTTTAGATGAAATAGTTAAAGAATATGAATTATTTTTTCACATATGCAATGGGTGGATTGAACCAAGAAAAATTATAATTAAAAGAACATAGTGGAACAAATAATTATTAAAAATATCTTGAGAATTTTACCAAAAAACATTCATACCATAATATTAGTTATTGAGGAGTCTAAATATTTATCCATGGTAACCATTGAAAAGATTATGGGTTCTTTAAAATTAAAATTAAATGTTGAATACAATATTGAGTCCTTTTCTTGAGCATGCATTTAAATCATGTGTGTTCAAGAAAAAAGGGAAGAGAATAGCTTATCATCATTGATATTCAACAAGAGGAAGTAATGCATGTAAAAAAAGGTTTTCAAGAGGTGAAAGATTATTAAAATTTAATGAAGGAGGAAGAACCAATTGTAACTTCCATGAAAAAGGTGGATGAGATAGGGGCAATAGCCATAATCATACATATGGAGGTCAAAGGTATGAAAAATATCAGGTATAATGTCTTTATTGTAATAAATTTGATCATTATGCGAATACATGTAAAAAGAAAGTATGATAAAAAAATATAGTTCAATGTTATCGTAGAGATAAAATTAAGATGAAGATGAAAATAGTGGATCTATGTTTATAAATTTGATGTTAATAATAAGATCACTTAATAGGTTTCATATTTGAACAATGATTGTAGAAATCAAATAATTGGAAACAAACAAATATTTTCAAAAACTGACGAATTCATTTAATCAGGAGTAAAAACTGGGAACAACAACAAAATGGAGGTAATGGGACAATGCATAATTTAATCTAAACCATGAAAAGTGAGAAAACATAATCCTTGATATTTACCATGTTACTTTCTTAAAACATAATTTACTTACTATTAAAAATCTTATATTAAAATGATATATTATTTAATTTTGAGAAATATCCAATTATAATTTGTGATAAGAATGAAAGCAATAATTTGAATGGAAAATCACATCTTAAAAATAGCTACATGTTTCCTTTAAAAAATTAAAGTATATTAATGCTTTTATTTAAAAATATTATAAATGATCAATTATCATTGTGGAGTCTAAGATTTGGTCATGTAAGCTTTAGTAGGCTATACTTTTTTGTAGGAGAGACACATGGTGAAAGAATTGCTTGTGTTATAGAAGCCCAATAAAGTTTGTGAAGGTTTTATTATTGTGAAATAGCATAAATAAGTATTCCATTTTGGTAAAACATGGGGAGCAATATCTCCTCTCAAAATTTTGCATTTAAACTTATGTGAGCCAAAAATGATGCCCTCAATAAAAAAAATATTGAGTATTTTTATATTTTTATTGATGATTATAGTAAGTAAATTTGGGTTTATTTATTTAAGAACAAATCAAAATATTTGACATTTTATAGTATCTAAAATCATTGGTGGAATATATATATATATATATATATATATAAATATATATATATATATATATATATATATATATATATATGCAAAATCTATGTATTTATAGGTTACAGTAAACAATCTACAACATACAAGATTTATTAAACATTTATAATGGAAATATAAGTCAATAGAGATGTAGTGCTTGATGAAAAAGATGAAAGGAATAGGAATGAGAAATCTTAACATCAGTAATTTGAGTATATTAACATATAAAATTCAAATGAAAATGACTCAAATCATCTTTCAATAATGAGAAACAGTTCTACCAATGCGAACAATCCTATTGCACACTTTGTTCACACTTTAAATTAAGAAGAAAACAAATCATTCCAATGCCCAAAAAGATGAGAAGATTGAAGAATGAACAAAATGATAATTTTGTAGCTTTTTGTTTATCCACAAAGGCTTCTTGAAATTATTATAAGAATACAATTAAAAATTAAATTTTGGAAAAAAAAAAAAAAGGATTTTGAAAATGATATAAATGATAAAAATCATACTTTGGATTTAATAAATTTTATAATAGGAAAAGATATAACTGTTGTTAGATGAGTTTATACAATAAAATACAATGCAAATGGAGAGATCAAGAAACATAAGGCAAAACCATTTACTAAAGGGTATTCACAAAATCTTGGTTTAGACTATAATGAAACTTTGCACCAATAGCAAGTTTAGACATCATGAGAGTTGTTCTAGAAATAAAAATCAAACATAATTTAATATTATATTAGATGTAAATAAAATTGACAATTTTTAATAGATTATTTGAAGAAGAGGTGTATGTAGAACCACCCCTTGATTATGTGATTCATGAAAACAATGTTTATAAGATAAAGGAAATATATGGGCTCAAGAAAATACATAGAGATTGGAATAGCTATATTGATTAATATTTTTAAGAAATCGATTTAAGTAGAAGACAAATCATCTATATCAAATAAAACAAATAAGATAAAAATTTGATTAAAATAATTTTAACAATGATATAGATCTAAATTTTTAGATAAATAATAATTAGAATTTTGATATATTTGACAACTACAAAGCCAAATAATATGTATGTATAAAGCTTAATATCTAAGTTCAAGAAAACTTTAAAGATCCCTCAACTGAAAATTGGGGGAAAATATAACATATGAATGGGATTAAAACTCATGATATTTAATATACATTAATATATAATATTAATTTATTTTTTCATATGAATAATGATTAGGTAGGTAATATTGAAAATAGGAAGATTAATTTCTATTATTATTATTATTATTATTATTATTATTATTATTATTATTATTATATCCAGTTTCATTTGATTCTTTAAGAAACCCATTATCACACTTTCTATATTTGGCGTTGAGTATGTGACTAGAAATTAACAGTTTGTAAAAAACTTGGATGAGAAAGATTTTTCCATATTTAAATCAATAATATAATGGCGCAAGAAGAATATTTTTGTTGGAATATGCATGTTGAATAATATAATATTCCTAAGAAAGAGTAAGTATATTCAAATAAGGTACCATTTTGTAATGGAAATAATCATAAATGAAGAGATAAATCTCAAATTTCTAATGTAAGTAGAAGTTTGCAGATATATTTACAAAAGCACTAGAAAAATATGAGTTTAAATTTTTTTTTAGAAAATTTGGGTGTAGTAATTTCGAGATTCAAGTTTGAGTGAAGGTGTTAAGAAATCAAAATTTTATTCTTTTAATTTCCTAAATAAAATTAAAAGATAAATATAATCAAAAATTTAAAATCTGAGTAAAGTTAAAATAGATATATTTATTTTTAAAAATAAAAATAAAAAATTATTTAAATTATATTTATTTATTTATTAAAAATATTTATAATAAATTTGAAAATAGATTTAAAACTATTTTTTTTAACAAAATAATATTTTTTTAAATTTCAAAAACCAATGGCAAATACATATATTTAAATGTAATATATAAATTTAAGACATACATGGTTAATATGAAGAATTAAAAATTATTTATTTATATATATATATTAACATATAATTTTATTCAATAATATATTATTTGATTTATACATATAAAAGTGATTTATGAACAACATTTAATTTTTATAATTAAAATTTTTATTTTAAAATTAAAATTTTAATATATTATTTAATTTTTAAATACATAATTTTCAAATATAATTTATCATATATGTTTCAAATCAGTCCTTCCAATTTCCTCATCTCGTTTGGAATCGAGTTTTTTTTTTAATCAACCATTCATATTACAATTATCGATATCAAAATTTACTTATTCTTTTTTATAAGTCATTGTATTTGTACAATGAAATCCAAGACACTTGCAAGATTAATATCATAATCTTATGTTGCACCTCAATTCTGCACACAAAAATCTCAATTCTACACAAAAAAAAATGTAAGACTCTAAAGAGTGTGATATCATTAAGTTAATAATTATATTTCAAACATTTATGTAAGACACTCTTTTTTAAAAGAGGATATTCAACTCTTTATTTTTGTTTTTTTTTTGGGAAGAAATACATTTGCTATTTTTTTAAATTATAAAGGAATTCATTTTACAAAATGTTCAATATGTATTAAAAAACACTATTTCCATGAAATTTCAAGCTTATAGAGTTAAAAGAAATACAGGTATCAAATTTGAAGTTGTCAATGCTTTTGAAATATTTTTTAACTTGCTATTAAATGATAACTTTTATTTCAGTTGAAGAGCTTTTTTTATGAATTATAGATTAAAATAGATTATTAATTATGTAAAAAAAATTTAATTATGATTATGTTCAAAATAAATTAAATTTAAAATTTTATGTTGAGAGGTATTTTATAATGATAATAAGAGATAAAAAAAGGACATGAGATCGTATTCGTGAAATAAAAATAATGACCAACATTATTAAAAATATAATATAATTAGTCAAAATATTTATAACAAATGTTTATTATTTTTTCATCTACTACCTTATCTATATCTTCACATGGATCTTTGATTCCCTTAATAGTTATGAGGGCTATCCATTGGATCTCATAACTTCCTTATTTCTGATTAAGAGGTTTAATTTATGTCTATGGTATACAATTATGGTTTTTTATATCTAAAAGTGTAGTGGAAAGGAAACATTTTTAGAGATGACTTGATTCATCCAACGATAACATTCATTTTAATCAAACAGAATAATGCATTTATGTTTTGTATATCCACAAGAGTAATGAAAGGAAACATTCTTAGAGATGACCCGCTTAATCCAATAGTAACATTCAATTTAATCAAACATAATAATACATTTATATGTTTATGCCACTATAAGTTATAAATCAATATGTCTATGTTTAATGTGTATATCTAATGGGTTTAGATTCGTTATTGAAATGCATCTACATTTTTTTTAGTATTGGATCCACTTCCATGTCAAAATTAATGATTTCGAGTAACCCTATCATGTTGAAATAAATAAGTTTTAATGGCATATTTTGAGTTATTATATATGGCTCAAAATAATTATCTATTCAAAACTAACACCTTTCTATGTTCAACTCTCATTTTAAATCTTCATTTAAGTGCAACACCTTATTAACCATTGAAAAATTTGATTTCAAGTTCATGTTAAAATAAGTGTATTTTTTTTTCTTGTTTTTTTATATACAATAACTTCAAAAATATTTTTCATATCATGTCTTTCTATTTTAATATTTTCATATCATGTCTTTCATATATTAAAAATTACTAAAACTAAATTTCAAGATTGTGGACTGAAAGGATATGCAAAAATAAAACTTGAAGTTATCAATATCCTTTAAATACATCTTAATTTATCATTAAAGGACATTTTAAATTTTAATTGATGAGTGATTTTTACAAAATACATTATTACTTATATTAAGGAAATCTAGAATTGCAAATAAGTTAAAAAATCAAATGAAATCTTAATCTAAACTAACTCAATTTATGATAGAAATACAAACAAAAGAAACAAAACAAAATTATACTTTAGCACAAAAATAAACTTCCTTCATTATGATGTGAATTAATTTTTCTCTCTTTGAAATTTGGTTTCTCATTCTTCCAATACAAGGGCAAATGGGTAGAATTATGATATGCAAACTCTTATAATCTCGGCATGATAAACCTATAATGAAGAAGCTTTTGAGATATGTTAGCAAAATAAATTTGTAATGAAGAAGCTTAGCTAAATTGGAGGAAGAACCTCCAATTTATAGAATTTGGAAATGGATGTGAATCATCCATCTTAAGATAAATATCAAGGGATGAGAATAAAAAATAATTTTTAATTCATAATAGGAATTTTGAATCAAAAATTGGAGTGGAGAATACGTAGGACTCACAAATGAATATAAAATTCATTTGGGAAGAAGATATGATATAAAATTAGTAATTAGATGTGAGGTAGATTATTAAATTAGAGAAAATTAGATCATAATAGATAATAAAAATAAAGATAGATTATTAAATTATATCATAGAAGATAATAGGAATGAAGTTGAATTATTAAATCAAATCATGGAAGACAATTAAAATAAAGGTGGATCACTAAATTTGATCATGGAGGATAATATGATTATTAAATTAGAATGATGGATAGTGAGATTATTAAATTAGATCATGGAAGACAATGGGAATATATACAGATTATTAAATCAGAATGGAGGATAATATATTTAATAAATTATAATGATGGACAATAATTTTATTAAATTAGGTCATGGAAGACAGTGGGAATAAAGGTATATTATTAAATTAGAATGGTAGTGCATAGGTGAAGCCTTAGGGCATGTGAGGATAATTTTGATTTTTTAAATTTATAAAAATTATGAATTTTTAAAATTCGTGAAATTTTTAATTAGATAAAGATTAGTTAATTAACTTTAGATTAATTTACTAATAATAAATAGTGAATAGTGAATAGTGATGATGAATAGTGATTAGGAAAAATTAAGGATGATCAAAGAGGATTAAAAATGATTAGGCATTTAGTGTAAAAAAGATTAAAATCAACACAAAGTGTTTGATTTTAAATGTTTACACTAGTCATATATAAAAAAGAATCAATTATAATCATATTGTAAATATATGATAAAAAAATATTGAATTTAATTTTTATATATACTCAAAAGGCTAAGAACAATTTATTGTTTGGAGTAGTATTATTTCATGTTAAGCTAGAAACAATTTATTATTTGGAGTAGTATTATTTCAAGTTAAGTTGTCAATCAAATATTAAATTAAATATATTATAAAGTTATTAATATATATATATATATATATATATATATATATATATATATATATATATATATATATAAACCATGCCATATTGTTAAAAAATATTAATAATTATAATAATGAGTTAATTTAATATGCATATGTTCCTAAAGTAGCATATGCTAAGATGGCTCCCGATAATTCCATCCCACCTAAAAACATTTCAAATCTTCATATATATATATATATATATATATATATATATATATATATATATATATATATATATATATATATATATATATATATATATATATATATATAAAACCATGCCATATTGTTAAAAAATATTAATAATTATAATGAGTTAATTTAATATGCATATGTTCCTAAAGTAGCATATGCTAAGATGGCTCCCGATAATTCCATCCTACCTAAAAAAATTTCAAATCTTCCTTACCTTAGCTCCCATCCAAACCTTATTCTTTCGATTGACTCAACTAGATCTAGATATATCAGAGATCTCAATTACGATGGTGTTTTCTCTAATGACTTCTCTACTAATGCGCTAGGAAATAGACATGCATCGAGTACTCTTGTTGGAGATCAATTTTCTCTTAAATAGGATGATGGGTCATAGTTGGAGGGTAGATGGTCGTCATCCAAGACTACTTATGAGCATGTCATTCTTGATAGGGATCCCTCTCCTCTTTATGACATTACAGGCAATGATTTGTGCAAGTCATCATTTGCTATAAGTTTTTCAATATCTACTTAGGCACGAACCCTCTTAAGGCCTCATCTAGGTTGACAGTGAAGGCAATAGTTGGTGGGGAACTTAATGTGTCTAAGGTAGCTAAATCCTTATTAAAGGAAATCATAAACCCTCCTAAAACCTTCAAATGATAGCCCCCGAATCTAGCTCTTGTTATTCTCTCTCTAAACCTAGAAAATGATGCCCTCAACTTAGTCCTGGCAAACAAAGAGTACTATCTCAGAAGAGGAGTCATATTCAAGTTTGGAAAATTATGGGCCAATCTTTAGGATCTAAATGAGTGTATCTGATTATAATGGAAACCTATCTTGAAAGGTAAAGGGAAACTTTATCCTTTTGCAAAGGGGTTTTTTAATATTATTTTTCTCCTTTCTTCAAATAAAGATCTTATTCTTGGGCATCAGTGGAGCTAGAATCAACATCAGTTGTTTATGAAACCTTGGGATCCAAGTTTCAACCCCCTTTTTGATACTTTCTCCTTTAGCCCTGTTTGGATCCGCCTCCCACATCTTCCCCTTCATTTTTGGGCTAAACCTTGCTTCAGTGCTATTGGTAATTCCATCAACAAATTCATATGAACAAATTTAGCTACTGATTTATTTTCTCGTACTACATTTTCTATAATTTTAGTCTTCATTGATACGATGCTTGATCTCATGGCCTCTATTAATTTGATAGTAGAAGATCAAGTATGGAGACAGTTGTTGGACTATGAAGGGCTACCATTTAGGTGTCGTAGGTTTTTTAATATTGGCCATTTGTCTTTAGATTGTCCTTCTCTTGTAAAAATAAAAGCTAAACTAATTTGGTGGAAATATTCTTCTTTATAACTTCTAACAACATATGGTCTACAGTATGATGCTAGATATATCTCAAATGCAAAAGAGGAGACTAAGAATGATACAAATCTTGTTTTGGAGCAGCCCAATGTAGTGGGAGAAAACAAGGATGATAAATTTCTTGAATTTAATTCAATACCTATTCAAAATCGTAAAATTTTAGATTTTTATGAAGAAATCAGAGTTCTGATCATCACATCCTCAAGTGAAAAAAACATCTTAGATAGCGAGAATTTTGACCTAATTTTGCATAACCCTGAAGAGGGTTTGGGGAATGTTTTTTCTCCTAAAATTTATAAGGATGACAGAGGATGGATTAAAGTACAAATAGAGAAGAAGAAGAAGAAAACATGGGGTCTAGTCTTCCAGCATGTTACTCCATTCTAAAGGGCCTTGCAGAAACTATGTGGAAGGTCGAGGCAAGGCTTGAAAGGTTTGATCTTGTTTGTTAAGCTCTTGGACCTTTTTGTTTTTATTTTAAGGAGCTTGTTTCATTTTTAGGTTTAAGGGTTTGTGCCTTAAAACCCCACTATCGGTTATATTTTAGTTGTTTTGCATTGTCTCTTGTAGCCCTTCAGCTTGAATTGTTGTTGGTGACAGACTAAAGGTTATATTTGGGCTTTCTAGGCCCTATCTGTTTGTCTATCTTATAGGATTGAGGTCCCTAATAATAAAAAATCTTATTTACACTTAATACAAAAAAGTTAATTCAATTTATCTAAATTTTCTATTTAATATTTTATACAAATTTATACTCAATATTATTCATAAATATAATATATTTATATTTTTTTAATTACAAAAATCTTATGAACATTAAAAATCTTATATTGTCAAATAATTTATCATTCATCAATTTAATGAAGTTAAATTTAACATGAGATATATTAGTTTTTAAATTAATAATAATAATAATAATAATAATAATAATAATAATAATAATAATAATAATAATAAAAAATAATTGAATTGCTTTTTAAATAATAATATAAAATAAATAAAACTCTACATTAAAAAAGAATACAATTTATTAAAATAAAATATCTTATAGCCTATAACCAAACAGCTTGACAACGTAAACGTTAAAAAGAATCTATTTTTATTTTCAATCATAAATGCAATCCCTTAACATCCTCAATCCCAATAACTGTGACATTATGTGGCGACCGTATCCATCATCAATTGTGGGTATGGAAATGAAGCTAACCTTTCAAATTATACTATGACGATAGACATTGGTAGATGACTAATTGGAAAGCTGTGATTATAGGGCTACAGTTTACTGAAATTCGAACTTGCTGAACTTTACAAAGTGCTGCAACTTTGAGTCAGTACAGGCAGGTCGTAATTTAAACAGCTGGCACATCAATTACAGAGATCGATATCGGATAAGGATTTCTCTTGGTTGCATTCAACGTCTGCCGCAAACGTCTTGCTTCCCTCTCCGTTTACCTCTGCCGACTGAACTAAGATTGTCTCTGTAGTAAAAGAAGTGGTGACAAAACCAATATCATAGGAGAAGGAATGATACGAAAGGTGGCCTGAATGGAGGAACATAAGGAGGTGGCATATCCCTGCACAATATTTGTTTAATCTGTCGCATTGTTGGAAGGGTCGCCTGGATTTGGATCTGATCACGCCAGTCCCACCATCAGCAAGCACTTTATGTCGTCCTCGTTAACATTCGCAACAGTATCGGCGGGCATAGCCATACGGCTGTCAGCTGCCTCCATCAGATTATTCTCTCGGTACAGCACCGAAACCAAACACATCCGATTGGACCGTGGCCCACCCAGTGTGAAAAACTCCGGGGCAATATAACCCATGGTTCCAGCCACATTTGTTGGCGTATAGGACGAGCGGTTGTGTTGAATCAGCCGGGCAAGGCCAAAGTCGCCGAGGCGGGCGTTGTATTCCGAGTCGAGCATTATATTGCTGGCTTTGAGGTCCCGGTGAATCACCTGCTGCTCGCATTCCTCGTGAAGATAAAACATTTCTGACGCCACGTCGGAAACGATGTTGTACCTCTGCTCCCAGTCCAGCAACCCTCGATATATATGTTTTTCCAGACTTCCATTGGGCATGTACTCGTACACCATCATCAACTGTCCATTGTCGTGACACCAACCGAGAAGCGGCACCAGGTTCCGATGGCGGAGACGGTTGATTATGCTGATCTCCGTGATGAATTCTTCTCTGCCTTGTTTGGAGTTTTTGAAGATACGCTTCACAGCGACCGCAGTTTTCTCTTTGGGGAGAATCGCTTTGTAGACAGCTCCGAATCCGCCGCTCCCGAGTTGCAACCTTGCAGAGAAGTTGTGGGTGGCCTTCTTGAGGTCTTTGTATTTGAACTCCCACGGATGTCCTGGCAGTTTCTGAAGGGCGTCCAATATGACCGCCGCTTCCGCCCGACTCTTTAGGTACTTGATCACAAACAATCTCACGATGACCATTGCTGCAATGAACAAAGCGGCCGCCGCGAGGGAAATCGCAATCACTAACGCCGTGTTGGGCGTGGCGGTCATGTCTTCGGTCATGTCTTCGATCCACAGGCGCCAAGAATGGACGTAGTTGAGCTCCGTGTTCTCTCCAGTCGAAGCCGAAAACCCAAAATAAACTTGTGAGTCAAAGAACCTTGGACAGATCGATGGTATAAGAGAGAACTGGCAGCAAAGGCATGCGATTAGGCGACTTTGCAACGTAAACATCCAGTTGCTGTTGACTGCCATTATACTGAATCCACGCCGTGTTATTGTATTTGTCGCCGTCCATCAAATCGATCCCAGACTTATTGAGCGAGACGAACTCTTTGGAATTGATGCCATGAACATTAATATCCTACGTGTTTGCCGTCGGGATCATTTGTTCCATCACTTTTTCAGGTATCAAACTCGATCGCCACCATCTGATTACTGGTCTTTCCGTCAGTGGAGGAATTGAAGAGCCCCAACCAGTGACCGTGGCTCTCAACCGGTCCATCTTTAATATCCTTAGCAGAAGATATGAAAAACGCCATACCCTCCCCGTTACCACTTGCGTTGTCGGGTACAATGTAGAAAACAAAAGAGGCATTGAATGAAGATCCATTGAATAAATTGTATGTAATATTGTATACGACTCTTCCCGATCTATTTTTTTTTGGGAATATTGCGGTCCCGAATTACGGGTTTCTACTGTGACCTGCAAGGCTTCAAGAGCTATGGCTGAATGGTCGAACATAAAAAGGCCACGATCTTCATCCTTGAAACTAGGAAAACTGATATTCTTACAAACCGTTTGCCCCAATAAACTATTCACTACAATGAATAAGACTGGTAAAAACCCCATTTAAAACCCTTTACCAAACCCTTCTCAAAAAGCTATGTCCGAATTGTTGAACATGAAAAGGCTATTATCCTCGTCCTTGAAACTTAAAAAACTGATATTCTCACAAATTGTCGAAATAAAATATTCACTACAACGAATAAGACTGGTAGAAAACCGATTAAAAAACCCTTACCATACTCAAGCCACAACCTTCTCACAGTTGCAACCCGGAAAAAATGAATCTCTAAGACAATTATGATAAAGGCTTACGGGGAATTGTTTATTTGTCTGGTTGTAATGAGATGGCAAATAGATGCGTGATAGAATGAATATTTTGGGGTTTTCTTTGATTTTTTTGATACAGGTTCGCTTAAATTGTATAAGTCCTCAGCAGCTACGCATGCACAATACTGACTAGAGATGTCGTCGTCGTGTCTCTTACGGATGTGGAAGTTATGCACAGCCTACGTTTACCAATTCGCCATTCTTTAACGTCTAATCTATAGACCTGTGCTTCCTCGCATTTGAACTTTAACTTTCAAGCAATAAAATGTTTAAGAGTCAAGCCCTCTGCATATTTTTTAAGGATTAGGTGGTGAAATCCGTCTCCACTCGTCGTCAAAGTTTAAGCTTTATAGCTGCAATAGAACTTCCAACTGAATATAATGCCAACTGTATGATAGCTATAGCCGCTTAAGTATCTTACGCTAGTCAATTCTTACATAGAGTATTGTTGTTAAGAACACACGATGCAACTTCTCGCGCTCAGGATATCATGACATAAAAAACAAACCATGCAATTTCTTACATTCTGGGTCAAGATATCTAGAACTGAAAAATGGGCATTCCAGAAGATTAAGAAAGCGTGACAGCGATCCTATAGATTTTTCTGTTTAATTTTTAACTATTAAGTTGAGCATTAAAAATGTAATGCCGGGCGTGTGTTCTCAAGCCTTTTCAAAATCCAAATATAAAATATATTGGCAGGAAATATAATATGGCAAGGAATATCCAATTTATTCCCTCAAGATGCCTCTAATTATGGGGTTAAGTCACCACCAAATTTTCTAAGACGCTGAAGCATTTCGAAATTGAATATGATCCTATATTGCATGAGTTTTAGGATAACTGTAGACATAAATGATGGGGTAGCCTTAAATAGCCTTAAAAATGAGATCATTTTTGTTGTTGTGTGAAACATGTTATACTATCATTTTCCTTATGAAATTTATTTGAATCACTGTGTTGCTGTTCCCCCGCCTTCTTTAAAGGGGTATAGATATCTTTTTACATATTTATTTAGAAGTTATGTTAGCCATGTAATTGTTGATAATAAGATGAAATGCGTCCTAGTTTTATGTCCATGTTACAAATAAGTGAATCCAAAACATGCCAAGTTAGTGGCACAATCATTTTTGAGTATTTTTAAGAATATTATAAATTTTTTTAGAGATTTTTTTAATGAATATCTTTTTTATTATAATAATTTTAATATACTAATTTGAAATAGATGAAGATAAAAGAGTTCAAATAAATCTATATAATTAGTAGATTTATTTACAATCATATATATCTTATTTCTATTATTAAATTTGACACTTTTTACTGATATCTATTGCTATTTCCTATCAATGTTATGTTTAAATAGCTAATGATTGTAAAATACATGATATTTTGATTGTTTCTTTTATTTTATTTTTATATTAAACATTCAGGATAAATTTTAAATGTGATCTTTTAAGATAATAAAAAATCATTTTTTTAGTTCTAACTCTTTAATAATTTGTAATATTTTCATATTGGTAAGTTGTGCATTCAAATTTATCTTAAAATTTTATAGACAGAGATTCTACCTTTATATCGTAAAGATTTTTCTTGCCAAAATACATATCTAAAGATGATGCGTCCTATTGAAATTGTAAAATGATCTTCCTTGTTGGAGTGTCATGTTATCAATCTATATTTTTTAAATTTTTTTCTAACATAAAATAATAAATGATAATATCTCATACTAAATCATATATGATCATTCATAATCATTTTCATATGATAATAAAATTTTAATTCAAAAATGTAATTTTAAATTACTCAAAATATGAAGTCTATGTTTTAGAGAGACCATAATGTGTTGAGGAGGATGATGTAGTATCATAAACAAAATAAATCTAAGAACTTAAAATACATGTATTATATAGTGTAAATTTTAAGTTAATTATGACAATCAAATATACATATAAAAAAGGAAATAAAATATTCTTATCTTATTTATGCTTGTTTTGAAAACTATTGTTAAAATATAAAAATAAAATAGCAAATCCAATAGTACCAAAAATACATCTTTTAAATATAGAAACAATACTCCCCATTTTACACATTTCAAGGTCACCAATAAGACTCATAAGATTATAAAGTTTTATTGCTAGCTAAGAATGAAGCATGATCTAATGCTTTTCATATCAAAGTTCCTTAAATTTCATATAATCAAGGCTAGACATTATATTCCAAAAGAGAAAGTATACCCTCGTGTTTGTTTTGAAAATAAGTGAAAAATAATTTATATAAAATTTATTTATGATTTAACTAAATAAAAAACCAATCAAAACATTATTTTAATAATGGGTGACAATTTGAAACCAAATATTTCATACTATGAAAACTTATAACTCATCCTTTAAACTATCTTTAAAAATTCACTTATATTAGAAATCCTTTTCTTAAAATTAAAATTAAAAATTTTAATGTAAAAAACATATCAATAGTTATTAAAATTTATAAAAAATTTAGAATATAAAATTTTATAAAACATTCTTAATCATCAATAAAAACTACATAAATATATTAAACCTTTTTTAAAATATTAAAAATTATAAAAAATAATATTATTATCTAATTAATAAAAAGGTCAAACCTCTCCCCTTTGGTATATAGTATTTAGTTTTTATACTATACAATCATCAAAACAAAGAACTTAGGGACATAAGATTTGCCTCAAATACATTTCCTTACATAGAATCTATAAATATAATCGAAATGGTCTTTTTATAATTTGTTCAAGATGAAGGATGTAAAGATGAACGAAGTTGTTAATTCTATACACGTAATGTATATGAGACCTATCCACCTTACATACCTTGACTCCCTATCAATTAATTTTGAGCTTTCCATTTTAATCTTTCATATGCAATAATGATACTAAGGAGACATTATTTCTTAAAAATTGGGACGCATAGGCTGACATCCTTTATGATTAATTTTTTTAGATGTCATATTTGATCATGTCATTGACCAAACTCATATCCCTTCATATCTTATCCTAGCATTTGGGGCCACCTTCGCTACTCTTCTAATTTATCTCTTAAACATCTATCCCTTTTGTGCATGAGGAGCTAGGATCATTTGGACAACTCTTCATCATTGCATTAAAATTGGTGTGAAATTTGAAAAATTGAATGATTGATTTTATCAACTCCCATATTTATGATGTATGTAAGTGTTGTCCTTATCTTTCTCCTATGAAACCTATTATGAAAGTGAAATGTTAAATCCCCTACCGCTATTACAATAGATGTAAACCAAGTTAATTCTAATTTTTGTGGGATTGCAGCATCTCCCTTAATTGTTTAAGCCGTGTTCTTAAAACCATCGTCTCATTCAGCACTATACGGAAAATATGTAAATATTGCTTTAAAAACTTAAGTCTAGTCACACTTGCCCATAGGTTTGCAATTCGAGTTCTCAACATGTTTATATAAAACCAATTATGTAAACAAGTCATGAAAAATATTATAATCTCTGTTGAAAAATATTCGGATTTTCTATTTTCATCTTAATTTTTCCTCGAGTTTTTTCATTATCGAAAATGAAAATCTTCAAAATAAGTTTATCTTTAGTGGTCCCAAATTTTTGTCCCAAGAAAAACAAGGTAAGTTGTGTTGATTCAATGAGATTATTGTACTATTTCCCTTTGTATCCTTCGTCATTAATTCATAGATTTATTTAACTTAGTACATTCTGCAACTAGTTTTTCTCTTTCGATGGTTGTTTTGCCTTTGTATAATAATGGTCACAAAGTGTCAAGTCTCTGTGGGGCAGTTTGCAGAGTAATTTGTTAATTCTACAAATTCTTAAAATTCCTTTTGTTAGGACCAAATTTAATTCAGCCATATATCCAACAGCCATCCTCACATACATCTAAATTCGACCCATGGACTTTCGTATAAAAATAGAAAATCCAAACAACAAAACAAGCAAAGAATCTTGATAGTCAATGGGAATGGACATTAAGTTTAATCGAGTGCAATGGTATCTTTGAAATGCAATCCACACACCTTATTTTATCATAGACACTTCTTTCCAAGAGATTTGGTGAAATAGCTTGTTAAAATCAATTGGAATGTGAAATTGTGTAGAAAATAATATCAAAACATCTTTAATGTATATATCATATGAAAATGGGGGTTTTTTGCTCCATTCTGAAATATAGACGTCATTCTTCTAGGAAATATATACCCTCACAACGAGTTTGTTCTGTTATGTCTCCAAACTTAAGAGTGCTAAAATCTTTGCTTGAAGGCAAGTGCTTACAACTGCATAAAAGATAATGGTTGTCTCATTAATCCTCACATACTACCAAATAAATTTGAATAGGGTTTCAATGTAAATTTGGTGGGTTTATCTAAAATTTGATTCAAAGTAGACATTATATAAAATAAGCACACATAGAACAATTTTTACCTAATAATTTTTTAGCATTTTTCTTTTTATCGATGATCTGGACTTTCATGGTCATAAAGGGATTCTTCACCCTGGCATGGAAAAAATTTTGGGTTTTGGCTACCAAGGGCCACCCCATACTTGGTAGGGATAATTTATCAGGTAAATAAATCTCCTAACCACTAGCCTTGCCATTGGCATTCAGATAACTTTGATGTCTGTAGTGGATGATATTATAGTACCTATTTTGAATCCATTAATCTCACCTCTATTTTGTGAAACACTTGGATAATAGATAGGTATGCAGTCTTGGCACAAGTGTCAATTGAAGCATTTGTATGGGTAAAACTATCAGTTTATAGGTTTCAGTTTATGCCTTCCACCCTAGGCACTACTGATAGTAGTTATGAATGATCTAATTACCTATAATAATGGTTATATAGTTATAATTACATTGATACATGTCAGCTCAGTAATAAAATAATAATTCTTGAGCCAATGAATTTCCAAAAACAATAATATTATATTGAATTACTTAAAATACTTGTAGATTCTCATAAATAAGTTTATGCATTATACAATATATAAAATAAGGAATTTGATTCGTATATATTAAAAATATTAATAAAGAGTTGACTATAACCGAAGATTAAAGAAGGCCCTTCAATACTAATAATTCAAACCCTAAGTTATCATCATTGGTTCAACTCAATCACCATCTCATGTTCTTAGTTCCTCATAACACTTTAGGTGTTTGATCTATACCTTTCAAATCACATTATTCATGTGATAATAATCACAAATTTTGGCACCCCCAATGACCTATACATCTTGAAATATGCATAAGATTTCTGTATCATTAGTCCTTAAGTGTGTGCGTATCAACTTATGAATCTTAAGAGTATGAAATAATACCATTCATTAATAAATTTGAATATAATTTGTACTATCTAATGTAAATTTTTAACATTTCTTTAAGCTGATTTTTTTTGGAGGGACCTAGATATATTCTTAATAATTTTTCTTGAAAAAAAAGAAATTAAGTTATCTAAAAAAATATGTATATGAGGTTCAAAAATATGGAACAATGTACATTTAATTATATATGTAAAACATAAATAAAAAATCATAATATCTAAGTGCAGAAGGAATGAAGTAGATTGAAATATTAATAAGTTGAAATGTGAGATATGGAAATAAAGGCATGCAAACCCATTTTATGATCTACTCAAGTCTTAATTGTTACTAATAATTTAATAATTAAGTTTTAGAATTAGGAAAAAGATATCATATAAATATAGAAGTGATAATTATAGGAATTTAGGAGGGCATAGGAAAAATTCATAATAATATCCATCTATACAATAGTGTTTAGACCATTGAGATATATTCACCATCAAAGAATACATTGTATTACACTAATTAAATATACAATTTATATGTGTGAAACCAAAAATTGTTGCACCAAAATATAAATTTCTAATAAATAACATTTCCAACAAATTCTAAAGATGACTCTAAGCTTAGATATAATTTTTCACAAGCACACAAAAAGTCCTTATATAGGAAAATCAAGAGGTGATTGAGATATTTTTATTGATTGATTGAAAGGTGTGATAAAATCATTCTTAAATTTATAACTCACCATTCTCAAACATGAGGATAACTAACACTTAAATAATGTTATACATATAAACAATATACATAATAAGTCACACCTTGGTAACATATAACTTAAGGTGGAACTCACATCAAGTATGAATATGACACACACCAGCACCCATCTAAAGATCAACATAGGTGATATGGTAAAATTAAATTATTTTAAGGCTCATAGGTATGGGTCTTGACAACAACTAGGCCTAATAAAGTACACATAAAAAATGATATAGATACTGATCTATAAATGGCTATAGAATTTGATTAATATTATAACATGATGAATAAGGAAACATAAGTACATCCTATGAATATAGCTATTTGAATAAGAGTGATTGTTGATATGTGTTCCATGCAAATGGATTACATATTTAAAACCAAATAGGGTTGGCTAATAATTTTTTCCAATGTTTTAAAACCATTATTTGGTTTGGTTAAAAATTCAACATGAAAAAATACATATTTATTTTGAAAACCCCAGAAGGGTTGGCACAAAAATATTCTATAAATAAAATCAACCATCATATTCATCTATTAGGAATAATCAAGAAGTACATAACATCCTCAAAAAACCAAAGAAGCATTAGTAGTACATAACACCTCCCCCCTCCTCTCGTAATGTTGACTAGGGAATGAATAAAAAATAAGTCAATAACTCCAAAAGTGTGTGTAAAATTCACTAAAAATTAATTTAATTAGAGTTCCCAATATCCCACATGAAAGTACTCAAAAACTAAAATCAAAGTGCCAAATATGCCACATTAAAGTACTCAACAATTTAAATTTGAAAAGGGTGCACAAAATAGGGCACACACACATGAAGGTAAACATAAAATACCCTATGGAAATTTTAAATTAATTCAAGTAAAAAATACATCTAAAAAACTCACCCAAAATATGTATAAATCACTAAAGAGTGATCCCCTTTGAATACAAGGTGGCACATATACTCAATGCTAAGAACTATGATTCAACATCTATAAATAGGCTATAATTCTAAAATCACTTCAAGTATTAGATGCCAAATATTTTAAGAGCATTAAAAAACACATGCACTTTCAAAAACAAAATTATATATTCTAGATACAAACAAAAAAATTAGCCTCTTAAAGGTTCAAAATATATGATCTTGTCAATAATTCATACAAAAAAATGTGAATTCTAGAAATATGGGTTATCAAAATTAAAAAAGAGCCTCACATTTATTTATATCTCAAAAAATATCCAAGGTGAAAAATAATCACCTCTTCATCTTTTACTGATCAAAAGTTATGACTCATGAAAGTACATGACTATTTAACTATTTTTCAAAATAAATTAAAGAGAAGATCCAAATCAAATAATTAAAATACTATTATATGATAAGGTCAATTAAATAATTAGGGTTTAAAATATTTAATTACAATGTTGAATTATACATATATTATAAATATACAAGGTACAATGCCAAACATTAATTTTATTACTTAAAAATGAAAAAGTAATGATATTTATCTTTTTCATTGATGTGCAGGTAGATCTGTGAAATACAATTATAGAAGGAGATAGGATGATACTCATGTATAATTCATCATATCTTTAAAATATGCTCTTGGTTATCCCAAACACTACCATTGGAATCTAGACACTTGCATTGATGTTTCTATCCCATTTTCAGCACTTTCATCCATAATGAATCACATGTAATTTTTTTTATAAATTCCACTTGCACTTTTTATATATTATTATCACCTTATAAATTCTCTATTTGGATCGTGCACACAAGTTATAGATATTGTTGTGTAGATCAAAACCATAGGTCATCTAATTAGGGCATGTGATCTTAAAAAATAAGGGTTAGCATGTCCAAGTGAATTCTCTATGGCCTCAAATACCCCTATATCAATGTTATTTTCCTACATATCCATATAATTTAAAGAAGGTCTTGAATTGATGTAGTTTTCCCCCTTATGTGGGCTTGTGTGTAAACAATGTAGTATGCCATATGTGAGTGCATGTAGTTATATATATTTCAACCTAACAAATAATGTTCATGGGATGATATTTGAATGCTTTAGACATGTATGAATACTAATACTATGATATATATAGAAATGGGAGAAGGTAAATAGAATTCAATTGTGCAAATGATTAAGTCAACTTGATAAGTTCTTGATTACTAGTTATTAGATGTCTAAATGAGTAGGATTTGTTTTCTAATTATACTACACCTTTTTAAAATATATCATAGGATAGTTAATTAATAAAAGTAGGTTAACCTGTATATATCAAAATATTCTAAAAATCATGTGTTTGTAAGGTATAAGCACTAGCATTAGACATGGGACATTAGCATCATCATTAGTGTCCTATTCTAGATGGTAGAATCACTGAGGATAGATAATTGTGGAAGATTTATAACTATTAGTGTAAAATGTTTATTATATTTTAAGAATACTATGAGATACATGTGATTAGGTAGTAATAATTTCAAGGTCAAACTATAAGACAAGCATTTAGGGATAGTGAGATGGAAAATTTGATCCTTTTGGATTGAAGGAGCTCTTGAACTGAAGAGTTAATCTACCAATGATATTTTTAAAGTATAAAAGAATAGTTTATCATATAAAATCCAAATTTATTATCTACATTTAACTCCAATTAATCTATTAATTCAAAAGGATGAAATTACTAGTTTGAAAGATAGATATTTATATCATGATGTGTACAGTACACCATGCTTTGACTTGAGCCCTACTTGAATTTGTTATACATGTATCTATTACCTATAACCAATGAAATTTTATAATTAAATTGGTGTATATATAATAAAATTAAAATAACATAAATGCTTTAAATAAAATATAGGAAATAAGGAGTACATTTGTGTGTCAATGTAACCATGTTGTCCCTTGGTACTTTGCTTTTCTAATGATGCTTCCTAGTTGAGGAATTAGAGATAGGTACACAACTAAACCTTGTATAAATAAATAAGTGAATTATAGAGTGATCATGCCCCCAATATGGTGTAATAGTTAGTTTCACCAAGGCCATAAAGAATATTGGATCTCAATCACATAATCCAAATGTATATGTTATCTAGCCAGTCTTGCCCAAGTCAAATGGTATAACCATATCAACCTAAAAAAATAAGTAGTTCTAAGGCTATTGACGGAGATCAATCTCAATTTCACTAGTCAAAGGATCAAACTACTACAAATAGATAAAAACTCAAATGGTGCATCTTGATAAGGTTAGTGCAATATAATCTAAATGTGTATTTATATGTTAGTGCATTTGCATGAAAAATGCACCTATAATGTGTTTCAAGTTGAAGTATATATGAAATTTAAACCTATACTCTATAACTATGTATAATATCAATCATAAATCTAAAAAAAAAAAAAAAAAAAACCTAAATCTATGGGAATAATTTCCAATTGCATAAGATCATGACCCAAGCGTATATTTGAATAATGTAAACTATATCAAATTATTAAAAAATTGATAACTTTTTGTATGTTATACACCCCATTTTGAGGTGAGGTGAAGGTTATACAATAGTCACCTTATCTCAAAAGAATATGACAACCATGTTGTATATGCATCAATCATGTAGTTAGGAAGCATATAGCTGAATCATGTCTAAATATATGTATTGATGAAAATCATAATATAAAAACATAATAGGAGCTAATATACATGATATGGATCATGGAAACATCTATAATTAACAATAACAAGTTGAGTAAATTATTAAGCATACACACCAAAGCACTCTATGTCATGAAAAAAGGTTCTAAGGAAACCACAAACAAGGGGCATGTTTAAATGCCACACACTCAAAGGGAAGACATGTTCGAATGTCCACACACCAATGAAATAACATTCAGGGCATTGAGGCCAATAAACAAGGAACATGTTCAAATGTTCCACACTTACAACAAGAAAGAAAACAAGAAGTACTCTCAAGTAAGGAAAGTGATAAGATGAATAAATTAAATATAATAAATTAACATAATCATATCAAACTAAATCCTACATATATGTGTTAAAAAAATGTTTTGTAGCATATCATATCAAGTACACTGTATAATATGTAAACATGAGTATTTTCATGTATAATAATTAGTATATAATCTCAACACTATAATGTAAAGTGATCATAAAATGATAGAAATTTTATCAATCATGATCAATATAAGATGCCCCCAACATATTATATCATATGGGAAAAGGAAAGGTCCAATATTTGCATCTTTATATATCATAGATCTAGTATATTATTGTATGTCACACATGTACCCATGAAACATATATGTGTACAAATATTATATACTATTTATTAACATAAATTAAAGCACATATGTAGAATCTAATAAACATAAAAATGCTAAAATATTATTTTTATTTTTTATTTATTAATTTTTTATTTGTTAAATGTTTTTGAATATTTGAGTTGATGATCAATATTGATCAAAGTGATTATATTTGTCATTATTTAAGCCTTAAGATTAATATGTATATTATAAATCATGTGGGTGAGGATGAATTTTTTTTTACTACTTCTATAGGTAAGACTTGTGGCATGTTCATAGTATCAAAAACGTTTTGATTATGTAATATGATAAAATCCTTAACCAACTGCTTAAATCTTTTTACAAAGAGTTTTGTGTAAATAACTTTATAAACTAAGGAAAAAATATTCTATAAGCAGGCTAATTATAGAATATCGATTCACAATATTTATTTGTAGTGTTGAATTACATAGATATTCTAAATATAAAGTGTACAATGCCAAATAGTAATTTGATTGCTTAAAAACTATTAAGAAATAATAATTATCTTGTACACTATTTTGTAGGAAGATATGATAAATTTATGTGAATAAAGAGACATGATGATGCTTAGATATGATTCACCATATTCTAGAAAGTAACTCTCTCTCAACCTAGACACTATGGTTAGAATAATGACACTAGCACCAATGCTTATATTCTAGTTTTGACAATTGTGTCCATAGTGAAATAAATGTCCTTTTATATAAATTATATTTGTTCATATTAGGTATTAATCTCACCTTGAAAATTATATATTTATATCTGGCACATAGGTCCCAAATATTTATGTGTAGCTCAAAATTCTAGTTCCTATAATTAGGGCATGTCATCTTGAAAAATAAGGGTTAGTGGACTCATGTGAAGCTAAGATGACATAAAATAGTCCTATATAAATTAGTGTTTCTTACATATCCATATAGTCAAAAAATGGCCTCACACCGATGTAGTTCTCCCCCTTATGTGGGACTATGTGTGAACAATGATGTAGTATGCTATATGCGAGTGTATGTAGTGATATATACTAAAACTTGACAAATACTACTCATGGGATGATATTTGAATGATTCAAACATTTACGAAATCAAATCCATTGATTGATATGAAAATAGGTAATAATAGGGTATCATAAATGAGTTTCACAAATGATTAAATGAGATTGATAGGTGCTTACTTGGAAGCTGCTAAGTCTCTAAATGTGTGGATTTTATTTTGTATTTATACTACACATTTTTAAAATATATCATGGGAAGGTTAATTAAGAAAAATATAACAACTTTTATATATCAAAATATTTTAAATTTTGAACATTTTTAAGATATAGACACTAGCATTAGACATATGGCACTAACATTCACGATAATGTCCTAATTTGGATAGTAGTGTCCTAGAGGATAAATAATTTTTTAATGTTATAATTTATAGATTAAGTTATTTATCATGTTTTAATCATACTATGGGTTATATGTTATTTTAGTAATCAAAGTATGAGGTTTAAACTAAAAGATAAACATTTAGGCATAGCGAGATGGTGAATAGGAGCCTTTTAGCTATGAAGAAGTCATGAATTGAAGAGCTAATCTATGAGTGATATTTTTCAAGTGTAAAATACTATTTTATCATATAATTTATATACTTATGATCTAAAAATACTTAAAAATCTAGGTCCAATGGTGTAAGGTTATCCCTTTAGTGCTAAATATAACTAACATTTAGTTGTAGTTTACCTGATTTGTCTCTACATCAAACCAATAGTGGTTAGCCAGTGAAATTTAAGCATATTGGTCACATTTTGTATTATGTGTGACATTTATCAATCATGTAGTTAGTTTGATATATTTAGTTCTCCATCCTACATAACAAAGATTTTATACACATGCCATGGGAGCATTGTAAGTATAATTCACACTAATGAGTATTTTAAAGAAATATCTAAGAGAGAAGAATTTGATGGTATGAACCTTGATTTATTTTTTAAAAAAATAGGTGAAAAACATATGCTATCATCTTTTTTCCTTCTTATTTTTCCTACAAATCTAAAAAATAATAAAATTACCAAAATCTCCAAAACTTTTTTTTTTGAATTTATATTTCTCTAAGTACAATTTATAAAAAAATATTAGATCAAATATAAAATGTCTATATTTTCCAAAAATTGGAAAAAACTTTAAAATAAACCTAAAATAGTAGTTGTGGCATAAATTAATGTTACACATTATTGTATATGATATTTATGAATTATATAACACCTCAATCTTGTACACTTGGTAAAGTTAAGCCTTGGTTTTTCCTATAATTTATGGAGCTTTATTGATTTTAGAAGTCTCGTATCTACTCTATATTTTACCCCTTGACCTATCTCTTAGTTCATTCAATATTATGTTGATGATATAGACCTTATATATTTCCTATAATTATTAAAACCCCCTTATCTTCTACCTCTCCAAGTTCTGAGTCTGTACCAACTTTCTTGTTCCTTGGACAATAGTGTCTTAGACAGACACCTACATCGATGCAGGTGTCCTCTAACACAAGTGTCTAGTGCCCTAAAGTCATCATAATTTCAAATGAAAATATCCTAATGGTCTTTCTAATTAATTTAATTTGATTTATTTCCCAATAATATTGGTATATATTCACAATCACTCATCTTTCATTCCTCAACTAGAAACTTCTTATCTACTCACTAGACTACTAACAAAAGGCATTCAATCAAGAAATAAAGTTATAAAATCTTTACCATTTTTTCCTATTTACATATTAGTAATAAGAAAAACACATACACAGGTCTAACATACTGAAGGAACAACCTAAGAGCTATATTTTCCAAGTTATAAGCTAGGTCATTGATGTACTTACTTTCCACATATTGCATGATTCACAAACAAACCAACATATAGGGGAGAACCAAATCAGTTTGACCCCCTATTAAGAGTATTATATATGTAAGCATCACTCATTGATATATGAATCTTTGGGCTTAGCTCAACATCATGTGCCCACTAGCCCATTTTTCTCAAGGTCACTATAAAGATGACAAACTAGGGTTTTGTCAATTTAAAGAGGAATGATTATCCATGACCTAGATCTGAATGCACGAGAGTGAAGGTGAAGATAAACCCATAAGCATTAAGGTGGTTGCATCCTTTTCTAGTAGGTATTATGTATTAGAAACTTATGTCAATTTCATATAGTAGCATTGATGTAATCATCCCAAGATAAATCTAGTGTCCATAGTTCAAAAGGCACTCAATCTATAATTTGATGAGTGTTCTAAACTCTTATTATAACTTGCTTCTTACATGTTCTAGATCTAGAATTATGTCATCATCAGAATCAACTAAGTCATTACTTCTTTATCATTTCTATAGTTATCATAGTTGTAATTATTAATTTTAACCTATCTCAGTTTAATGAATTCAACATATGTTATATTTGAGTTTAGAATTTAATTATTTTGCTATAGATATAGTTTATCACCCTCATACCTTAGGTTACGTCTATCCCCTTTAAGCCTAGATAACACTATTATTGATTTTTAGGTTTAAACATCTGGTGAACCTAACCTTTGAACATCATTCTTACCTAAGTGCACCATTTAGAATGTTTCTTACCTACCTTGTCCTAATATTTTTGTTATATATATCTCTCTATCTCATCATGGATGATATCAATTGTTTTGATGACTATGATTATGAAACTCTCTAACTTTATATTAAGGAAGGAGTGAAAATTGATTACTCTTATAATATTCTAAGTGATAAAGCCTCAAATATCAAATCTTTGAATGGTAGTATCTACCATCCCTCTAATTAGGTCCATTCTCTCATAATTTCAATATACATTTTGATCCATCTTAAGGACAATAAATATCCTTTTATATATATTTATTACATTGCTATCATATGATTTAGCCTTTGATATTTGATAAAATATGGATATAAATACCAATGATTTGGAAACCATGATCAAGGTATAACCCACCCTATATCTCTTAAATCTAATACAAATCAGTAAGGCTTAGGATTTTCAAAAAAAATACATGAATCACCAATAAGAAAATTTATCTAATTAGGCCCTTTAAGCACAATCTATGACAAAAATGGTTTTATATGACCAAGATGATCCTTCATATTATTGTTAAAAGTTATGATTAATACATAATTAAATTATGACTAATTTACAAACTAATTATAAAAGGAGTACATGAAATTCTTCAAAATTTCCAAGATATTTAAATGATATACCATAATTACCAAAATACAAATATCTAATATCACTACGACATATCCTAAATTTAGGGATCATGAACTTACATTTCTTATTCATGAGGATGATGATACTCATATGCCTCGATTCAAAAATGTTAGTGAATTAGAAGTAATGATAACATGTATGGAAAAAACCAATGTTCCCATGGAATATCTTATATTTATGGTGACCACTATTGAGGATCTTCAAAAACAAGTTTCTATACTTAAAATTCAAATGTCATTCCATAATACTAATGAAAATGTGAATTCATTTAACAATCAATCTCTTATACAATGTATACTTGAATATCCTTATCCACAATATTTTGAGCTACAAAATTTACCTCTTTTTAAGTAATAATGACCCACTAGACCACATGAGTAACTCTGTATATTATTTGGGTAAATGATAAAAAGTTAACAAACTATTGCTAGAAGCATTCCACATGAGCTTCTCTAATGAGGCCCAAAATTTGCTCTATATCCAACCAAAAGGTTTCTTGACAATTTTTTTACAATTGGAAGATAGGTTATTCATGGATTTCAATATCCATAAGGTAACAAAACTTACATTAGCACATTTTCACAATTTCAAGTAATGTGATGATGAATCTTTACAAGATTATATTATTCAATTCAAAAGTACATCATATGAGCTAGCATTTAGACCCTTAGATTTGGATCTGCAATTTATTTTTAGTATAGGGATTATTTATAATTAAAATATATATCATTGAATAAAAAATATGAGTGATTTACACATTTATATGTGGATGTGCATAGTTCTTCATTCATCCTTGCTCATCGAAATGAACTTAACATATCCCCCTCTAAGTACCAAATTTGTATTCCTCATGCAAAGGAGGGACATGAATTACCAAATGAACACTATGAATAAAAAAGTGGAGTAATTAATATTTACTTGAGTTATCTACAACAGTTACTCAAAATGGGACCACTCCAAGATTTGCATCCTATGTAAAAACCGCATAGTGAACAACACAAAAACCATCCATGTCAACAATATTTAAAAATTATGGTATTCATAGGTGGTAATTATTTTTGTCACAACCATGTTGATCCTACATAATCAAAAACTACTTGTAATGTTATATGCTTCCTAAAAATTGGCTTCAATCTATTTTTTTTTACAAAATAAAGGAGGTTAAAAAGACTCCTTAGGAAACAATAATACAAATTACTTGTGGTCCTAAAGTAATTCAAATATGGGTTTGGGTTATTCTGAACACATATATATATTTACTTACACTAGGAACTCTTTGGTTATACCAAATGGAAGAAAACATTGATCCAAATAAGTAAGGTATTTCTTTTGCTCATGGAGGTAGATTGATCCATATTCCAAATGATAACATTAGTTCTTCTAATACACATGTAAAGAATGAGGAGGAACATGATATTTACCTTTTTGACTTATCTAATTATGATGAAAATAAGTTTAAATATCTAAATTAAGGTTGAAAATATTCACATATTCCAAAAATACCAATGAAACAAACAAACAAAAAACATTCAAAAATATAAAAATATTTTCAACATAAACATAAATCTATTGGCTCATTGGCATATGTGTATTAGTTCTATGTTGATGGATGAAATGTTAGTTACTCCTACATACACATGTGTGTCATTATTCTACTTGAGTGTGATACATGATACATGGATACATGATTTATTATTATTTTAGATGTTGGGCCTTCCCTCTACTCATGACATGTGCACATATTGGGGGCATTCACCTCTATGATCACAATATTTCAAGGTTATATAATTTTAAGGGAACTTTACTTTATCATGTTTTAATCTCATATATGTACTTACACATGCCTTTATCCATGATTATATACTATATAAAGTACTTGATAGATTATGCACTTGATGTTTTTTGGTACACATTTGATCCATGGGCTAGTATGATATGTTTAGGCTAATTGATTATGTTTTCCTTTATGCACTTTCTTGAGTGACCTATCTTGCTATTGTCTTACTTGTTTGATAATTTGAATATGCTCCTTTATTTTCATCCCCCATTATTATATATACTTTTTGTGAAATTTGAATATGTCATTATTTGTTATATAGACATTTGAATATGTCATCTTTCATTTTATGTATATTTGACCAAGTCATTTCCCTTTGATTGTGTGGCATTTGAATATACCCCTTATTTGCAATTTCCTAAGACCATTATATATTGACTTAATTTTGAGTGTTCTTCTATGTGTGCTTTCTTTATTTTTGAACTTGTAATGTTACTATCTAGATGTTTCCATGATATTTGTCATTCATATTATGCCTTCATGTGATGACATTATTCTATGTGATTCAATGAGACATATACCTAGACATGTTCTTATATATGTTACATGGTTCCATTCATAGATTATTCAGTTTTATTATCTTTTTGAGGTAAGGTCACTACCTGTTTATATTCTTCCCTCACCTAAAATGGGGGCATATCAGTTAGGGCATGTTATCCACATTTGGTATAGTTTTTATATATAGTGGGGGAATGTTTTGGAATCATGTTATCCACACTTATTCAGTATTTAACACATTCATATTAATTGGGGGAATGATTTGGAAGCATGTATCCACACTTATTTAGTTTTTGGCACACTTAGATTTAGTGGGGGCATGCTTCAGAAGCATGTTATCCATAGTTATTTTCATTTTTAGATTTATCCATATATATCAAGGGCATGATTTGGAAGCATGCTATTCACACTTACATAGTTTTTAAATTGGCCAAAGCACACAAATATATAATATAGATTCAAAATTATCATAGAATTATATACATTGGTACCATTGTTATACATAGTTTCAACATGAGAAATATCTAAGGTGCATATGTTATGTAATGTACACTAATATTAAAAAATTAAAATCATTTATATATATATAAACACTCTCAGGGATTGTCATCACCCACTATGTTGGACTTTTACAAACTATATTGAGCTAATATAATCCAATAATTGGTTGTCTTTTTAGTATGTTTGAGGTGATTAAATCACACAATCTTGCCAAGTTTTTAGGTTGGACTTGATTATATCATCCATCCTCACCAATTTTTATAGTGTGAGTTAATTTTTTTCACTCATGTTTACCAGGCTACAAGTATGATTGGGTTTCATGGTTGAGCTAATCTCAATTATTAGTGGCAAATCACCTTTTCTCCAAGTTTTTGGACATGTGCCTTCAAATATATCTTTATATCTCTCTCCTTAGATATAGGCACTTTTCAAATTTATATATTTTTCCTAATATTAGTTTCATATCCTTATAATTATATATATTTTCAAATCAAGTTGTCAATAGGTAAGATAGTTACATCGATACACAAGTGCACTCCTAAACCTTGATCTTTCAATTTGAATAGTTTTAATACTTTCAATTTTAGATTATATGCACTGATTATTTACTGTAACATGCTCTTGGTTGAAGGTAAGTCACCAAAAAATCACTCAAGTTATACTCACACAAAGTTAATATGTGTTATACAAACCTAGGTATGCATTTATTATCCTTTAAATAAATAATTTCATTAATAGATTAAAGTGGGGAGAAATGTAGAGTATATTTATGAATTATATATCTTGTCAATCTTGTACACTTAGAAAACTTAGACCTTGGGTTTTCCTCTTAGTTTTGCACATTTCCTACTTTTCTAAGTCTTAAATTTGCTTTATTTTGTACCCCTTAGCTTATCTTTTAGTTTGACTAGTCTTATGTTGATGACCTAGACCTTAAATCTTTCCTATAATGCTTAAATCATACATATCTTCCACCTATTCAAGTTTTGAGCCTATACCTACTTTATTGTTCTTTGGACACTAGCACACCATATAGACACATGCATCAATGTAACTATCCTACTCTGACACAATTATCCATGGTATATGCATGGATTTAGGGGACAACTCTATGGACATTTTCCATAATGTGATTGCATAATATTAATAACACTATCACATTATTAACATTACATGATTACATTATTTAAATTATGGATTGATAATTATCGAGCCATAACATGATCGTATTAATACATAACTTGATCATGTAATTGTAAAAACAATAACATGATCAAATTATTGTAAAAGTAATACCACAATAATGTTCTTATTATTTTACATAGAAAAGCATCTGGACATGTACATGAATCTAATATTGACTTGAAGCTGTAAGTATGAGTTTACATTTATATTGTTACATTTATTTTCTTATAATTTAAATTTATTTTAGTAAATATAATAAATTAGTGTCACTCTACATCTAATAGAGTTTGTCTCATAGTTTCATGCCTTAGGATGCTGAAATTAGTTTTTTAAAATCTAATCTTGTCAATATTTAGGAATTATTAGAGTCTAAGTATTGAATAAAGGGATTTCAAGGGATAAATTTTGTAATTGATGTCCTTTTTCTGTAAACATATATTTATTTTTTAGGTTTTTATGCCTTTTAGATTACTGCCTAGCATTTATAGGAGTCTTAGGTTTGTCAAAATTGAAGTTTTCAAACCACTCACTTTGAACTTGATCCAAATTAATGTGATTTGGGTAGCATAGATCACATTCATGACTTATACACATCAAATGAACACTTTGTGTTAATTTAACTTGTTCATCATCCCTCCCTCATCCTTGATCTCTTCTTACTCATCTCTCATCACCCCTAATCACTCTCTCGTCATTCCTTATTATCCCTAATTATCCCTCATTGTCCCTCACCATCTCTAATCACTCACTTATCATCCCTAATTACTCTCTCAATGTCCCTCACTATCCTTCATCATCCCTAATCACTCCCTCCTCATCCCTCATCATCCCTAATCATTCCCTTATTGACATTCACCATCCCTCATCACATTTAATCAATCCCTCATCATACCTAATCACTCTCTCATTATATCTTACCATTCCTCATTATCCATAATCACTCCTTAACCATCTTTAATCATTAATTCATCATCCCTCATCATCCATAATCACTCCTTCCTCATCCCTAATCACCCCCTTATTGACCCTCACCATTTTCATCATTTATAATCACTCCCTCATTTTCCCTAATCACCACCTTATTGATCTTAACCATCCCTCATCATCATTAATCATTAATTCATCATTCCTCTTCATTTCTAATCATTCATTCCTCATCTCCCCTAATCACTCCCTCATTAAACCTCACCATCCATCATCATCCCTAATCACTCCCTCATCCTCCCTGATCACTCCCTCATTAACCCTCACTATCCCTCATCATATCTACTAAATCCCTCCTCATCCTTCCTCATCCTCAATCACTCCATATAATACCTTGATGGTGGTATTTTTTTATATTTTAGTAATGTTATAATATAAAAGTGGAGAGTTGAGTTCTAGCATAAAATATAAGACATAGTGATCAGAATGATGTGGAGGTAAATTTGAAACATAAATATTTAGAACCTATGAAAAAATATAGTCCTATCATAAATGATGTAATTCACAATTGAAGATCCTCTAGAAAAATGAATTGAGTAAAACCACCATAACACCCAAAATGGGTAGTAAATTTGAGGATCACCAAGCTATGTGATTTCTTGAAACTAATTAATTGTTTTCCATATTAATTCATTTTATGATCTGAATAATTACACTGAAGGAATTTTATTTATATGTCTATTGATTGAGTCATCATACTAGAAAGTGTAAAATAATTTTTGAATGACTAGAATAAGTAGTCCAAGATTGGAAAGTGGTGCTTAATTTATAAATTCAATATTCAATTCAATGAAAAGTGTCACCCTATGAGCTCTTTGTTCACATAGCTCGAGAAGTGGGTACAAGTTATCTAACATTATAAAAAGGTAATTAGATAATAGATTATGAACCCAATGATATGATCGGTGCTAAACATATATCTACTTCCCATAATAATAAATTATATGAATTAAAAATAGTGTTTCATTAACATCGATAGATCAATGGTAAACCAATACACTTCATCATTTCTAATAGAAGTTAGAAGAATTTAATTTCTCCTAAATCATATTTTCATAAATTTAACTTGAAATTGATGCATAATCCATAACCATATACTAGTGTATGGTCTAGTTTAGGCCTTGATAAATAGATCACATAGTAGTATCACTTGGTATATAAAATAAAAAAATTTAAATATGCAATCCTTGTGACATCTCACCATTATAGGTATGTGATTTTTTACATGTGTTCAACCATATATTTACCATTGACATGTAGTCTATGAAGTAAATCTTTGAAATGTTTTGATATATTGTCATGATCTTAAATACTATATATCATGGTTAGTTCATAAAATTTCAATCATTAGTACCATGAAGTGAAAGAATCCTAACAATTATAGTAATAAATCTACTATTGATGGTAAAAAATAAATAACATTCATGTGGCACCATATCATAATGTGGTTTATCCAAAAATAACAAAGAAAAAACAATTGAATTGTAAACTAGATGAATACAACGATATCTTCTAATCAACTAAATAATTTGATATACATTATATAATAAACAATATTATTTGTTTGATCCCTTAACTACCTCTACCTCAAATCTATTTATATAACATATCATTTATAGATAATGAAAAGATCAAGTGGTACATCCATGAAATCATGGATAATAGACACATCATGCCCAAATCATTGCCTTGCAGAAGCACAATTATGATTGCACCAAAGAAGGATGGGATATGAGGTTGTGAATCTATTAAAAAAACTCTTAGCAAGATTAAAGTGAAGAAATATTATACTCATCTAAATATTAAGTCATTTTTCTTCCATATCCATGGTGTAAAAGTCTTTTCCAAACTTGATCTTAAGTTTGGGTATCATCATATTTATGTTGAACCTCTAGACATTTGGAATATAGTCTCAAAAACAAAGGAAGGATTGCTTGACTAGTTGGTTATTCCTTCTAGGTTAACTCATGTAATTAATTAATTCATTGAGATGTTGAATGGCATCCTTAGGCCCTTTAATTGTGTTATTTCTTAAAATATACCTTGATGACATCCTAGTCTTTATAAAACATGGGATGAACATCTACACTATGTTGAACTAGTGTTTCACATTTTAAAAAAAATATTTGCATGATAACATGAATAAATTTTCATTTTCTATGAAAGAGATAAAATATTTGGGATAGATTATACACACAACGAGTGCATGTGTAAACTTGACCAATATTCAAGTCATACAAAATGGGAGTCACCAAATAACTTTGCATAAATTAAAGTTTTCTTAGAATTAGACAATTATACAAGAGATTTGTGTTTAATTTTTATCCTTTTAACTAAGCTACCAAAGGTGGAACCAAATAATGTTTCTTCTAGTTAGTTGCATAATAAAGATAATTTGATGAACTAAAATTCAGACTCTATTTTGTGTTAGTACTTGTGTTACTTGATTATAAATTTGGAAGATCATCCAATTCATTCAGTAATAAAATTGAGTATCACTTAAATGGGTATTGACAACACAAAAATTCATAGAAAAGATTTAATTTATATTATAATTAATTAAATAACATATGATTGGAATCAAAGAAACCTTTACAGTATATACTTACATCAAATGATGAGGGAGTGATTAGGGATGATGAGGGATGGTGAGGGTTAATGATAGAGTGGTGAGGGATGATGAGGGTTAATGAGGGATGATGCAGGATGAATAAAGAGTGATTAATGATTATGAGGGATGAGGATGGAGTGATTAGGGATGATGATTGATGGTGATAATCAATTAAGGAGTGATTAGGGATGATAAAGAAGTGATTAAAGATGATAAGGGACAATGAAGGTCATTGAGAGAGTAATTAGGGATGAGGATGGAAGAGGAGGGAGTGATTATGTATGATGAAATATGATGAGTAAATGATTAACGATGATGTGGGATGAGGAAAGAGTGATTAGGGACAAGGAGGGAGTGATTAGGGATGATGAGGGATAGTGAGGGTTAATGGAGGCATGATTTTTAATGATAAGGGAGTGATTAGATATGACTAGGGACAATGAGGGTCAATAAAGGAGTGATTAAGGACAATGAGGAATGATGAGATAGTGTTTAGGTGTGATGAGGGATGAGTACTAAGTGATCAAGAATGAGGGAAGGATGATGAATAAGTGAAATAAACACAAAGTGGTCATTTTATGTGTACATGTCATCAATGTGACCTATGATACCCCAATCACACCACTTTGGATCAAGTTCAAAGTGAGTGGTTTGAAAACTTCAATTTTGACCCTAATTGCTTTTATAATAATGCTATCGCATTGTGTATTAATGTGATCACCTTATTAATTTTATTTCATTATGTATTAACATGATCATGTTATGTTTTTGATTACATTATTAATATAATTCCATTATGTATTAACATTATTATGTTATAACACAATCCTATTATTTTAATATAAATTCAAACACCAAGACTTTTAGCTCAGGGATGGCTTGGATTCCCAAACCAAAGGCATAGACCTATTAATATACAACCAAGTCCAAGAGTTTTGATAGAAAACAATAGAATTCAAATTCAGTTATCAAATACACTATGAATTATAATCGTAAAATTCAAAAAATTGATACCATCATGGAGAGCATGTTCTCCTCTTTCCAAAAATATGATTTTTATAATTTTTGGAGAAATTTAATGTTTCAAACTATGTTAATTTCTAATTATACCTTTTTAAATCCACTACATGTCATAAATATATATGCCTATACATGTTCATGTAATTTTTTTTCATTTACCTAAGTGAAAAATAATTTATATGGTCACAAACTAGGCCTGATTCTACACACATTTTTAAAAAAATGATTTTCATTTTTTTGAGGTAGTTAAGGTGGGGCACATGGTCGTCTACCTACTTTTTATTAGTTTTCAGGATTTATTTACTTGAACAATTCAAAAACAAGTATTCATTGAAAAATTATAAAAAAATATAGGTCACAAACTCTACGATCTTATCTAAATTTTTACCAAAAGGTTTCAAATAATATTAAACACTAATAAAAATGGCCGGCTACATGATCGTTTATCTACTCTATTTTTATTTAAAAATATGAGTTTCTCTTTAAATTATAGATGTTTGACTTAGTTATAATTACCCATTTTCTTAAAAAATAATGTTTTGGAAACTAGAATTGAAATTATATATTTCATGTTCTTACGCCATCTTCAAATTTGGAGTGTAGATATCTCAAATTATCTACAGAAGTTCAGTTTTATAAAATTTTATGAAAATCATGTCCATGGATAGGCCCCTTTTTATCCCCCAACTTTGTACACTTACCCTCCAATTCCCTAAAGTCATCTAATTTCCAAAATAAATGTATCTAAATGGTCAGATTAAGTGATTTAATGTGATTTATTTCCTGATAGGAGTGGTATATATTCACAATTACTCCTCATTCATTCTCACCTAGAAACTTCTTACCTACTCACTAGTAAACATATAGAAGGCATTCAATAAAACACTCAAGTGAGAAAATATTCCCTATTTTCTCTTAGTTCCATATCAGTCATAGGTATAACACAAATATAAGTCTGAAGTACTAAATGAGTAGCCCAAGAGTTATATTTTTTAAGTTACAAGTTTGGTCACTATTGTACTTAATTTCCACATATTACATGATTCGTATGCAAGACAACACATAGGGGATACATACATCATTATGTGGTCCTCTTAAAAGTATTGGATATGTAGGCATCACCCATTAGTAGAGGGGTATTTTGGGTTAACTCAACACCATGAGTTCACTAAAATATTTTTTCCAAGGTCACTATGAAAATGAAGAACTAGTGTTATGGAAACTTCATAAGGAGCAAAAGTCCATGACCTAAATTTTAATGAACTAGAGTGAATGTGAAGATAAACCTAGGAGCATATAGGTGTTCATGTATTTCTTCATCAAGTATTCATTACAATACACCTGCATTAAGTTTAGATAGTAGCATCGATACAACTGTCCTAGGCTGATACTAGTGTTTGTAACTCCAGATGCACTCAATATAAAATTTCATGACTATTATAGAATATTCTTCTAGTCTGCTTCCTACTTGTTCCAAATCTAGAACTGTCTTAGCATCAAAATCAACTAAGTATATTACATATTTGTCATTTCCATATCTAACATAGTTGTACTTAATATTTTTATCCTATGTTCATTTAATGAATTCAAGATATGTTATATCTTAGTTGAACATATAATTGGTTTTATATATAGATATGTTATCACCCTTGTACCTTATTCTATATCTATTTAATTTAACCCTAGATAACACCAATCTATATTTTTAAGGCCAAATATTTATGTAATTTAAAAAAACCACGACATGGATTGGCTCAAAAACTGATTAAGATCTTGGGAAGTAGCATGGGAATGTTGGGATTGATGAATATGCATATAAAAATGACTCAAAATTCCTTCAAAGGTAATTTTTGAATCAAAATAAAAAATCTAAAAAAATGAAAAAGTTATAATTCTCTTCATAAAATCTCTTCTCCATTTAGATATGCAACTAATGATATTAATATCTTTGAACATAAACCCTAATATTAGATAATTATGAGATGGATATTTTATATTTGGCTCTATATACCATATAGGAATTGAAGAGATCCCAAAAAAATCTACAATAAACATCCATCCACACAACATTTATTAGATCATAGAAAGAGATTCAATAAAAAATAACACATTATGTTACACCAACTATATATATATATATATATATATATATATATATATATATATATATATATATATATATATATATATATATATATATATATATATATATATATATATATATATATATATATATATATATATATATATATAACTAGGAATGATTTCACCTAAACATAACTCTCTCATAGAAAATAACTCCAATAGATTTGGATATGACTCTAAGCTCCATTGTAACTTTACAAAAGGACACAAATATTCCTTATATAAGGAATATAATAGGTGAATAAGATATATTATTTATTGAGTGAATGGTGGGTAGGATCATTCCCTAAGTTACAACTAAAATAATGTGAAGAAAAATACCACTTAAATAATATTGTGCAGATAAAGAATACAATAAAAATTAAAAACATGGTAACACATCACCTAAGATTGACTTCACTTCATGTTTAAACATGAAACACACCAAAAATGATAATTAATAGGTTTAAATTATTTTTAAAAATAAATGATTAGATTCGGAATCCAAAAGTGAGACGATCTATTGAAATTAGTTAAAATGAATTAAAATGACTTTGTAAATACATGTGCACTGAAACTTCATGTTCCTCTTTATCAACATCATAATTCAAGAACCCTTGCTTCAATTAAATTGATGGTACTCACATATGCCAAAGTGTACTCTTATATAACCCTAATTTTCCATGATATAACAACACATCCAAGTCTAAATTAAAAATGCATGTTTAATATCATAGGGCCCTATAATTAGGATTATATAAAATCATGCTTTCTTTGAATAATGGCTTGTGTAGTTATAATACATGTGAGTGACCCAACCTAATATAAGGAAGACTCAATGTCCTAATCCTATGACAATGACAAATTTATATATGCTCCTTAATGCAACATTATTATGTTATAAGTATGTAGCCATAAGACTTTAGTAGATAGGGAGAGGAATAACAAGAGGATGAGTTGTTATCTTGATAAGTTTTAAATGAAAATGATATATTTTTAGTCTTAATAACTTGACTAAGAAATTATTCTTTATTCATTAAATCATATATTAAATGGCTTAGGGTGCATGTATATATTAGAACATATTCACATATATGTTCACTATGAAAATGCATGAAATTTGACAATCAAAGCATGTAAAGTTAGAGTATCTTAGTACAAAGGAACTAAACAAATTTGAACACTTTTAGAATGCTTTGAAATAGGTCAAGCCACTTTCAGACAACCCTTAAAAATTTTGAAGGAAGAAAATCTACTGAAACAAAGACTAGGTTGAATTTTTGGATGATTGGGTTCATAGAGAATATAAATATTTGATATAAAATATTTCATGAATAATTATATATAGCACAAGACTATTAAGTTTCTAGGATGAAGATAAAGTTTGTTGAAATGATGTAAATGTAAACAAATGATTTAAATTTATAAAATAATAATAAATACACAACTACTACATGACTTATATCAATATTAGGTGTCTATAAAATAATTCATTTTTATTTGTATATTTACATTCATATCAAATTTAAAAAAAAATACATCCCTAAAAATTTCTTAAATAATAATAATGAGTGTATAATTTCTATTCAATGGGATATTCCACCCACATTTGTGGTATGATTTTAGAATGCATTCAAAACTAACCATAACTATATATAGTAGCTCTTTAAAAAAATCTAGTATGCTTGCATATTACTTAATCCTAATTATAATAATTTATTCGAAGTATACAATATATAATAATAACCTCAACATCAGGAAGTTTACAAACATGAAAAATAAACATTATCAATTTCACATTGCATAACTAATAAATTCTAACTAATATTCAATCCATCCAAACATCAAAACATATAATAAATAATCATCTCATTATCATTAAACACTCAAATCCATAAAAAATTAATATACACCATATTTTTGCTTATAATTACTTTTATGCATAGATCACTCCATACAAAATTTAATAAATGCTATCAAATCTATTAGAAAAATTGTTTTTTTTTTATATAAGTCCCTAATACATGTAACATTTCTAATTGCATCCTAATGAGAGGTCTGGTGTTTTATTTATAGTTTTCCCCTTGACCTACTCATAAAATTTTGATACTTCCTATGGATCCTATAGTAAATGCTCATATTATTAGTTGTTTATTATCAATGTAAGTGTATTTTTAAATATTTTTATAGTTTTAATGTCGTTCACCATCTAATTCTATTGTTATCAATACCTATTCCACACATGTTATTTTTCATAACCTTACAAATTATGAATCCTTGCACAAAAACTAAAAATATCTGCCAAATACTGTGCACACTTTGCCAAAACCTACAAATAAAATTCACAATCTACATAGTCAAAAATTACATCTTATATGCTTATGTGCATTTATGGGGGAAACATTGAGCCATATTTTAAAAAAATTATATAATCAAATAGTACTTTATTACTATGCTTCTTCATCACAGTTTCCTTATTAATACCTTCATATTTTTATTTCTCCTTCAATATGTAGGAGAGCCTTGCCTTTAGTAGCATCTTAAAATTTTCCCATATTTGTATGTAATTTTACATTCTCTATTTGATGGTTTTCCCCAGAGGTATTTGATTAAAGATACATCTTTTGGTTTCACCATATAATTTTTGTTGAGTTTTTAGGACTCTTCTCTGTATGTCTTGTGTAATTTTTCTCATTTGTCCTCCTTAATACTTATTTAGTGTGGAAGTTTGAAATTTCATAAAGATGTTATATATGTCCTTGCATTCTTGTTCCATATTTTTATGTAACATATTTTATTTTATCAATTTTTATTATTTATTGGTCTTCTCTTTTTATCTAATTTTGTATGTTTTTAGTCAACTAATATTTTTTCATCTTGATTTTATTGGTGGAAATTTAGGTCACTTTTGTATTTCTTAGTTTTATGACTCATTCAATGATAAGTGATACAAATTCACTGACAATTGGAAAAATCACTATTCAAATGGTGATTTTCTTCTACGTTTGATAGGATAAGCTCCCTCATAAAATGTGTTTTTTGGGAGGTTTTGTGTACTTTTCACCAAAAAGAAAAATAATAAAAAATGTTGGAATATGAAAAAAAATTGAGGAGAATGGATATCAGGAACCCATGGTGGAATGAACACATTGAACAACAATAATAACTTGGATTTAAATGAAGTGGCTGGAAATTATTCCTAAAAAAATTAAACTATGAATGACATATTTGATGAAAACAAGAGGATTTATTAGAAGCACAAAGTCTCCTAAAAACATAGATTTTGTACACTTGGTTCAAATCCCATACATAAGGATTTCAACACAAAATATAGAATTACTGTGAGTTTCACGCAACCAAGAAAAATGTATAATATTAATGGAAACTCTATATATTAATATAAGTATAAAATTCATAAACAAAGAGTATCAAAACCCATGAATACAAATATTGGCATCGCTTACTTTCTTACATTCTATTACTTGAATATAGAATATTACATAGATCACAAACAAAGGTACAACTAGATCTTCTCCAAGAGCTTGAAAGAAATAATAACACTTTTCAATTATCATATCTCCTATTTATAACATATAGGAGGATGAAAGGACATTTCATATTCTCATTGAACTTTCAAATTCTCATTTTTGTCCTATTCTATTTAATATTTATTTTTTAATAGTGAATCAAATAAATCATAATACAAGTCCACCAATCCTATTGGAGTGGTCGTGTTCATACTAGCTAGTGGTTTGAGTCATTTTCAACCTAGTTTTTTAACTGTATTTACACTTACTCATAGAGTTGAGCTTGATTAGAAATTTTGTTATATTCATTGGATTATTTCTTTTGTGTCAATATATATATATATATATATATATATATATATATATATATATATATATATATATATATATATATATATATATATATATATATATATACAATTAACAATCCACTTATATTTGAGTTATTCACAACAACCAAGCGATTGTTGTGAAACAAACTCTTTTGCCTACTTATTAGGCACTCCCTATGCTTCTCTTGAGTGGCACACACACACACACACACACACACACACACACACAGAGAGAGAGAGAGAGAGAGAGAGAGAGAGAGAGAGAGAGAGAGAGAGATGCGGATTGTATTTTGTTCTTAAATCAATAATGAAGAGACTGGATTGTGCATAATATTTGTTTGATTATTGTGTGTATAATATTTTACTTCTATATGGTAATGGTTTGCAAGAGTGATCATGCGATTGTATGAATGCATATTACATCCATCATGGTATCAGAGCTATCTTCTAAAACCATTGCCTAGTGTTGTTTCAAGCGCCTATGTTGTTTGGCATTTGATTCGTTGACTTATTTTTTATCAAATCAACCTTTGACTCTTTGTTATGGCTCTCTAAAGTTTGATAATGTTCACTATAAGTTGCACTAGAAAGGTGTATATATGGTTATTGGTGAAGTAATGGTAATGGCATTTTATATATTGTTCAAAATTATTTAATGTTTGAGAACTATATATATTGATGGTTGAAGATTTTGCTTCAATGACATTGTGAACTTCGATCGACCTCATCAGCCAATGGTCAACATACCTCAATCAGTGTTTTGAGCTTAAAACCCGATGACCTACATTGTGGTTACAGGGAATCTGTGGATTGTATTTTTTTCTTTAGACACAATAATGAAGAGGCTAGATTATGTATAATTTTTGTTTGTGCGCATAATATTTAAGATGGTTTTCTTGTGATAATGGTTTGTAAGAGTGATCCTGCAGTTACATGAGTTCAATATGAACCCTGTCATGGTATTAAAGCAGCTTTATGCATCCATTCTCAGCATTTTGTTATCTTCTTTTAGAATCCACAATGATCTGCCTTTACACAATAAGACATTTGCAGTTTTTTAATTTGCATTTGAAGACTACTCGCCACCTGTGGAAATGGCTCATAGACTTATATTGGTCTGCGCTATTGTTTGCTACTTGATTCACCAATTTTTTAAGTCATTCAAAAAAATATTATACCTCAACCATTAGCAATTTGATCAACCTTTGCATTGATTCGATCGAACATTCACTACTCCCTCACCATATGCAGCTAGCTCAACCTTTCTTAGGTCATTGTTCAACTTGGCCTTGTCAGTCTGGGAAAAAATCTCCCAACTTCATAATTCATAGCCACCTATCTTTGTTTTCAAGACCGCTGCTCAAAATTCTCCTTGCATCATCCAACATTCAAGCGTTGGATTTGATCTCCGTTGGCTAATTCTCCACCTCAATGCTTGGGCAGTCCATCACCACCCGAGTATTTGAGTTGGCATTGTATAATTATATTTGAAGCATTGGTAGTGCAACTGGAAACTAGCTCCACGGTTCCATTTAATGTGAACCTCACTTGGTGGCAAGCCCCTCGATGAGATCTCCCAGACAGCCTTGACTATGGCATGCCATATTTTAGCCAAAGAATCCGTAGATACCTATTAAAGAATATATATTATAGTTCCATGGATGATTCTCCTAATGAATCCTCCACACTATATCATAACCTCTAGTGCTGGTCAACTAACACCTAAGCCATAAAATGACTTAGCTGCCTTCACAGCCTGTGTATGCAAAAAGTTTAGCGAGCTAGTTTCAACTTGGAAAAGAACTTTTTTTCTATTGGGAGGAGATATATCACTAATGTGGTGATCGGATTGACACCACCTTATGCATTCATATCTCGGATCTATTCTAGCTCAACCATTATCATCCTATAAAACCACCTCTATTACCACCAAGTGGCCTTTTCTTACAAAGGTCTATTTTTTAATCTAAATCAATTTTTTAGATAAATATTTTCTCTTAATTTTAGATCTTTGGGTTGAGGCATAGCCGGATTGGCTATTTTTTATTTCAATATAATTTTCAATGAGGTGGTTGAGTTCAAAACTCACCAAAGAGGGATCCACTAACTTATAAAGGTAAGATATAATATTTGCTAAAAGGGGGTATTTTATTATATAGTGGGGGTAAAGGGTGGGACTTTTTAAAAGAATGTGATCAAGAGGGATCCACTAACTTATAAAGGTGGAGATATAATATTTGTTAAAAGGGGGCATTTTATTATATAGTGGGGGTAAAGGGTGGGACTTTTTAAAAGAATGTGATCAACTTTTTAAAGTGGTGATTTATACTATTTGTAAATATTGTGACCTCAGTATAATAAGGGGATCTTATTTTTACAAAGGGGGATTAATTGTAAAGTGTTGGTTTATCCTATTGTTAAGTGGTGGGATAAATTGGTATTTATTGTCAAAATTTTCATTATTTTTTAGAATCTATATTTTTGAAAATTTTTATTTCACTTTCGATTGTTGAAGATGGAGGGTGAGATCTAGTCTCTTAGGAAGTGAGACTTCGTCACAAAAACATTTCATTTTTTTATATGTGATTTGTACATAGGATTTGTTTTTCATGGATTCTAACACCTTATTTTAGTGTTTTTAATCCTCTTTTGTGCTACTTGTTGTACTTGTAGATACATTTTCAGTGGTAAATGATATCCTTCTTTGGCCATTTTCACCATTATTGTATTTTTTAATCTTTGGGTATAGATTCTCATATGATTGAACACCTTAGTACTTCAAACTACACCACATGGAAAACCAAATGTAGATGTACATGTAGATTAATGGATTATGGAAAGTTGTTATTGATGAAATTCCCATATTTACAGATGAGGATGATATTGTGTGGCTTGCATCTTTTCAAAAGGAGGTGTTTTATTTATTTCCCTCCATGTTTCTAATAGTTTACAAACTCATATTGAGCATGCCACATTACCTGAGGAAGCTTGGGATTTTATTTCAACATTGTATGATGAGGTATCTTCACCTCCCATTATTCCTCTTTCTTTTCTTTCATCTTAGAGTGAGGATTCTTATGTTGGTGACATTGTTTTTCCATCATCTTCTCCTATTTGTAAGGATCATATTCTTGATGGTTATTTGCATGAGGACTCTTTGCATCTTTGTCTCCTCTTACTAGTTATTTTTCTCTTTCCATTGTTAGTGAGGACACATTTTATAAGGATGAGACACTTGTACCACCTCTTCCTACTACACCTGATGTAGATTTAATTATTAGTGGTCACTTGGATGAGGTACCTTCACCTCCTCCACCTACTGATGCACATTCTGATACAGTGGTTGTTTCTCCTATTTTTTTATTTTAGTATGATTGTTGGCAGTACCCTACCAAACCCTGAGTAACCCATTGATCATATGTCCTCTTTCATATCATATCAAGAAGAAAATAGGAAATGACATGATGAGAAATTATTTTCTGCACTTCTTGATTCATGGAAAGGATGCCCTCATTTGTTCTCTATAGAAGAAACTCATTGATAGATAGCATCTTTCTAATACCCCATAATGTTATGTTATTGAATCTAGTGCATATCCACTTCATGCATTGTTACAATGTGATCTCCCATATTTCAAGTAGCTCATTAATCATGTTTCTCCTATTATTATAGATGATACTTCTATGCCTACTATTGTTGCACACTCTGCACATCCCACTCTAGTTTCATATACACATATGACTACATGTTTTGATAAGCATACCACTAGCTTTGGCTCCCACATGCTTTGTTACCACACTACTATACTTGTGGGCATTAGGAAACATCGACATGGTATTTCTCACCTTGTTTACCCTGTTATATGGATAGATCAACATGGCATTGATTATGATGCAGGTGCTTCATCCTCACTAGGACCAGTCGATAGAGATCCATCTTTTGTTCACTCCATTTTTGTGAGGATATTAAACTATATATGGTCTCTTCTGCATCTTCACTCAGCCCTGATAAACCTAAGATTATAGTGCTTAGGCATGATCTACCTAATACTTCTTTGTATGTTACTTTGCATTCTTATACTGTAGACCTTGTATCCACTCATATGCCAACATATTCATCCATCATTCATGTTCATTTGGGGTGTATTTTTTATTATTCTTGGTGACATCAACAACATTTTTTGAGAGGAATCTATAGGTAAGCTTCCTCCACCACTCATCTTCTTTGACTGCACATTACTTTGATTACTTTTTGTGCTCCTTGGTTATTTGAGTTCTTTTCTAAGAAGATGTGTCTCTTTGGATCCTACATCTCTCATTTCACAGATATCATCTACTACACATTGACTGCATTTTAGAATTTTTTGTGTCACTTGGTGATATTGTTCTTGTATGGGACCTTTTTTAGTCACACTAAGAGTCATGGACTTTTTATTTCATGTTTATATGCTACATATTGAGCACTTTACTCTTCAAATTTTGATTCTCCCATCCTCACTATGGACATATTATTGAGATATTTATATCTGTATCTTTGATATTGACATTCTCCTTCAGATTTATAGTGGAGTTTGATCTCCCTCTGAAGAGTAGCTAGTTTGGTGCAGTTTAATGTCTATATTTTAGTGTTTTATAGTGGGATTGGCCCACTCATACATAGATTTTTTTTGAGTCACTGCACCTACTTCAACATTATATATGGAGGGGGTGAGGGGGAGGTGGGGTGTGCACATACTAATTAAGGTATTATGCTTATTGCTAGCCCTTAATGCACCACATTTTCCTTTGGAGGTAGTTGATTGAGTATATTTTTTATTCGATGAGATTTATTCCATCAAGTTCACCTTTTATAGGTTTTTGTTTGTATTTTTAATTCATGCTTCTTGGTATGCCTTACAACACATGTTCTCTTCTTTACTCTCACTATGGTTCTACTAGTTTTTTGATAACTTGCGGTGATACATTTCATCCATGGTAACTCTTTTTCCCCAGTATATGATTATTTTTTTTATAGAGTGATCATTGTACATAATATCAATTCCTATTTGACTTGGTGGTTACAACAAATTTACATGTATGTATTCTATTAAGATAGATTGGTTACCATAAGGACACTTTGTATTTCACTATGATTTTGTACATGGGTACTTGTAGTTATTAGGACCGATTTAGTATCTTTGATTTCTCTTTTATCACTCCTTATTTTATGCTTAAGGTAGGGTGTTGGAGTGGTCATGTTCACACTGGCTAGTGGTTTGAGTCATTTTCAAACTAGTTTTATTTTTATCCTTGTTTACATCCATTCATAGATTTAAGCTTGATTTAGAGTTTTGTTATATTTTTTGGATTGTTTTGTTTGTCTGCACAAATAATATTTTGTTATGAAATTAACAATCCACATATATTTGAGTTTTTCACAACCAATTAGTTTTGTGAAGCCAAATATTTGGCTTACTTATTAGGCACTACTTGTGCTTCTCTTGAGTGCCTAAGAGAGAGATAAATATGTGGTTTTTATTTTTTTATTGAGGCACTAATTAAGAGACTAGATTATGAATAATATTTGTTTGATTATTTTATGCATAATGTTTTACTTCTCTATGGTAATGGTTTGCAAGAGTGATCGTACGATTGCAAGAATGCATATTTCATTCCATCATAACCTTGTCCATTGGGTGAGAGAGTTCATAAATAGTATGTTCCACATTTTTAGATTTTAAAATATGATTTTTTGTAGTACTCTAGTATTGTACACTTAGAAAATATAAATCATGGATTTACCTTTCAATCATAAATCCACCCATTATCGAAAGGCTCACATTCACTATCTATTTTTGCCCAAATATCTTATCTCTTATTCTGATCATTATTATTATGATTACTAGGAATTATATACTATGCCAAAAAATATAAAAATGATCATTTTCATTCACTAACATTTATAAAACCATACATATTTTATATATTCCTAGACATTTGTGTCCTGCATATATATATATATATATATATATATATATATATATATATATATATATATATTCACACAGATCTAAAGCATTTAAAGAGTAACTCATGAGCCATAGTTTACAAGTTACAATATAAGTCATTGTATGTCTTTGCTTATCACACATTGCATCCTTGTACACACATAAGCCAACATGTATGGGATAAATACATAAGTTTGAAGCTACCTTTGAATTAGTAGATATATATTTATTTCCCATTTATATAGGGGTTTGTTGAGTAGCTCAACACCATGAGTCCATTAACCCATTTTACCCATTGTTACTCAAAGGGTGAGAAAGCTAGGGTTTGATCATTTGATGAAGAGTGACAATCTATGTGCATGATTTGTATAGATAAAAAAAAGGTGACACAAAAACTAGAAGGATCCAATTATTTGCATCTATATCTACTCAATATTATATATAGTGAACTTTCATTAAAGTTAGACACCTACATCTACAAAATTATCTATATCCAACACAAGCAAGGTCACAAAAAAATATTCTCAAAATCTGAAGACTATTCTAAGATCATCTTCCAGTCCACTTCTAACATGTTCCATATTAGACCTATATGAGCACACTAAATCAACTAAGTACCATTGTTCCTTATTCATTATAATATCTATCAATATATGTACTTAACTATTTTTAGTAATATCAACTGTATAACTTTAGAATATTATTTATCTAATTTTATATTAATTGGCCTACTCATTAGGTTAGTTCATCATCCTTGTGTAAAATCTAATATAATTTCCCTTAACCCTAGATATCCCCTTATATAAATTTAGGGTTAAACATTTTGTGAACCTATCTCTTTTTTCAAACCCTAGCTTACTATAGGGTATTCGGCCTTTTGAGGTTTTTCATTTTGTCTTTCTTCATATTTACTTTATTATTTGTATGTAACCTAGATGTAGCCCTAGATTAGCTATTTTTTATATCAAAATATTGTATCTCCCTCATTTTCCACCTAATATGGCACAAACCAATGAAGTATCCAATATTGTGCATCATGAAAGTTTAAATTATGACATTGAACCACATAGTGAATATTTCATCATAGAATATGTTACGATCATGAAAATAACTAATCTAATGCAATAAATAAACATGAGAAAATAGTTCAAGATAAAGTAAAAGCTCTTTTTTTTTTGAGAGTGAACCCATCAAAACCCTCAAGATCTTTATGAGATCCTAAAAACCATATTAGAAACTATAAGAGTAAAAAAACCTAGAGGAATAACTAGGTGCATCTATTCATCAGGGTATTAGGGATATGAGACATAATCATATTCTTATAACCCTCCCGTTGAACACATCACTGATTAATACCTATAATGGGGGTATAATTTATGTATTTACACAATTTTCCCCTAAAACAAATTTTACTATTTATACATCCTCCATGGGAGATATTGGCACATCAACATAGATATCGATTTCAATGCCTATATCTACTCAAATTATGGGTATACCTCCTTTGGTTACTTCTCAAACTTTAAACCTTAGTGATAAAAATGTGCAATATATTTCTCAAACTATAATAGAATTTCAAGTTAAGGTTACATATATTGATCAAAATTATATGAAGTCACCTTATGCTATTGATTCACAACAGGTGTTTAAAAACCCTTCTTCACCTAACATATATTTTCACCCCTTGAAAAATAGTTTTGCTGCACCTAATTTTAAATTTTATGAATTAAAATGTGATCCTAAATAAAATATATAATATTTATATGTGACATACATTGATTATGCCTCAAATGATAAAAATTTGACTAAACTATTTCCAAGGAGCCTCAAGGACTATGTTCTAAGGTGGTTATATTATTTACCAATCTAATATGAAAAATAATTTAAACCTCTTGTGGTTATGTTTTTTGCAAAACTTATCTATCAACATTATGAAAATGTATCCTATGCCCAAATTTCAAAAAATAAAGTAAGGAACCAATGAACCTATCAATTAATATTTCTTGAGGTATAATACAATGTTGGCCAAAATGACAAACCAAATTTAAATAAAAAGATTCAAGACATTCAAGCATATTTTTTCCCCCATTATATGATTCCATAATTTTCAAAAAGTTCAAATCCTATTACAACTTATTCCATATTGTGAGAGATCGTGAAATGAAACTTATCTCACTGAAAAATATTAAGTATGTAACCAACACACTGACTATATCTAGCACCAAGTTTCATATAAAATCAAAATACAAATTTAAACCTACACAAAATAAAAAGTAAACAACTATAACTATTAATGTAGTGTCAAAATAACCTAATTAGTTTGTCTTATCCAATGCACCAAGGAGACAATTTACATGATTACCTAAGTCTCCAACTTTAGTACTTAATAATCTTCTATATTTTCATCTCATATCTCTTCCTCCTATAGATGTTGATATGAGTAGAACTCTACCTCATGGATATGATTTCAATGCTTATTGTTACTATCACTAGGGCCTTGGGCATTCTACTAACTGATCTTATACCTTAAACCTTAAGATTCTAGACCTTATCAATAACCAACAACTTACATTTTGGATCACAACCTAGTGACCATAAAACCCAAAATATTTTTAGTGGTCCATTAAAATATCATTATCTAAAGAATTCAGAAGTGCAAATGGAATATAATGCAATCCTCCACCACATTATGGGCACCCATTAAATGAGATCATTGGTACTTATACATGACATATACCTCCTATGATTAAGATACCCTATAGTACCTTTGACGATAATTAGATTGTGGATGATGACTTAGATATTAATTCATTATTTATTGGATCATACCTTAATCACCATCCTATTTATAGTGTTATGATTGATAATGGTGATATTTATAACTTGTTTTAAGGTAAAAATAAGATTTATCAAGATTATCAATTGATTTTAAAAGAAAAAGGAAGGTATTTAGGCCATAATATAGTTAAAAATATACTTTTAATGTCATTATACTTTAAATTGTCCATTTTAAGAGCTCTCGACATTGTGACAGTCCACTAGGGTCTTAGGATACCAAAATTGTCATATCTTCAAAATAAACTATGGAAAAGTGCAAAAAATTTGTATAAATATAAAATATAATTTTTATGATGTTTCCTAAGTGTTTTAATAAGTTATATATCCATGTCTAATAATATATTATGAAAACGTAGGTCTTAAGGCTTGAATGAGGGTTTTAGAAGACAATAATGACTATATCTTGAAAATGAGTGATTGAAATGAGGAGAAAATTTTTAAACATGTTAAATAGGTTTTTTATGACATTAAAATTTATTTAAAGGTTTTTAATCACCTATTTATGAATTTATTATCAAAACATAGACTTGGAATCTTGATGGAAAGAATCTAGAATCCCACTAGGGTTTAAAGAGAGTAAAATAGTCATATCTCAAAAATGATTGATCCAATTAATATGAAAATTTGTACTAATGTTTGTTAGGATGTATGTGTAGTGTTAAATATGTAATTATGAAATATGTATACCTATTGTAGGAGGTAAATAAAATACATAGTTTGCTATCATGTTGTATGTAGTTTAAACCCTATTTCTTAATTCTTTTACAATTTTATTGTGAAATAAAATTAAAAACCAGTGTCTAAGGTCATTTATATTTTTACATGGTAAAAATTATAATTAAATAATACTATTAATCCATAAAAAATATAAGTGTTGAGTAATTTATTCTTTAGAGTATAAATCGAGCCTAAACCAAGTCAGAAGATATTAATACCCCTATTAACACCAAGTAATATAAGAAGGTAGAGATAATAAGAGTTTGTGATGCTAATAATTTAGGTGTCAGATCTTAGAAAAATATCTTAAGGAGAATATGAAATAAATATAATAGTGAATAATTTTTAGGGTAATTTGAGAAAGGATAAAGTTGAAAAAGGTTTTGTAGTCCTATAGCCCATTAAAGCTTAAGAAAGTGAGAAGAGGAGTAGAGTAAAGCTCAAAAAGAAAGAGTCCAAGGTGAAAAAGACTTCTGGTGTCCAAGGTGAAAGAAACTTGGAAGTGAAAAAATACTAATTAGATAGTTTGGATGAGACATAAGAAGAATTTGAAAAATAAATAGAATGACTGAAGAGAGACAAGAACCAAATGCAAAAAATAAAGAAGTGATAAAATAAGAGGACATTCATAGAGAGATATATGATATGAAACAAACTCTAACATTATTAATATAAGGTATAGAAGAATCAATCCAAAATAAATCATGACAAAGATTCATGTTCATAAAGGTGGTCAAGTGTATAATGAAATTGATTACAAAAAGGACAAAGAGCAGCAAGAATTCAAAAGTTGGAGAAGGATGATAAGGGTGCTAGAAGAGAAACCCAAGGAGGAAATTAAAGAATAAATCAAGCCTCAATATTTAGATTCTAATTATATGTCTAAATGGGTGATTTTTGGTATGCATTTTATTGAATAGAGGGCCCAATTTAAAACCTTCAACCCTGAAAAGAAAAGGAAAGATCAATTATTAATGAACCACAAAGAGTTAGTTGTAGAATTAAATCATAAGGAATGAGACAAAGAGTATGAGGATGTCTTAAAGGACAATAATATGGAAAGGTTATCATGTGAAGGGCCTAAAAAATATTAGAATAGCGTGGAGGAAAATAATAGTTGTGAAAATTACATGAAATAAGAAATAGATGTTTTATATCAACAAATGTTGTCTTATGTGAAGGAGAATCTAAAGGAAAAGAGTAACCATAAAGAATTGGACGTGAAATAAGATGGAAGCCAAGAGATTGGTCATCAAAATATTATTCAAAAAAAATATTTTAATAAAAGAGGGTAAAAAATCAAGAGGACTTGTAAGATGTAGAGTTGGTTATGCAAACAAGTGCACACAAAAATTTGGTGATTGAGGATTAGTCATGTAATAGGGATGAAGATAGAGACACAAATGAGATGAAGGCATCATGTGAAAATAAGATAGAATTTGTATATGAAAATAATATATGTGTTTATGAGAAAGAAGAGTTAAATAATGTAGTTCAATTGCAAATACAATAACATCAGGAGAGGAATATGATTTTATACAATTTATGTGGATGAAGGGGAAGATAAAAAAGAAAAATGAGGAGAATATCAACATGAAATAAATTGAGAATGGACATTTTAAAACACATCAAGTGACTGGGAAGCATGAACAACATGATATAAAATAAAAATTATGAAAATTACTCAAAGGCATAATGAATAAATGGTTTATTAATTTTTTTTTCATATGCAAGTGCAACATTAGAGGAGGCAATAAAGAGAAGAATTAAATGTGGATCAATTGAGCATATACACTTATATGAGAAGCTAGTTGGAGAGGACATAAATAAAATTTTATTTTCATCATCTATAGAAAAATATAAGACTCATGAGTAGTATCTCATGGAAATTTTAAATTCAGGGAGTTTGATGTAGGTGCATGATCACAAATAAATTCATTCTTCTACATATTAACCTTAGGTAGGATATGAAGGTCATACATTGTTAATAAGAAGCTTGTTTATGGTTCATTTTATTTTTAATGAGTAATATTTAGGTTTTCAAGGTCAATTTATGATCTTAGGTAAGTTTACAAATAAAAATATTTTTAAATATTTTTTTAGAGAATCATATTCACTCTCTTGCCAAAATCTATATTTTGAAATTTTGAATTTCTATTCATAGTTTGAGTATGTTTCTATTATTTTGAAGTGATGTAAAAGGATGGTATTCATTAAATGGGGTCATTTATATTTAAAATAATTTTATACAATGTTTATTATTATTTAATTAATAATAAATAATTTAAACTTTTTAAAATTTAGTTTAAGATATGTGTCATGTTAGTTTTCTACATTGAGAGGGACTTAGAACGTTGTTGACATGGTTTTCCTGAATGTAACAAAAATAACCAAGAATAGACATCATGATAAGGTTTGAATAAATAGTTTAAGGAGATAATAAATTATAAAGTAAAAAGGATAAGGATGAAAAATTTAGGCTTTAGGAGGAGTAATCTATGAAGGTCAGCTTAAGCTTGTAAAATTTCAAGCTTATAGAAATGAATAATAAGGGATTATATTGATTTGACATTCAATATGATAATTGAAAAATATTTAAGTGAATGTTTTTAATTATTATTATTATTATTATTATTATTATTATTATTATTATTATTATTATTATTATTATTATTATTATTATTATTATTATTATTATTATTATTATTACTTGGTTTAATTGGTTCTTATATATAAATTATGAAGACTTAGTTCTAATATATATCTAGTTGAGGGCTAGTTACACATAATGAGAAGACAAGGTTTACGTATGATTATATTTTGTATAGTTCATACTTTAAATTTCATTTTTATAATGAGTTATATGTGTATAAACTTAATTTTAGTAACAAATAATTAAAAAAAAAAACATTCATTATGAATTCTAATTCATATTGGGTTCACTGTCAAAACAAATTATAAACAAGGCTTTATTACAGTCTGAACAAGGATTTTTTTAGGCCAGTTATAACTTGTTTCAAGGTAAAATGAATTTTTTTCAAGATTGGAAATGGATTTTAAAATTAATATGAATTTATTTAGGTCCTAATATAGTTAAAATATATTTTATAGTCATTACATTTTAAATTATCCATTTTTAAGAGCTCTCAGCCTTGTGACAGTCCACTAGGATTTCTGGATACCAAAACTATCATATCTTCAAAACAATCCATGGAAAAGTAATGATAATTTTTAGAAATATATAATAGTAATTTTACGATGATTTAAAATTTATTTAATTAGTTTATATCCCTGTAGAATAATATATTGTGAAAACATAGGTCTACAGCTTGAATGAGGGTTTTAGAAGATAATCATGACTGTATCTTGAAAATTTGTGACTCAAATGAGTTAAAACTTTGTAAGGATGTTTAATAGGTTATTATGACATATTATAAGTTATTTAAAGGTTTTAGGAACATATTTAGGAAGGTATTTTCAAAACATAGACTTTCAGTCTTAATGGAGAGAGTCTAAAATCCCACTAGGGTTTAAAGAGACTAAAACACTCATAGCTCAAAAATGACCAATCCAATCAATATGAAAATTTGTATGAATTTGTTAGGATTTATGCATATTTTGGAAGATGTATTTATGAAGTATGGATACATTTAGGAGGATTTAAATCTAAGATATAGTCGACAATCTTATTGTATGCAATTTAAACCCTATTTATTGATTCTTTTGGAAGTTTGTTGTTAAAGAAAATTAAAGACTAGTGTATAAGGTTGTGTCTTGTTTTGAAAAGTATAATTAAGGACTAAAGAATCCTATCAATCCATAAAAAAATTCTAAGTTTTGATTAATTTATTCGTTAGAGTATAATTCAAGCCTAATTGAGGTCTAGAAGATCATAATACCTTGTTGACACCAAATAATATCAGAGATAGAGAGAATAAGAGTTTATGACACTCATCAAACCTCATAGTAAGTTCATGGAGAGATTAAATTATCTTTACAGGTTGACCCAACACAATTAGTCACTACATTATTAATTATACCCTACATGGGAGTCTTTGATATGTTAATGGAATGACCTTGGATACATAAACTCCACACAATATCTTCCATAATTGATTGCTTTATTAAATACATTCATACCAATAAAGTAGTCACAGTTCCTAGAATTCAATATGAACATCTATTTGAACAATTAAAATTTATTCCAAGGTAGCTAATTATCAAACCTACTAAGGTAAATTATTCACAAAAGATTAAAGAATAAGTAATCCCCTTTCCTAGGTGACCTATACTTGAGATATCATCTCATCAAAGATACATAGTGGAATCCATTGAATCATCATCTACTACTACACAACATACTAATTTATCCATAGAAACAAAATTCTTTCTTATTATTTCTACTTCAAATATGACATAGAGTGAAAAATTATGGGTTCTCTGAACCCCTACTCCTTTTATTACCTTTTTGAGAGAGCAAATTCCTATGACACATAAAAAAATTATAGAGATTACATCGCCATATCTTACACCCATGCATAATTCTCAATAGTACCACCAATTTGATATACCATATCAAGTGTTCTTATACTTCAACATGAGAATCTAATAGATGGGATAATTGGATAGACTTTGAAAATTTAAGAAAATCAAATATACCAAAAATTAAAAAAAAAATCCAAAAATACCAAAAACATTCAAATATTTCAAAAATACCAATTTTTTTGAACATGTTCCTAGTTATACAATTTCTTATACATATGTTGTTTTTTCTATGTTAGTAGATAGAATATAATTATTTAATATATGCATGTGTTTCACACTTCATTTTAGCTTGATACAAAGATACCCAGATACATGATATATACACATATAGATGTTGGGATTTCCCTCTACTCACATCCTAAGTAAGTTAGGGGCATCTGATTCTTTGATTATGATACACCTAGGTAATATTTTTATATGATCAAATTATATTATCATGTTTGATATTATAAAATTATGTGTACCTATATACATGCTTATACCTATCATAATAAAATTGATATGATATATACTTAACATTGATTTTAAACACATTTGGTTAAGAACTAATATAATATGTTCATGTTGGTTGCCTATTTTTCCTTGCTTGTTATTGTCTTACATTATATTGCATGTTGGAGAATTTGAAAATTCTCCATTGATTTTGTCACCCATGCCATGCTTGTACATGTGGAAATTTGAATATGTCATCCTCTGCTTTATGTAAATTTTACTGAGTCATGTCCCTTTAATTGTATGACATCTGAACATGCCCATTGTATGAGGTCACCTTGGACCACTCTGTGTTGTTTTTATTTTGAGTGTTGTTGTGTGTGTGCTTGATTTCTTGTTCATATTATACTATTACTTTCTATACACTACCATGATCTACAGCACATGTAATAGGACTTGATGCTATCACATACTATGTGCCTATATGTTGTGTCTACCTACACATGTTACTCCAATATGTTACATGATAAATACATAATCTATACAGTTATCTTATCCTTTTGAGGTAAGATAACTACTAGATTATACCTCCCCTCACCTCCAAAGGGGGTTATTTCATAGAGGCATGGATTCAACACTTTCAAATCTTTGTATTTTAGTGGGGGTATGTAAAAAATGCATGACATCTACACTTATTTAGTACTCAAAATATCCATATTACAATGGGGGCATGTTGGG